>JAFBJR010019380.1:9170756-9231322 GCA_016785285.1 Brachirus orientalis | reverse complement strand
ACTGTTACTGTTACTGTTACTGTTACTGTTTTTGTTACTGTTACTGTTTCTGCTGCTGTTGCTCGGCCTTGGACAGACATTTTAAACGATGGAGGAAAAGAGAAAAGCAGCAGAGAATTAATTCCATCAGTGATCTGCCATCATTAGCCTCTGTGAATAGATGGAGTCTAATTCCCGTGTATATGTGTGTGTCGCTGTACTCTCATTAATTATAGTCACAGTCACTCTGCAGATAAGTATGAGTCTGATGATGATGATAAGAAGAAGAATTACCTGTTTTGGTGCTTTTTAATCAGCTGCACATTACAGATATCAAGGAACTTTTATTATCACCCCAGTTTTCTTCTTCTTTTTGTTCTTCTCCTTCTGTATCTCTTTTTGTTTCCAGTGTTTCCAGTTCCAGTTTCCAGCAGCTTCTCAGCCAAATTTACACTGGAAGATTTTCAGCACAATAATCCCGCCACTCTTAGGAAGTGTTTCTTAACCCTGGTCATCAGCGAACACTGTCCTGCATGTTTTAGATGTTGCCCTGCTCCAAAACACCCGATTTCATTTATAAATATGCATTAATACCTGGACAATCTATCTGGACATGAAACACACAGTAACAAGGAAAACTATGTATGTTGAGCTAATGTCAGATAAATGTCACTGATGCTTCTCCACACTCATCAGTTTTTATTTAAATCATTTGAGCCGAAGAGCAGCAAGGTGTGTTTGTTTGATTGAAACTCACTGTGATGTACGAGAACAAAAGGAAGGTGTTAGAGCCACAAAAAGGCCAAACGACTGAAGAGACAGACACGAGAAAAGACGAGGTAAACTGTGAAAAGCAATTAAATGAAGACTGAAGAGACAATGGATCTTCAAGAAATTCAAAAAAATATATAACAAGTTTTTATCTTGTATTAATCCATACTCCTTTTATAATAACTAAGTGAAAATGTCTAGATCCTGAATTCTTCTGTGTGGTTCAGTTGGACCTCTGCCTGATGTTCTTCAGGAGGTTCAGTTGGACCTCTGCCTGTTGTTCTTCAGGAGGTTCAGTTGGACCTCTGCCTGTTGTTCTTCAGGAGGTTCAGCTGGACGTCTGCCTGTTGTTCTTCAGGAGATTCAGCTGGACCTCTGCCTGATGTTCTTCAGGAGGTTCAGTTGGACCTCTGCCTGTTGTTCTTCAGGAGGTTCAGTTGGACCTCTGCCTGATGTTCTATGGGAGGTTCAGTTGGACCTCTGCCTGATGTTTTTCAGGAGGTTCAGTTGGACCTCTGCCTGTTGTTCTTCAGGAGGTTCAGCTGGACGTCTGCCTGTTGTTCTTCAGGAGGTTCAGCTGGACCTCTGCCTGATGTTTTTCAGGAGGTTCAGTTGGACCTCTGCCTGATGTTTTTCAGGAGGTTCAGTTGGACCTCTGCCTGATGTTTTTCAGGAGTTGTAGGCAGCTGGACCTCTGTGAGATGCTGAAAATCCATGTGTTTATGATGATGGCTCGTCGGCGGCTCCTGCTGGTCCTGGCTGAGTTTGAATCAGCTCAGGTGTCAGATGTGAAGAGTTGGAACAGATTCCTCCTCTTTAATAACCTCACAAAGAACTAACTTTGCTGTGATGGAGGCGACGCCAACGCAGCTGAGTCCTCGAGGAGTCCAGGATAAAAATAACACATGGCCACAAACACACACACACACAGGAAAATGTCAGGTTTCATGTGTGAAGATTCGAGCCAAGATGTATTCAAATATATTCATAGTTAGATCTGTCAAATGTCAAGTGAGCTAATCTGGGAGATGGATTTTCTGGCACTTGTGATAAAAAAAGAAAAAAGGGAAACCGGAACATAATGAAAATAAAACATAGGACTGGTATTTTAACCAGAGAAGAATAAAATGCTGGCAGCTGGCTGTCAGCCAATCACAGAGCCAGGAAACATACAGTCAAGGTCAAACTATTTGAATGATAAAATGTCATTGTCATTAACTCATTTCAACAAAATCATCATTAGATCTGATATTAGTCAGGATATTTCAGAAAAAATATTCAACAGTATTTAATTCACAGTGACATTAAACTGTTCAGATCTTCTCATTTTAGAAGCTAAATTCACTTCACACTGCCCAAAGGCTGATAAATCTCCTGCCAATCGATCCATAAATGAACCCATCCATTAATAAAATACTTAGAGTGATGAAAACATCCTGAGGAGACATTCTGAGGTTTGAAAGGTGAGCTGTGTCTAAATAGTAAAGTGAGTGACTGAACAACCCTGAAACTAATGGGGGAGGAGCCTATTATCAAGGTAGCAGGAAAGTACAGGAAGTAAAGTCATCTGGAACGATAGAGAATGCCAAATATCAAAATAAAACAGGAATTGATCAAAAATAGTAACAAAAACAGGATCTTATCTACAGATATGAGAACATGTTACTGACATTTCTTGGAAAATGTGAGTGTGGATACCAGTTTTTGGGGGTTTAGCTAGGTTTGTTTTTTCTTTCTTTCTTTAAAAATCTATGTCTGCGTGGAAATGTTACAAATGTGTATAAAAGTGAGATTTTTCTGGTCATTTGAATTCAAATTCACAACTTCTTGATTTCCAACTTGATTCAATATCAGTTCAGTTCAGGTGCCAGATTTGCTTAACTATGAAAAGGGATTCTCTTTGAGAGGAAGTTAAAAGACATTTTAAAACCTGAAAACAAATGTTGGTCTTTAAAGGCAACACTGCCTCCAGTGGTGGAGGAGGAGAAGACTCTCCTGGTGCTTCTGTCATGTTTGTGTTACATGTTGTTACTCTTGGGAAAAGGCATACAGTTAAAATTTGACATCATAATTTAATGGGTTTGAAATTAAATTGAAATTTAAATGATCACCCTAGTTTATATTATGGTAACTGTATCACGCTCAGCTTTTCTTTCAAACACGTAAAACCATCAGGTTGTTTTTGTTCAACCAGAACTGGAACTGACCTCAGACGTTTACATCAACACGGTCTCTCTAAAGTCTTTGAAAAAATGTGGAAATGGGACAGATATATATATTACCATATATGATATCAAATCCAGACTGACACCACATCTCTGTGGACCCTTTAACCTGCTTGTTTTCAGAGATTCATCGTTACGTTACAGATTTCACCATCATCAAATCTGTCAAATACATCATCATTATACTAAGAACCAAACACTGAAGTAAACCAAAACGTCTGTTTGTCTTGTTCTCTTTTGTTTTTCTAAAGAACTGTGACGTCTATGATTCTGCTGCTGCAGATTTACTGTTGTTAGAGGCCGAAGTTGGACTGGACTCAATGTTTACATAAATGAGCCAATTTGGCAGCGTTTCAGACACAAGCACACAGACATCTAACAGTCCAGTGGGCTGAGGAAGAAAATTACAATGTGCTGCAAAACTAAACCTCTGTATTTAAATGTTAGAGACACGGAGACGGAGATGTGGTCCCAGACATTTCAGGTCAAAAAAGACAAAGACGAGAAGTTGAGATAAAAGAAATAAAACTTGTCACAGACAGTTACAGATATAAAAGAGGAAAGCACTCTTGAAAAACAGCGGCTGGTGAAAAGTTTTAAAAACCATGAGAAATGAAGATTCTGAACAGGGAAAAAAATACCTTTGTAGCAAGACTTTCTAATGGGAACTGACAAATTAACATGAACATTTCCCAACTTCTGCAACATGAGCAAAGTTGCACAACACATGTCTTTGCCGCAGTGAAAGTGAATGGGCAGTTCTGACGTTGTGAGTTGATGGAGACCGGTCATCACAGCACTGTGGTGTGTTAATGTGACAAAGTGTCCGCTAACATCCTGACAGGATTGAATAACATGCAATTACAAGGACATATTGTTATATTTGCATATTGTTATATATATATATAATGGCTACCTCACTTCTGTACTGTGTATTCTGTTCTATTTTTCATAATCATAATAGTCACTATTTCTTTAATATTGTATGTGAAAATGCATATTTATTTCATCTTATCTTATGGGGGCAGAATCCTGTGTGTGGGTCAGTGGGAACACAAAATGTGAAAATGTGTTTTTAACTCAAATTTGTGGAAGATTCATTGAATCAACCGAAACCTCAGGTCCTGATGTGCACGTAGAGCTTTCGTGAATGTCAAGACCCTCAAAAGTGCAATCAAAGTGTACGAAATAGACGCTTTGACGACTTGACTTACCTGTAAATGTAAATTACACACCTTCACTTAATAAAGTTCTCCTCTGGTACAATTAAAACAGTGAAACAGAAGCCTGACTTTTATATTCAAAGCCCTTGTTGCTAAGTGACTTGTTCTTCCCGAGCTTCGTTGTATCCATGTGATAAAAAAATAAAGTTTTTTTTTTTTTTGATTGTCTTCTCCTCAGCCTCAGAGGAAGAACCTGGGTCCAGGAGATGTTTCACAAACTCCCTGCAGCCAACGCCGAACCCCCCCAACTCCTCAAACATCACCTGACTGCCTCACAGGAGGTCGTCTGTCGCCCACTTCCTGCTCTGCTGCCGGTTACCAAGGTGAACCATCGCCATGGGCAACCGACCTAAAGAGGAGGAGGAGGAGGAGGAGGAAGGAGGGAGGAAAGGAGATGTGAATAGATGTGAGCAGAGGGCATGAAATCGATGAGGCCATGCAACAGCTTTGCAGCTCCTGTGCCCACACACACACACACATGCACACACACGTGCGCACGCACACACACAGCAGTAGAAAGTGAGGTCACCTGACATTCATGACTGCCAACCATCTTGTTCGTAGTACGGAAACGTAGCGAGAGTGAGATCCTCCCTCACAAGTGAAATGTTTCATCTGTTTTTAGACGCCACAGATGAATCTTCTCCGCCTCCGCTGACATGAATATAAGTTTTTAACTTTAACTCTCCCGTAATTAAAGCGGATCTGCGGCGCCGCACGCAGCAGCTTTATTTCTCACCGAGCCGCGCTTTTGCCAAAAGGTCTTGTGTTTCTTTCAAATGTCACGCGGCTGAAAACAAGGTTGCATTTAAGCAGCAGGACTTGTGATATTTAACAAGGAGGAGAATTAAAGCGGCTCTGCTCATCAAAGCTCACTGCACAGGAAGGATGTACATATTTATAAAACCATGTCTGTGGCAGAAGCTAATACCTCGCTGAATTAAAATGAGTCTACGGAGACACAAACACATTTATAAGGAATGATTCCATCTGGAAACAAGTCAACAGTCACTGTGTACCTAAGATCAAATTAAAATAAAGAACTTTATTAAAGTGGTTTATGAATGCCAACATGTATTAGCACAACAACACATTTCCTGTCGATGGCAAAACTCCAGAAACTATCTTTACAAAGACAAAGACACATTTATAATCCAATAATTTGATTAAAAATGTATGATAGCTTCAGAATATGTTCACATCTTTATCTCACTGTTAGACTTTTCCAACAGGAAACTGAAGTTTGTAAACCACTCACTCTCCCACACCAAAGTCCATAGAGAAAATCAATGATTTTACATCACAGCACACAGCAGTTGTTGGTCCACTGCTGCCTCCATCACTAAGTTCAAATGTCTTATTTTGTGACTTCTGTGTTTGAAATTCTTTGTTCAGTTTAACCTCAGTGACACAAACTGACCACACGAGGCAGCAGTGGACCAGCAGCTCCTGTGTCCCCGCAAGCTACAATCAGTGATTTTCTTTATGGAATTTGGTGTGGAAGAGTGAGCGTTCTACCAAGCATCAAAAAACCTGAAAAAGAACATTGAAATATCACTTTAAAATGATCCTTCCCCCCAGTTTACCTTGAGGTTAACTGCCATGATTCATCGGTCACTCTCATGAAATCATGAAGTCTTGAGGAAATTAAATTAAAAACATGTTATCTTCAGAATAGGTTCATGTCTTTATCTCAATGTTAGATGGACTTCAACGACAGGAAACTGACGTTTGTTAGCCACTCACTCTCCCACACCAAAGTCCATAGAGAAAATCAATGATTTTACATCACAGCACACAGGAGTTGTCGATCCACTGCTGCCTCCATCAGTAACTTCAAATGTCTTATTTTGTGGCTTTGGTGTTTGAAATCCTTTGTTCAGATTTACCTCAATGACACAAACTGACCACACGAGGCAGCAGTGGACCAGCAGCTCCTGTGTCCCCGCGAGCTAAAATCACTGATTTTCTCTATGGACTTTGGTGTGGGAGAGTGAGCTTTCTACCAAGCATCAAAAACCTGACAAAAAAGTGGACAGCAGGCACACTGTTGCAAACTGTTTATTTGTAACTTATATTAACAGAAGATGCATCTTTATTATTCCCTGCTTCACCACAAACTTGCGTGAAAACTGTTTTGTTGATTGTTGTTTTGTTGATTGTTCCGATGTGAATTTAAAAGTCAACTTTGACATTCCCTTTAAAAACAACAAGAACAGAAAAAAAAAACAGGTTGACAGGGATTAATGTGGTGACGATCTGACCTAAGGAGATTAATGAGTTCCACACAAAGTGTTTGTTTGTCCACAAACTAACAAAGTTCAAAGAGAGACTAATAACTACGTTAATATTCAGAATACTCGTGTTTTCAGATCTGATCGGACTCTGAAGTCGAGCTGCAACAATGAATCAAATAATCATTAAAGTATTTAGATCAGGTTCTTTATTTGTGCTTTAAAAATGTAAAAAAAAAAAAAGTATATGACAGCAGTAAATAATAAATGTGCAAGTGGGAAAAACCTAAAACAGATAAACATTTGCATATAACATATATAATTATGTAAATGATAGGTACAATAATCCAGTGAACAAGAGTTCATGAAAAT
Source organism: Brachirus orientalis (assembly GCA_016785285.1). Classification (NCBI taxonomy): domain Eukaryota; kingdom Metazoa; phylum Chordata; class Actinopteri; order Pleuronectiformes; family Soleidae; genus Brachirus; species Brachirus orientalis. The sequence continues at coordinate 9,224,518 of JAFBJR010019380.1, read as the reverse complement.
GTAATATATAAACAAATGCAGAGGTTTTTCATTTCCTGTTTTGTAATTAAGCTTTAAACAAACATACATTATTCATGATTCATTAAAAAAAAAAGCTGCTTCACAGATTGTTACATTCATGTTAATTGATTATTAGGGACAGTTTATGGATAATTTATGGATAATTAACAGAGTGCTTTGTTTACCATCTCAGATATGAAGACACCTGTTTGCCTCAACGTCACACTGTTATTTCCTGCCAGTTTTTGAAATGAATAAAAATGTATGGAACGATCAGATTCTTTAGGTTTGTGATGATGGAATTTAAAAAAAAAAGATTTTAAGTAACTCCAAAGTAGTTTGTCGTTGAATTAATCCTTTAAAATGTCTATAAACACAACTTTTATCCATCTTTTATGGCAGTTTTTTTTTTTGTACAATTTATTGTGAAAATTGTTTTTGTTTCATTTTAAATGTGAGGATTATGAATCGCGAATGACTGAATGCTCTGGTTTCACTTCAGTAAACTGAAAAATCTTTGAAAATCAATGTCATTTTCAGGTCTGGATCAAACATTTTATGGACCGAACCATTCTTGAGGACAAACATTCCAATCACTGACTGAAACTTCCTGACATTCTAGCACTTCATTTATTATTTCCACCGTGAAACCACCACCGCTCTCTTCAGTGAGTGACAGATGGCCGCGCCGCGCCGCCCCGCGCGCTGACCAGCTCTGTCTGAACAATGGACACACGGCGGGGGTTCAATCCCCTCGGCAGGGGGGGTCATCTCTCCTGCCACGCAGTTTCAGCTCAAGCCTCTGCTGTGCAGCGGGGAGAAGGATGCAGCCGCACGAGAGCCTCCATTACGGCTCCGGCACAAGAGCCCGCTCCATTATGGCTTCACATAAGGGCCTTCATTCAGGCTCTTAGTCATTCTAATGAGCTGCTGCGGCCCTGCCTCACTCTGAGCCTCACTCTGTGACTCGCTCCGAGCCGCAGCCTCGTCTAACAGCTCCCACGCGACTGCCGGATGAGGATTGTGATTTTTATTTTATCTCTGTAATTGTGACGCTTCAGCGAGCTCTCAGCCGCAGATTTAATGGCATCTAATGGAATCTCATCACAGAACAAGAGAGGAAAAGGGACAAAGTGGCAGAACACTGACTAATGTCTCTGCACTCACTTCAGCTTTGCTTTTTTTTGTCTTTAATTCTGTAACTGTGATTATGTCCTTCAATTACATTCAATAGGAAATGTTTTGAACATATGCGTTCACTGTTTATATAACCTTCTTTTCATTTAATGTTTACATTTATAGCTATCTGTGTCTTTCAGTTGCACCCTGGACGACGGTCCCAGTTGATTAAAGCGCCCCCTAATGTTGTAATTGCATGAGTTCCCAATTCAAAATGGCCACTCTGAGCAGTGGCGTGCGCCGATATTTGGAAGGGCTGGAATAATACATCAATTATATGTTGAATTTTCTACACACTCCAGTCTGATCACACACTCTGGTACATACACTCACTCACTCGCTCACCCACGACTGCTTTATCCTCCACATGAGGGTCACAGGGGGGCGCTGGTGCCTAATCCCAGCTGACATAAGGCGAAAGGCGGGCAATTCAGAGTGTCCATTTGTCCCAATCCCCATATCTGCATGTTTTTGGACTGTGGGATTAGAAAACCCATGCGCACACAAGAGTGCTAACCACTACACCATACTAGCCTGGTAAATACAGTGGAACAGTATTTCAGATTTTCCTCCAAGTACCACTAGGGGGCGCTCACGTACCACAGTTTGAGAACCTTGGCTTCAGAAACACAAATGAATGGCAGTCACTCAGGCGCTTTCTCATAGTTTGTTTTCGAGTTTTCGTCCATAAGGCGCCTGCGATTGAGACACACTTTCAGTCATATAAATATGTCCAGTGCTTATGTACTCATGTGCTCTTCGAGCTGATGTACATTATACGTGTATATACTGTATTTGGGTAAATTGACTTATCCATAAGTTGTGCTGTGATGAGGCGAGACTCATGTGGGGCCAGTGTGATGTCATTTTGATTTTCTTTGTTCAGAGTTGGTTTGTTTTTTGATGATGATGACCAAAGCGGGAGCCTCACATGATCCCACAGGTCGTTTTTACCAGTGCATTAGTGGAGAAACGGCACGTGTGCATTTCTCTGTATCGGATCCCGCCTGCATCTATTTAGTCCCAGTGGTGTTTTTCTCTCGCTCACTTCTTGTTATTTCCACCTAAAGCAACAAAAGACAGCCTCTCTAACTCTTCTCTCCTCTGAAATCCATTTATCCCTCTTTGTAGCCACCTCATATTTCTCTCACACTCCTGACCACACAAAATTGTCTCTGTGCTTTTTCCAGTCTTCAGGTTAATGTCTCCCACTCGCGCCTCTGTGGTGCAGTTAAAAATAATGACTGATCTCAGTGTCACCGCCATCGACCGCCTGAAACACACACACGCGCACGTACGCGCGGTGATATTCAGATTTCAGGTCATGATTATTCTGACCGAAGGAACCGCGATTCACAATATTATTGTGATAATTGCAAAGAATATGCTTTAAAGTCTTAAAGTGTGTTCACAATAAGTCGAGCAAACAGAACTTACCTTGGGCTAAAACAAGCTCAAACTGCGCTCATAGTAATGTGAAAGTAAATTATTCTTTTTCAGGATTATTAAGAATATTTGACATCAGATAACAGATGATTTCAAATATTTTTAAATCTCGTGTCTCCTTGCATTGAATCACATCTTTGCTGTGATTTTTTTTTTTTTTCTAAATCTAGTCTCATCACGCTGAAAATGTGTGTAGCATTCAGTGTCTTAAACACATTTAAGTCACTTTGAATTTTGATACAGACATCGTTTTTCACAGATTGGATACATATTTTTAAATCCTGGAATCCAGGCACTTCAAAATGAATCACAAGGACTGTACAGTATGTTGGCAAGATGAGCAGCGTTCCTAAGTTACTGAAGGGAATATTAATGAATAATATCAACAACTTTAACTGTTCAAAATGACCCTGATCACAGAAGTGGATTTTAATCCATAATCATATCAGGAGATGTGAGTATTGATACACTGCAATAATAACATATTTAAAGATATGACACTTGACTCAGCAGCTTCACTACTTCACTACTTTTCTCAGCAGGGAAAGAAAGTTCAATAATAATAATAACAATAATAATAATAATAATAAGTCGTCCAAGTCACTCACACAAAATATTATTTTAAAATATTTTCCATTTTTGAGTGCTTTCTATTGTAACCTGCTTTATATATGATGCCGTCACTTTGTCCAAAAGACCTAAATTAGCATTTTCCAACTTAACAACAATTGTTTCCAACTCTGTGGCAACAAACCCTGAAAATATATGCTTTTTAAAAATGTAAAAAAAGTACATATACTGTATGTTTTCCCTCTTTCCTGTATGTAAAAAACAAAAAGAGGCAGAAAAGTTATTTAGTTCTTAGCTCAACTTATTCGGCTGTAAAGTTCCTCACGAATAATATGCGCCCCCTTGTGACCATTTTGGGTAGAGCATGTAAAAGTGAGTGCAATGGAATCAGCACTTTATCACTTAAGTCACAGTTAAATCTTGATTTTAGCTGCACTGTCTCCACACTTCACCCCAACTTTTAACTTTTATACACTTTTTGTACATTTTTATACAATTTCAACTTTCCTGTTGAATGACTTATTGAAACAAATATGCTTTTTTTTTGACTCTTTCCACATCAGTGATCTGTCTCCTTTAAACCACACACACACACACAAACACTATGATCAGTTGTTTCCTGTTTAATTGTTCAGCTCAAACAGAGTGTCATGGTCATATTGACGGGTGTTTCATGGTCAGTTTTTACAGGAGGGATTCGTTTAACGGGGGATAAAAATGAAAACGATCTGATACTGTCGCCACGTGTCACGTGACGCATCAGTGTGTCATTGAAGCCAGTGAAACACGTGACGTTACGTTGAATTTGCAGCAGCAGCAGAGTGCGTCGGGCAGTGGGGCGTTACACTGGCTGTTTCACTCATGTTCTACAAACACACGAACACATGAAACGACACGCGTGTTTCCTGCAACACACACACACACAGAGAAAGATGGGAAGGGGGATCAAAGGTCGACCTGTTGACAGTTGTTTGATTCAGTGTGAACCTAGTGAACGTGCATGTAGTCACACATACACACACAGAGCAATGACAAATTCACTGCACATTAAAATACTTTGTTGTTGTTCCTGGTTTCCTCCTCCTCCTCCTTCTCCTCATTTATGAGTAATTTATTAATCTTTTTATTTATTCATTCACTCACTCACTCATGTTTTTTATGGCTGTGAAACTCCATTTTATCGAGTGACCAGATGGTTGAGGATTAATTAATAACTTCAAAAGCAAATACGTGGTGAGCTGGCCAAACACTCTCGCACACTCACGGGTTTCCATGACTTCAGAGGACGTTGTGTTGACGTACATAGACTTACTCTAACTTTAACCATAATTACTAGTGCCCTAATCCTAACCCTGACCCTGACCTTAACCTCAGCCTAACTTTAAAACATGTCTTCATATTAAAACGTAGTAATTTCCATTATGGGGACTTGATTTGTGTCCTCATAAAGAAGACAATTCCCCATAATGTGACTGTGTAAAAAGATTTAGGTCCCCACAACATACACACACACGTGCTTCATTCATAGTGAGGACACTCATAGACATACTGCATTCCCTATTGACTATCACAATTTAAAGCCTGAACCTAACCTAAACCCACTCTAACCCTAAAACCAGATCTTAACCCCGAAAAAGCCCCTTAAAGATATGAGGACCAGACAAAATGTCCTCAATCTGCATGGTTTATATGATTTTTGGTCTTCACTCAGCCACAAATACAATCCATATTTCACAGAAAAGTCAAACTAATAATATATGGTGCTGGTTTCTCATGTGCAGCGTCCTGTCAGTGAAGACAGTGAAGGACAGGAGGAGAGGACAGGCCTCTGGAGTCTCTTGAGGACCGCAATAAAAACCCCTGTCTTCTCTTATTCTCTCCAGATTTTAATGACATTACTCTTATTGTGTGTTTGTAATATGACCTGGACCTGGACGGTCAGACTGTCTCTAAATCCACAGACAGATTCAGTTTTTTATTTGGTGTATTTCACTCTTTCATGGAGCAAAAAATAAATAATTATCCACATCAGCGTCAGTTCAATTCTCTCCGTTCTCCTGCAGCCAGGATCATTATGACATATCATGGATTGGTTCTAATTAAAAATAGATAAACACAATGAAGGGGAAAACTGCTACAATTGAGTTGCTGTGGAAAATCTGATCAAAACTTGAATGATGAGCCACCAAATAAACCAAAAATCCACCAGCAACTCACAAAACTAACCACTTTAAACATTCATTTAGACAAAAGGAGCTGTTCTGCTGAAAGAGGAACCATGAGGGGTTCAACAGAAATCCAGCGGCCCTGCAGTGACCACGCCTCTTGTAGTGGAACCTTCAGTGGAGGACCAATCAGCTCTCAGGATCCACATAGACACTCACGCACACTCACACAGGTGTGCCATTCAGTCAGACATGCGCACCTGTAATCCATCACACTCACAAACAGTCACACATGCAGAGAAAAGGGGTCCGGCCTTTATTATGTGTCCTATGTTCCTAATAAAGTGGACAGTGAGTTTTTTCCACTCAGTTTTCTACAAACGCTCGATTCGTCCTCACATTCACTGAACTTTTCCTCAGTCACGAACTGTCACGAATCAGATTCACTTCAAATGGTTTGATTTACTAAGATCTTCTGTTTATTAGTGTTACATTTGTATGGGTTTTATTTTGTAGTAGGTTTCTTGTCTCCCTGTGCATTTTGTTGTCTTTACTCCCTGTTTTGTCTCGTTTCAGTTGCTCTTTTGTTCTTGTTGTGTCCTTGGCCTTGGCTCAGTTTATTTGATGTGTGGAGGACACAGCTGATTAGAAAGTGAAGGTTTAGGGCTTTTAATCCCACCTCCTGCTTGATTTGATTGGCTGAATGAGACAAGCGTGACATTTAAAAAAAAATTGCTTCAACTCCTGTCAACTATTGTAACTTGAAATGTTAAAACAATAAAAGCATGCTTGTGAGCCGCACTAAAATTCTAAGTTAGCAGGTTTAGCATTAATGTTGCTTAAAATCATCAGGTCCGGTGTCTAAGAATGAGTGACATCTAGTGGTGAGACTGTAGATTGAAACTAATAGAGGATCTGTTCACACCAAACCTGAAAAGTGCGTCACTCTTTGTTTTAGTTGCTTCCAAATCAAAATGTTGGTCTGTCCATTCAGGCTCCTGTAGAAACATGGCAGTACAAGATGGCGGCGTCCGTAAAGCAAGGCCCCCACCAATACTATATGTAAAAGTTTTCTGTTTCTACGTTGACAAAAACAAATGACACACTTATACAATCGTACTTACAGTTAGTGTATAAATCCTTTTAAATGTCCCTTAATCTGATGCGGAGGCATCTGGGTCAAACATGAGGAGCTGATGTCGAACATTTCAGTCTAATATGACTATCTTAAAAATCATAAAACTCTTTAGACGACATGCAAAAGCACAGCTTTAACTCCAAACGTGCATAAATAAGAGGCACAGAGACAGAAACGCTTAAATAAGCTGCGGACAGACAGTCGTGAAGCGAGAACGTCTTGTTTTATCAGCTCACCAACAGAGGTTTGGTAAAACTGGTGCAAACCTCCCGTCTGCGTTTGTTATCAATACTAGATCAAGTCAACAGGGAAATGAAGAAGATGATTCTTTCAAAAAGAAAGTTTCTCTGCTTTATTTTTCATTTCTGCCTGTGCTGTAGGTCAGTCAGGAACACGAGTGTGTTTTTTGCGTGTGGGTGTTTGATTTTTTTCAAAAGAAATAGTTTAGGTCCCTGTTGACTCTCGACTGGTGCCAAGTAATTCTGTGTCAGCGGGAGCTCGGCACTTTCTTAAATAAAACACAGGAAGAAGGGGGGAAAAAATAAAGGAAAAAGTCGTCAGATGTTATGAAAAAAAAAGCACAAAAGACAAATCCTGATTAATAACAAATAAAGAAGCTTATGAACATCTGAGTTTGCCCTTTGGACCAGCCACACGTGTGTGTGTGTGGACACGCGCGTGTGCGGTGAACAGGTCTTTCCTCACAGAGAAAACAGGACAACGAGGACAAAAGCTGACGATCGACGTCCGTCCGGCTGCAAATGTCACTCCGCTCTCTTCATTAATCTTCGGCCGGCGAACAAAACAAAGGCCTTTGTTAGATATTGGAGCGTCTGCCGTCGCCGCGATGAATAATCGCCCACCGCTCGACAGCACGACCCAGACGCACACAGTGATAGTGCTGACTGTTCGCCTTCACTGTTTTTAAATCAGTGGGTGGAGCTTGAAATGGTGGCCCAAGCCTTTATGGGGCCCTGAGTTGACTTTAATTTGGGGGCAGTATAAATTTCATTAGTTATTGTTGTCTTATTTACACCCATGGTTCTCAAACTGTAGTATGGGTTCCACCAGTGGCACGTGACCTCCTACTGGTTGGTACTTCAGTTGGAAAATCAGAAACACTGTTCTGCAGAGTGGTGATGAGGAAATGCATAGAACATGAAACAATTTTCAAGTATATGTAAGGAAGAGGAGGATGATAGGAGAGCAGATGATCTTAATGGGAATAAATCGGACTTTGCTCTGTCGGCCTTTTGTTTGTCTTTAACACTAGAGGGCAGTAAAATCACAAAAGTGTCCCAGTATTAACTAGAAGCACTCGGAGATCGCAGACCTCCACCAAGAAATGATAAAGAGTCCTTCATAAAATTCCTGGATCCAGACAGCGATCCGGATCACCACCAAAATCTAATCATCTGTTCCTTGTCCCATCACACAACTTTCCTAAAAATTTCGTCAACATTTGTCAATACCTTTTTTGAGTTATTTTGCTAACAGACAGACAAACCAACACAACCTCCTTTCATATTCAGTGTGAAGCACTAACTGTGGTGAAACTGAACTTGGATTTAACAAGTAAACCAGATCAATGGGTTTGGTTTTTGAAAGTTTAGAGCTGATAAATGAGCAAATCTCCAACTTCAAATAAAACCTGAAAACTCACCACTATTTAGTTATCCACACATATCTAAATATATCGAGATGTCGAATATGTTTTTATGTTTCTTTACACTACAGCAACTGTTTAGTTCAATTCTGCCTTGGGCCAGTTCTTGTACTTCTTAATTGCAGTACGACACACACTGGTGCATTTAGTGGAGATAAAAATATGCATTTTTTTCTGAATTACTGTGATTTATTTTTCTTTCAAAAAAGTATAAAAAAAAATCAGGAAAAACATATTCTCTTTTATTGTTTTTTACCAGTTTCTTGTGTATTTTTGATTAAACATCAATGTTGGTGCTGGACAAACAGCTCAGGTCCCGGAATTACCAGAAAGATGCAGCTCCCCCTTGTGGGACCTGAACATAAATCATAAGGACTGCATGGTAGCAAGATACACAGCATTTTCAAGTCACTCATGTGAAATATTATCAATTTTATACATCCATAGTTATTATGATAATGGCAGTCAAACATCGATGAATCCTCTTAGAAAAATGTTATTTTATTTCTCCGACGACAATGGGAAATGTTGGATTAAGTCAGATTTTTTCCACAAATGTCTTATATGTTAAATGTAAAATAATCAGCTTATTGTGACTGTTTTTCATTGTGATACAGGATCAAATCACTCATCATTTCAGGTTTTGATTCTGTGACAATTTCGCTCTGACTTTGTGTGCTTTTCTTCGTTGTTTGATGTAAATCATGCGACGTATTCATCTGTATTTGTTCTTTTGTGGAGAGAAAACTCATCTTCGTCCACTGAATGTCACATGTGCCAATGTTAAAGGAAGCAATTAGCCGCTGGGTGTCGGCGTGTGCCGCTCTGTGGATGAGTAATGGCTGCCGGGGCGGGAGAGGCTAACCCTGATAAATTCTACTGTCCCTCCGTCTTATTAGTACAATGACTAACGGGGGAGGAGAGGGGTGAGGACAGGGGTGAGGGCGGGGGCGGGGCTGTGAGCTGAGGTGGTGACAGACCACAGGGGGAGTCAGAGATAAACTCAGATTGACAGCGTAACGCCACGGCTAAATGCTAATGTACCGAGTGACATTTCCGACGCCAGCCCAGGTTAGCTTAGATGCTGCTGCAGAAGCACAGCAGGGGGAGGGGTTTAGCCTAAACTCCCAGTTCACTCACTCTTTCATTTTCTTTACAACAGGGGCCTAAAACTCAATTGACCTTGGGGTCACCGAGTTTCTAGTCTGGCATGTGCAGGGCAGTCCAAAAAAAGTGCCTGTGTTGACATCCTGTGTTTTATCTTTCACTTGAGAATCCAGGGACGATACTTAAATATATATATAGTTCAAAAATCTTTAAAAGTTTTTATGATTCATCTATCAATATTCATCTAAAAAAGTGTCTGGCCACATAAAATGGACTGGAGGGCCAGATGTGGCCAATGGGCCACGGATTTAAAAACTCTGGGCTAGTGGGCTAAAATCAGAGCTGGATGCTTAGGGCCCCGTGACCACCAGGGGGTCGCTAGAACATGTCTTTTTTTTTTATTTATTTTTTTTTTATTTTATTGCCTGTGCCTGGCGATAATGTTATACATTTTGCTATCTTGTTACAATTCCATCTCTTTATTTATGAGTCAAGTATTTGCTTATTTTATACTGCCTTTTGAGCAATTGCCCTAATTTGCAAAACGATTTGACTTTACTTGTAGTGTGTTATTTGTATTTCTACTTTAATATTTAATGAAAGTATAATTATTAATGACAGATGATTTAAACTGTGGAAGTCATTGTCATGGTTACAATTACTGTAATTCTCCAGCTCATACTATATACTGTATATTCTGGTAACTTAATGCCTATTATGTATATTTAGTTTCTACCTTTTTATTGTCTTATTGTCAGTATTTTTCTATATTGTACATTTACAGTTACTTTTATCTTTACTTTCTTTGCTGCTGTGACACAGTAAATGTGGGAACTGCAGTATTTTACGACCTGGGCCTTGTGTTTAATAATGTGGATGTGTATGTGAATGGTACTAACAAAATTGGTCCAGTAGTTTTTAAGGGGCAAACGCATCATTCTGAGTTATATCCATAAAAAAAGTGCTTGTTTTTGCCAGTGAATGGCGTGGATTGTCATTTATAAGAGTCTGGCAACGTTACCAAGGGTGGGGACACCGTGCCACTGTGTTGTCAGCACAGCACTTATCTTCTGTCTTCTCTGTGACTCCAGCATGTTTCTGCTCTGCTGTGATGCGTTCGCTGATGCTCGTAAAATCCTCTCACACGCTCCCGCTCTCCTCTCACAGCAGTCGTGCACACGTACACATTGTCTCATTGGTAGGGACAACCTGGTTTTAGCCAAATATTGGCGGGGACGTTTTCCCACCGTCCGTACGCAAACCTACACTCTTGTGTACGTGTGCGCGACCACTACTACTACCAATTATGAAACCATTTGTAAGTACCATTCACACACCCACATTTATAAACATAGGGCCCAGGTTGAAAAATATCGGAGTTCCCCTGTAAAGGACAACCTTATCTTAAATAAATTTGCCATTTTGAGTAAGAAGTGAAAATCATTATTCAGATTTTGCGACCATTTAAGATTAAAGCTAATATAAGGGTAAGGACATGCAATAGAGCTACAGCTGTGCACAATTCGCTCACAAGCATCATCTCATTTACTGTTTTATTATTTAAACTGATAAAGGGGCCCCACATCTGCTTTTGCTCAGGGCCCAATGAAGGCATGGCCCGGCCCTGGTGGAGATATTAGTTTTTATCACAGGTTAGCAGACGAGGCTAACAGCATGTGCTCGAGTCGCCGATAACGACGGTGTCAGATAAAGACGAGCTCAAACAGAGACAAAAGCAGAAGACGAGAAGACGACACGGCTGATATTTAACCAGAGTGCTTTCCCATCAGCCACCTGGGCAGTTTAGCCAGAGTCCAATACTTTGCCCACTAAATCCCCCCGGCGGTGCTGCTGCTTTTGTTGATAAACCCTCGGCTTTGGCTGCTAACGCTGATTTCTATCTCCTCCCTCAGTTTCCTTAAGTTTCCAGACCATTAAAGAGGAAAGAACATTAAGAAAAAATAAAGTTGTATGACTTTTCTGTTGGAGGAAGTGAAGCTGGAAGAGCGAGGACTCCTGTTTCCGGGTGAACGGAGGTGATGTTGTGTTGAATCTGGGTCTAATTGGCAGCTTTTTTTTTTAACACTAAGTGCTGAGTCACCCAAAGAGTTATGAAGGAACGTCATCTTTAATGGAATCTAATTAGAGGACGAGTCAGTGCTAACAGGACGTCAGTGAGCTGAACAAGTGTGTGTGTGTGTGATTTGGTTGCTCACTGAGCAGTTCTGATTCCTAATGAACTGTGACAGAATGTATGTGTGTGTGTGAACAAGCTTCACAGAACTTACAAAAATGGTTGGACTGCAAATAGAGACATTTAAGTAAAGACCATTTTCTCCCTAAACCTTATCTAAACATTCACAGTAAACTGTGCATATTTGCAAAACTGATAAAAATCTAACGTTTTGTCAATAATTCCATTTATAAAAACACATATTTCAACTCCAATGATGGCTCTATTTGTGGTGCATCTATTATTTTTGAACACAAACATCCTTAATGCAATTTGATTTGTTTACAATGACATAATGTTAAACAAAATAAAATCAAGATTTTACAGTTTTCCCAACTAAAAATAAATGAAAAGAGTCATATTTAATGTACGTTGCTACCTAATTTTCAGTGTTTAAGGTAAGAAAAGGTGGAAAGACCTTCTGGACAAACATAGTTGATCAGAGTTGTGTTTTAATCTTTTACTGCTGAGTATGATTTAAAGAAAATGTTAGTAACTGTCTGAACATGTAACAATGATCATCACAAAATTAAAAAAAATTAAAAACTCATCATACTGTCACATATTTGTACTTTTATCGGTTTACTTTGTCCTAGTTTTATTTTTCTCTCCACCAAGGATGTTCTGTTATCATCGGCGTAAAGTTTGACCTTTTGTTAACAACTTCCTGTCTGCAGTTTTTGATGGATCAGTGTGAATTTTTTGTGATGGACACGTGATCACTAGAGTATGTTCCCATTCAGGTTTGGTACGAATCAACCCACTGATGACGCTACAAAACATGATCACATTTTGAAGAAATCCCAGTCTTCTCCAGTTTCATTTGAAGTTTTGCATATTAAAATGGATTTAGCCTCAGTTTTAATTTAATATGGGAAGTTCTGTTGAACAAATTCAGATGTGTATGTGTCAGCGACGTCTTAACAGATCAGAGTGGATTTTGTTATGTTTATGTAAGATGGTAATAGTATAAGGAGATAAAGTTCTATACAGAACCAGAAAGTTCTTCTGGATCCAGTGGATCAAAAGTGAATAAGCTCTGAATAAGCTCCGTTGCTCTGGGCTTTCTGAGTGCTGTTGTTTTATAGATTTGTCTTATTTTAGCAGTAAATCACACAGAAAGAGCGTAAGAGTCAGCGTCAGTGAGGGAGTGAATGTGTGAGTGAGTGAATGCGGGCCATCGTTTGCTGCAAACACACACACACAGTGTTGTTTCTGGAATCAGACAATGACAGATCTGGCAGAGATTAGTCTTCTCAGGCGACATAATCAGATTTCGTTTTTGGCCGTGAGCTTCCTGTGGAGCAGCGCTGATCTCATCTGATCCCGTCACTGAACACAGCACCCCCCCTCCCCACACACACGCTGTCTTCTTCCTCCTCTTCCTCCCTCTTCACACCTGTCTTTCCATTCTTTCTCTTCAACCACGGACTCCATTAAACCCCCTGGTTTATATATTTTTTTATTCATTATTTTCTTTGGTTTGTGCATTTCGTCCGTGCTCATTACTGCCTTCAGGATCCATGCGAGTGAGTGCGAGGCCGACATTAAAGCGCTTATTTGTGTTAAAGAAACAGCAGACAAGTCTTTTCTGATGATGAACCTTCCTGTGGAGTTTGCGCCGCATATTTTCACTCCATTACAGCAGATCAGTGGAGGTGGAAGAGGAACTTAAACACACACATATTCACTCCCACTGACACACGTGCGTGTGTGACGAGCCGTGGTAATTAAAAATGGCACTCTGTGGGAGGGAGGGAGGGGGAGATAAGAGATGGACGGAGGGAGAGTTTGGTCTGGTCGTCTCTCTCTTTAATGAGGATCCCAATCAACCCAGCGGAGGCGGCCCTGAGACCCCCCAGCTTCATTAGACCAGGAAAAAAAAAAGCCGACTGCCAGAAGAACGAAGGGGAAGACGGGAGGGTTGGGACCCAGCCGCAGAAAAGAGAGAAACAAAGAAGGTTTTAAAAGTTTTTAGCCACAGATGAAACAAAGAAGTCTTAAAGTGCAGATGAAACTCTGAACAAATAAAACTGCATGTCGGTAGATTTTTTAGGTTGATTTGCTAAAAAACACATTGGTTGTATTTTATTTTTCTTTCCCCACTAGGGTGCAGTCATCTAAACTGGTGATGTTTTGTTTTGGACTGTAAATGTTTCTCAAATATTTGACGTTTATGAAGGAAATACATTTGAACGCACTTTAGTTCTCATGTGCTTTCTGTGAGGAGAACTCACAACAGCTAGCGGCCAACATAGCCACATGCTAGTAGCGGATAACATTAAACACAGATGCTATACGTTGCTATGGCAGCTGCTAACATTCTTGTGGCCTCACCTGGAAAAGAAAATCACACTTAATAGTGTTAAATTAAAAAAAAAAAAAACTATAATAAATCACAATCGTGTTGATTCATCTCTACTTTTATAGAAAGAAAGAAAATGGAGGGAAGAGACAGAACAGGAGGAAGTGGAGGTGGGAGGATGACCAGCGGAGATAACGGTGTGGGTCAGTGTGGGTCAGCGGGTGAGTCACGGCTGACATCGATCCTCTGATTGGCTGCCGGACACTTTCAGCACATCTGCCAAAGCCTTTAACACAAGCCTGTCTCCTGCTGTGGGTGTGTGTGTATTTGTCAGAATGAGTTACTATCTGTGTCATTTGGACTCCAGAACTGATATGTGTCCAGCTCAGTCAGCAGACTGATAAGACACACGCACGCACACGCACACACGCACACACACACACACACTGCTGCTGCTGACACTGAACCTTCAGGTGTGCGTGTGTGTGTGTTGATAATATTTGTGATCTGTGCACACTGTGAGGTGAGAGTGTTTTAAAATGGCCCTCAGCTCACGCCAGTTTGACAATGGACAAACACACACACACACAAACTTGTTTTTCTGTCTCTGTGAGGAAACATAGTTCATTCCCTAGGTAAGGACCTAGGGAATGAACTATTACCTTAACCATCTTAACCATACCTTTACCTTAACCATCACCAATGAATGCCTAATCCCAACCCTTACCTAAACATAAGCCTATTTACCTTGTGGGGACCGGACTAAATGTCCCCACAAGGTCAAATATCCTCACAAAGATAGGTTTGTACCTGTTTTTGTCCCCACGAGGATAGAAAAACATGCACACACGTGCACACTCCAGTCCTCTCCTCCCTCTAAATGTCGATACAGAGCGTTGATGTGAGTGTTCACGTGTTCACTCATCACCTCACACTCCATTCTGATTAACGTCAGTGACACAAACTGACCACACGAGGCAGCAGCAGCAGACCAGCAGCTCCTGAAATCACGGATTTGCTCTATGGGCTTTGGTGTTGGAGAGCGAGTGGTTTGCAAACGTCACTTTCCTGTTGGACAATTCTGTTGGAAAACGGTTGAGTTAAAGACGTGAACATTCATATTCTGAAGATATCGTCGACTTAAGCTGACGTAGATTTTATTAGTCTTTCGTTAAGAGTCCGTAATATGTCTCATTAGAGATGCACAATATACATTATCTGCCAATATTGGCTTCAAAATGCATTACAAAATATCAGCAAACAGGTCAAGGTCTCCCCTCGTATTACAAATGACTAAAACAGTGAAACAGCTTTTATTTTTTTATGTTTATTCGTTTTTGCACGATGAAGAGAACGTATATCTGCATCTGCTGCAACATGAGTATGAAAAATATTCTGTTAATTTCACTGTAGAGGAGACTGAATTACTTCTGGAGTTGGACACAGGGGGAAGAAAAATGTATGTACTGTATATGAGTGTTCATTTTTTGGCTCAAGTCGTGGAGCTATATGGACAAAAGTCTTGAAATCTAATACATGATGAAGAGAAGAAGCCCTGCTATTTAGACCCGCTGTCCTGCAGCTACTGCGATATTGTGACCATCCTCCACAACAAACAATAAACATTCATTACGCCTCAGACAAACAATTCAAATTCTCCTCATGTGAATATCATCGGAGCTTAGAGGAGTAAACAGGAGAGTTTCCACAGAGGAGCTGAAGTCTCTGTGACTCGTCTGCATCGCAATAATCACCTGTTTATTCAACTAAATTATGGAAAACAGGACTGAACAAACAGCTATTTTTAATCCCGCACATGTAACTGGATTAAACGAGTCTGACGACACCGGATCTATACATACTGAACACACAAACACGTACACAAAAGTTTAATGAAATTTGTGCTTTTAATAAGCAAATTATTCTAATCATAAACCTCTTGCCAAAGCAATTAGTCATAAATTATAATCTTATGATAAATGATCTTGTGTTGACAGCCGGGGGAAACGCTGCAATCAAACATTAATTATTCACCGGTTAATTAAGTTCAGAGGTGTTTCTCTCACTCTCTTTCTCTCCTGCTCTTTCTTTTCTTTGTCTCTTTGTGGAGGTGGAGGTCCAGCGTCCACAGCGTCCACTGTGTGGTCACTGACATCTCCGCCTCACGACCAATTAGCACAAACACGACAGTCGACTGCGAAGCCTGGTCGTTGCATTTCACCCAAAAAAAAAACGGGGGAATGTTAAACCATTCGTGTTTAGACGATCACCGATTTGTCAGACACTGGTGATGATAAAGCTGATGTTAAATATTACATATTTAGTCCACGATAAAAGCAATAAAATGAAGATTTATTTACGTATAAAATGGTGACCACAGGGGCATCTTCGGCTGTCTTTTGATGCATTTATTTTTTTGGAAATTTTGATTTCATTTTCATCTTCAAACCGAGAAAAGCAACTAACTCCCAATGAAGAAGCAACTTTTATTGAATAGTTGGGAACAGACTCAGTAAAAACGACGTGTAGACAATTAAATACGGGCAAATATTTGAGGAAATTTTGACTTCATGACTTCAGTATGAGGGAGATCTCAGTAAGCCGTTGTGAAACTCAAGTGACAGTTGTTTAAAGGAAATGCCACCTAAAGCCGCAAACTTGTCGTGGGACACAATTCCACCAAAAAACATGTTTCATAGCAATAATCGTCGCCATAATTTGGGATTAATTCCTCACACGGTTATTGTTAACTTAGCAAAAACCGCCGAGACACACACACAGTTTCTCACGATGACATTATAGTGCAGACAGACAGACGGACGGACCAATGTTACGAATAACGTGTCAACAAAAACAAACGCTGGCTGAATAACACGCAAGAAAAAAATAAACACCAAAGTCAGAAGAAGAGTGATGGTACAGTTTTTATTTTTAGATTCACAGCTTCATTTTGTCTTTCTTTGTTATTGTTTTTTTGTCTCCATTTGACTGGAGGAGACACAGATTGTCACCGGAGACAAAAAATGAAAAAAAATTAAAGAATCAAAGAAATAATAATCAGCTCCAACTGTTTCTCTTTGTTTTATTTCTCTCTCTCTCTCTCTCTGTGTGTGTGTGTGTGTGTGATGCTGCTGCCATCTACAGGCGTCAGGCAGTGTTACAGCTCAAGTGTCTGTGACAGAGCAGTAAATAAATCATCTCAGCCTCGGTCAGAGTCAGACTGGAGCGTCGAGGTCAGAGGTTGAGGGTGTGTCGAGGAATCTGATTGGACGACTGACGCGCCGCGCCGTGATGGAAGCTGCGATTGTCCCCCATGTGTGTTTGCTTACAGTTTAACTCACCATGTCACATGTTAAATCAATGATTTGTGATTATTATTATTATAATTTTTTTTAATATTCAAAAAGTTGTTTTATTCTGCTCTTTACTTTTGATCATGTTTAACATTAAGCTTAGAAGAATGAAAGAAGTAGCTTTTAGGCACTTTAAAGACAGTTTCAGTGACGACAGACAAACGTGTCTTTTGCAGCATCTGTGAATTCAACTTGTTAAATAATAAATGCTTTGTTTCGATTCAGTCCAGCAGGAACAGTTGTTTCCTAGTAACAGACAAAGAAAAAAAACAAAAGAAAAACGCAGCCGTTCTGTTTGTGTTTTCTAAAAATACTTCACACCCTCAGCTCAGCCAATCACAGGACGTCTCCAGGCGTCCGTGTCCCTCAGTCTCACGCACAGAAGGACTTAATGAGTCAGATTTCTCTCTCTCTTTTATGAAACATTTTTGTGTATATTAGAAATAAATGTTATTTAATGTGGATTATTCATCGTTTAAAATGTCAGGAAATGTAAAAAATAATGTCGACTGTTGTTTCCTCAAAACCTACAAAACAAAGATATGAAGTCATGTTTGTTGTCACTGTTAGCAACTTAAATAATAAATAATCGCTAAATTCAATCAGTAAATGATTATGAGTCTGATCAGAAACACATGGACAGTCTTTAATTCTTTTGAGGGTTTATGGGATTATTTTAATGATGAATTTGTCCTGTTAAACAGAGTTTTCACCTGGATTAATGTTGCGTATTTAGCTAAGGAGCGTCGTCTGTTGCAGGTTTCACAGCCACAGCTCTGTTTACAAGGGTTTATATGTACATTAATGTGTGAACGTAAAACACCAACAACAACAACAACAACAGTGATGACGAGCTAAGTAAATAACTAACTAGTCTCAAAGCTTCTGCTGCTTTTTCCTGGGTATTTTTAAAGTTCCAATTTATGAGAAACAGAAGTAATTTACATTACAAGGACATACATTTTGTCCTCATAAGGACAACGAGTCCCCATAATGTGAACAGATTTAGGTCCCTACAACATAAGGAATACCACACACACACACACACACACTTTGTTCTCAGTCCAACAAAATTATAAAAGCAAAAAAAAAAAAAAAACTGAACACAGCTCAAATAAACAAACAAATAAACAACAGATCTATCAACACAAACGTATAATCAATAATTCAAACATGTCACATGTAAAAAAACGGACCCTCTGCTCAAGGAATAAATAAACGGGACTTACAGTATGTGATTGCACTGGAAATACAAATCATTCTGAAAATGAGACTCACAGAACTAATATGTTCATGGAAATGATCAGTCTGACTATTAATGAATCTGGTTTTAAACTTAGATAATTCCTGACTCTGGTCTTTGTTTCTCAGAGTGATTGGAGGGAAAACAGGGGGTCAAAGGTCAGGACAGGCTTTTAGAAGTTAGGGGGTGTGGCACTGTGATGATGCAGGTATGGTGGGTGGAGTCTTGTCATTTTTTTCTATAGTCATTTACAACCAGAATATATGTATATATATATATATATATACATATATATATATATATATATATTTGCTTTTTTTTGTTAAAGTTCTTTTGTTGAACAACACTATTTTATTTTATTTATTTATTTTCTATTTTTTTTTACTGGTTTTGATTCACCTTATACTTCCTTTAATACTTTATTCTAGTATATCTAGTAAGTATTTTAATTTCTTTGGGTATTTTTACGCTACTTCAACATTTGCTTTGTTTACTCTACATTTACTATACATTATCATCATAATCTATTGCTTTGTCAGTTATTTTATTGATCACAAAATGATTTGGTTTGAATGATTTCTTTGTTTTATGGAGCCAAGAACCCGGAGAATATTCACATTTAAGAAGCTGAAGAAACTGCAAAAGTGCTTTTAATTTAAAGTTCCTCAGCTCATGTTTCTGTAAGTGCAGCAGTGAAACTCTTTATTTTTCACATTCATAGATTTTTTTTTTCCCCGTTTCCTCTCGGTCACAGGCTGATACTCTGAGTATTTGCCACCGGAGCGATTTCTCCTCATTAGACTCTGCAGCAGCTTCAATTGGCCGTTCTGGACTCAGCGATCGATGTCGCCGTTATTATCGAGATTCCACAGAGAGGAGGAGGAGGAGGAGGAAGAGTCAAGGCCAGAGGGAGCAGAAAGGGAGGAAGGAGAGGTGAGGTGAGGAGAGGTGAGGCAGGGGCAGCTTGTTATGGTCACACAGAAACTGGACTTCCATCGACAGTTGTGTGACGATGGACGTCCACCTCCACGGAATCGCCCTCTCCTCATTAACAGGACACTGAGCGCCGCGTCTCTACTCTGTCATGCTCACCGGGTCAAAGGTCACGCTGTTGCCATACAATAAAAAAATTCCTTTTTTTTCCTTTCCTTTTTTTTTTTTTTTTTTTAAATAAAAACATCAAAAAAATCCCAGTCAGTCAATCCCAGTCAACTTTTACTGAGAGTCAGTTTTGTTAAAAACTTTATTAAAACTGACACACGTTAATTAACTATTATTTAATGGTTTTACCAACATTTAATCTCAGATAATTATTGTTTAAATAATCATTTATTAATGTTGAATGTATTCCATAGAGCTACTGTTAATGTCAGTTTACTGGCATTTAAAAAGACCCTAGGTTGGACCGGGATCCAACTGGTAACCTTCGTGCTGTGAGGCCACACTGTTAGCCGCTGCAGCACCACGTTTCCCCCCCCCCCCCCCACTAACTTTTTCCTCTTTCTTTTTTTTTCTTTAATCAAGCACCGCAACAACAAACAGATTACAGAAACAGAATCAGAATCACATGTTGCATCAGTTGTGAACTGATCTTATTTTTAACATCGATGAATCAGTATCATTTTCTGTCTTCTTTTATTTTAGTTTTGGAAGCATCTATTTTAAGTTTTCATTATTTTCGGACAAATGACAG
The DNA here is from genome assembly GCA_016785285.1 of Brachirus orientalis. NCBI lineage: Eukaryota > Metazoa > Chordata > Actinopteri > Pleuronectiformes > Soleidae > Brachirus > Brachirus orientalis. The sequence goes on along the minus strand of JAFBJR010019380.1, from coordinate 9,204,420 downwards.
AGTTCATCAGTTAGTTGAGAAAATAATTCAGAACGTAAATATTCATTATTTACAGGGTTCTGGATTGGACATTTCCACTCACTCATCCATATAAAATGATCAATTCCATTACTTTATAGTAATATTTGTCTGTTATAAGCTTTAGGTGTAATCACATAGATTATTATTGTATTATTGTTTTGCTGTCCTCTTCAAATCCAAACATAAAACATACTCAATCAGAATGGCTTTTAATACGATGAAACTTTTTTTTCATTCTTTTATTTCACTTGTTACTCTTTTGTGTTTTTATTGGTATTTTTATGCTTTTTTGTGAAGCACTTTGGTCACCTGTGGATCGTTATAAAGGGGTATAGAAATAAAGTACATTACATAACGTATAACCAAAACTATAGTTGTATCCTGCTAGTGAAATGATAATCAAATGAAATGCAGTTTGGATCTGTCGAACAACAACAAAAAATATACAACTTTGTATGTCTTTGAAAACCACTCACGTGCCCACACCAAAGTCCATAGAGAAAATCAGTGATTTTACATCACAGCACACAGGAGTTGTTTATCCACTGCTGCCTCCATCAGTAAGTTTAAATGTCTTATTTAGTGACTTTGGTGTTTGAAATCCTTTGTTCAGATTTACCTCAGTGACACAAACTGACCACACGGGGCAGCAGTGGACCAGCAGCTACTGTGTCCCTGTGAGCTAAAATCACTGATCTTCTCTATGGACGTTGGTGTGGGAGAGTGACCTAAACATATAAGAGTTAATTATGTAAATGAAATTTGATGACATTATTTTTTTCCTTGGATAGACTCATCACTTTCAAGATTATCATTAATATTATTTTTCATGCTCATCTTTCACAGGAAGGTAAAACCTCCAGAGAACATTTTTACTTTGCTGCAAGTCAAACACACCATTATCACTCCGTTTTTACCCATTAACAGAAATGGGCAACATAAAAGCCTCCGACATCCTCGGGCAGACTCTTTGTTGCTGCTCATTATTTTTCTCTCTGCTTTTTAGGATCAGTGTATCACATCATTAGACAAACATCTTCTCTTCAGTGGAAAAGAAACCTGGTATAAATACATCGAGAGAAAGAGACTTTTCTTCTCTTTATCCTATAAATCTCACTCATTCTTTATTAAGGTCAGTGTAAAGTCACAGCTCACAGTTTTTCCCTTCTATTTCTCTCATTGTTTCCTCACATTATCTCAAAACTACATCAATTTATTTAATTAATATCGCCATTTAGTGATGTTTACACTTTTTTAGGATGATTTGGCTTTTTATCAAAAAAAATAATGTTATGAAATCTGGTTGCGGTAATTTTACTTATTTTGTAAAGTTATTTACTTCTATTTATTTACTTGTGTACCACTTTTATAAACAACTTTACAAAATGACAAAGCAAAATAAAAACAAAAAAAACAAAACAGGACACATGGAGAAACCAGAGGAACCCAGTGGGTGAAAAAGTTATATTACAAAACGACAGAATCAAACATTAAATGTCAATAAATGATCGATGTGAGGGTCTAAGGATAGAGGGTGTCACTTGCTGTACAGACTGTAAAGGCAAATTCTGTTTGTGACGCTGGGCTACATACATTTAGATTTACTTTTGCATTTGTCTTCATGTCTGTGTACAGCACTTTGGTGTTGTTTCAAAGTGCTTTATAAATAAAGTTGGACTGGATTGAATAAATAACATCAGAAGAAGAAAAACAAGGAAACATCACACAAATACAAAGATAAACAAATACAAGGCAACAAAAACACCGAAACCTGAAATAAAAAGGACGACAAATCTGTGGAAACATTAAATAAATGAATAAATAAACAAAGACTGCTTCGACAGACAATGTGTGACAATGCTGCCATGTTTATTTGCAAAAATAAAGAAAAGGTTCTGATAAATCCAGATTTAAAGACCAGAACATCTCAGCTCACAACTTCAGAGCAAACATTTCCGTAAAAATGAAAACAAAGAGTCTTTAATAAAGAGAGGGTGACACTGACGAGAGAGGAAGAGACTAACAAGACACAGGTGAAGCACATTAGGGCGCAGTGGACAATCGGCAGGAAAGGAAATACTTCAAAATAAAACAGGAAGTAAAGAAAACAGATCGACAAAATGATAAAAAAAAAGGAATAAATGTCCCTGGAAAATCCAGGACCCATGACTGCAAATATGTGACAGTCTGATCTAAAGTCAGCCGATGAAAACGTGTGACGTGTCAGGAATGTCAAATGACCAAAAGAAATAGAGTCAAAATCAGGTTTTAAAAAAAAAAGAGCTAAAATTGTCAAATTTGTGTCCAGATTTAGACTAAAACATATACAGAGAAAAACTGTTCATCAACATTTAAAATAAAGAATCAGCGATTTGATTCTTGTCTTCTTTTTTTTTTTTACTTCATAAACTGAAGATGTGACACAGAAGCGTCCTCTGCCACTCTGTGAACCATCTGTTATTCAAATGATGAAAATCACACACACACACACACACACGTATTTTTAAGTGCACATTCTAAACCTTGTTGCCTCCTTTTATCTTTCACACGTCAGAATAATGAAGCGGCTGCTGTGACGCTGCATGTGACACATATTAAATGTAGAATGTGACAAAAACTCACTCCTCATCCGCTCAAAGAGAATGGAGCGCATTTGTTGTGTCACACTGCCCTCTACAGCGTGTATGTGGTATTACAGCAGATATATAAAGTAGAACACACTGGACCTTCACGCCCTCACCGACCATCAGCAGGTCACACCCAGAGGTCACGTTGTATGTCTGCTCCCTTTGCTTTGAATAATGACATCACACACACCAGATCATTTCACATCAGATAAGTTTTCATCCACAAAAACCTGCATAAATTGAATATCATGAACATGATATGACAAACCTATAGACGGCAGTGTAGCAGTAAACATGAAGCCATGTTAGCCAATCAGAATCAAGACTGAGTTACTCAGAAATTAGGTTTTGGTCTCCAGCCTCTCCTTCTCATTCCTCTTATAATCATACTTTCCATTTTCCATGGTAAAAACTCATAAAATGTAAAGTAGAAGAGTCAAATGTAAAGATTTGCGTCATATAATATTTTGTCATCTTGTGTGTTTTTGCTTCAAGAAATAAAAAAAAAAATCCAGTTTATGTCTTATTTCCATTTTGTGTGTCAAAGAAAAGTCTAATGGTGCACATAACAATAAAAATCTTCTTGTATCTTTTACATATGTTTACACTGACCTCTTGCAGTACTCAGTCCCTCCACATGGTGGCAGTGTAACTCTGCTGAAACCTTTGTCTCCTCCTGTTTGTGTGAAGCCACCGAAAGTGTCACACTGATGTGACCGCTGACTCCACTGACAGCTGATCAGTCAGCTGATTCTAAAAGATCTGGGCTTGATTATTGATCACGGCGTGTTTGAATTATGAACAGAAGAAGCAGGGCCAGTTTTATTTATATCAGTGGAGGAAGGAGATTCTTCTTTATCCACGTTTGGCATCTCCTCCATCTTTAGATCCATGACCCTCCTCCTCCTCCTCCTCCTCCTCCTCCTCCTTCATCCTGATACATTACTGCTCCTGTGTTTGGTTCAGGATGAGATAAGAGGGGGAAAAAAGACTGTGATTCCTCAGATAAAAGAAAGAAAATCTAATCACATTCATTAGATCAATTAGAGAAACATGACATCAGACCCAGAGTCCACCCTCCATCACCTGCTGATCCATACTGGTCCATACTGAGCCATGCTAAACACTCTGTTCTTCTACCTCCACCCTTTTCACAAAGCTTTACTAGTCATTTAAACTGGGACATTTCTGATTATACTGGTTTTTTAAACTGAGACATTTCTGATTATACTGGCCCTTTAAACTGGGACATTTCTGATTATACTGGTTCTTTAAACTGATATTTCTGATTATACTGGTTCTTTAAACTGAGACATTTCTGATTATATTAGTTCTGTAAACTGAGACATTTCTGATTATACTGGTTCTTTAAACTGAGACATTTCTGATTATACTGGTCCTTTAAACTGGGACATTTCTGATTATACTGGTCCTTTAAACTGAGACATTTCTGCTCCTACTGGTCCTTTAAACTGGGACATTTCTGATTCTACTGGTACTTTAAACTGGGACATTTCTGATTATACTAGTTATTTAAACTAAGACATTTCTGATTATACTGGTCCTTTAAACTGGGACATTTCTGATTATACTGGTACTTTAAACTGGGACATTTCTGATTATACTAGTTATTTAAACTAAGACATTTCTGATTATACTGGTCCTTTAAACTGAGACATTTCTGATTCTACTGGTCCTTTAAACTAAGACATTTCTGATTATACTAGTTATTTAAACTGAGACATTTCTGATTCTACTGGTCCTTTAAACTAAGACATTTCTGCTCCTACTGGTCCTTTAAACTGGGACATTTCTGATTATACTGGTACTTTAAACTGGGACATTTCTGATTATACTAGTTATTTAAACTAAGACATTTCTGATCATACTGGTCCTTTAAACTGGGACATTTCTGATTATACTAGTTATTTAAACTAAGACATTTCTGATTATACTGGTCCTTTAAACTAAGACATTTCTGATTATACTAGTTATTTAAACTAAGACATTTCTGATTATACTGGTCCTTTAAACTGGGACATTTCTGATTCTACTAGTCCTTTAAACTGGGACATTTCTGATTCTACTAGTTATTTAAACTAAGACATTTCTGATTATACTGGTCCTTTAAACTGGGACATTTCTGATTATACTGGTTCTTTAAACTGGGACATTTCTGATTATACTGGTCCTTTAAACTGGGACATTTCTGATTATACTGGTCCTTTAAACTGAGACATTTCTGATTATACTGGTCCTTTAAACTGAGACATTTCTGATTATACTGGTACTTTAAACTTGGACATTTCTGCTCCTACTGGTATTTAAACTGGGACATTCATGTTCATACTGGTCCTTTAAAGTGGGATGTTTCTATCCTATGTTCTTTGTTACACAAGTACATTTTAGTTTCAGGTAAAGTAAGTTTCTTCAGCATATGTTAAAACAACCTCAGTCGAAAACAAAGTGTTTTGTTTTCTATTTATTATGAGTGCACTTCATTCGTCTGTGTATCCTGTGTTTTTACAGTGTTTTATTTTGTGTTTTAATATTGTTCTATTATGTGACTGTCAGACCTGCACAAGAATTCCAGTGTACTTGTGCTTCAGCAGGTAAAAAATAAAAGAAAACAAACAAATAAATTAGAAACGTGTTAACAAAAAAAAAGATGAAAAAGTTTATTTAAAATAAGCTGCACATGCACCATAATATGACACAGAAAAGTAGAATGTTATAGCTTTTGTTTGAAAGTCTGGTGTCGACGACGACAGTCACGCGAAGGTTGAGGTGATGACACACAGATGAGATGTCACAAGGTCACGGTGTCATTGTCACACGGAACACGCTGTCCTTCCTGCAGGTGTTTGCATGTGGAGAGGAACATGTGACACTCTCAGGTATGATCGTCATTCCACAGTGACACTGACAGTGACAGGTATGTGTCACAAATATTCTCTTCTTTTCTAGAGACTAAATGAGCCGCGACACAAAAGGAGCACGTACGCGTCTTCAGCCACTTCCTGCTGACAGAGTCCACTTCCTCCTGAAAACCCAGTGACACCAGGAAGAGCGACAGGAAGCAGAAACGGCGGCGAAAAACCTGGAGGCAGATAAAATGGAAAGATAAGGTCTGAGGGGAAAGTGGAACGACGGATGAGAGGGAAGAAGGAGTGATGCTGCTGATACAGTGGAGAGGAGGAGGACGAGGAGGGAGACGAGGAGGTGGACGAGGAGGAGAAGGAAGGTGCTCCCCCGTTTCTCGCCTCCTCACACTCTTATCAGAAGACATCTGTTGAAGTGACAATGCTGTGTTTCATTTACTCTCACAATTTATTAATAATGAAAACCAGCACAAGGACACGCACATCGAAAACTCGCTGAGAGAGAGGAAGAGGAAAAACAGAGTGATGAAGAGTTGAGGAGGAAGATGATGTTATGAACTTGAAGTGGAGAGCGACGAAGCTCGCAACTCCATTTGTCAGACTGATGAAATAAAGTGCACACTGTCTGAAAACCATCTTCCTCTTCTCCTCCATCTGTTCATTCATTCACACACACACACACACTCTCTGTAAGTGTGTGTGTTCTTGTACTTGCTGCAGAGTGAGGACCAAAAATCGTATAAACACCTACAAAGTGAGGACATTTTGACAAAGTGAGGACATTTGGCTGTTTCTCACTTTTTTCACCCCTTAAAGGGGCTTTTTCAGGGTTAAGACCTGGTTTAAGGGTTAGGGTTGGAATTGGGTTTAGGTTAGGGTAAAGGTTAGGGTTAGGCATCTAGTTGTGATGGTTAAGGTTAGGGTAAGGGGCTGGGGAATGCATTATGTCTATGAGGGTCCTCACTCTGATAGAAGTGCAAACGTGTGTGTGTGTGTGTGTGAGTGAGAGAGAGAGTTGTGTTGCTCTTATCAGAATCTGACACACAGTGAATCAGTGAGAATCTGTGCCGTCTCACTATCAGACCTCTCTTCATCTCCCACTGGCCTTCTGTGCTCAGGTCCATCAATCACAGCGCCCCAGTCAGGACACACACTGCTGCTGCAACTACCAACACACACACTCATATTTTAATTGTGTATTGTTTGTATTTTTGTATTTATCTCCATTTAAACTATTACTTTTATTATAAACTGGACATAAATTTAGCCATAAATAAGTGCTTTACTCCAGCATGTTCACGTCATGTACTTTCTTCTGATGTTCATTAACATGGATTGCGGGTAAATAAAATAAATAAAGAAATACAGAAAACTTCTCTATTGTCTCTGACAGTGAAGTAAACAGGCTCATAAAGAAGAGGAGGATTTTTAGTTTTAGTTTGCTGCGACAAACAAAATGCACACAAATATTTAAGCTAAAAATCACGTCATGCGCTTTCACATTCATGTAATTCAGACCATTTTAGACCAAAGTCACACATTTAAATCTCTTCTGCTCAGCATATAAAAAAATATCTGATTGGTTTTGTTAATACTTTCTAAGTTACACTAATGTATTTAACAAAATGCCTCCTGCAAATCAAACTCATAAACTCACGTTTGTGGTATGAAACATTTGTTTGTGGGAAAAGTGTTGCTAGGCAACGGCAACAAACTATTAATGCAACACAAAGAAAAAGATAAAATAATTTTACATATTAAACAATTTCTGACAATAAAAAAAATTAACTAATATTAACAAATTCAAAGAAACTGCTTCCTGCTCAGACTTCCTGTCACATGACACGGTGCAGAAAGGAGGGAAATTTGCACCTGTTCACCTGTTTGTTTGCTTTGCCTTCATGCTAACTTGCTAAGCTAACGGCTAACTGTTAGCATGCAGCCTGAGGAGGACATTTGGATGGACAGACTGTCTTTGTCTTCATCACAGTTTTTATGTTTTATGGAACTTTGGATCCAACTGCCTTCACTGTAACAAGGTAAGAGCGACTGATGCTAACGTAGCTCGAGTACGAGGCTCAAACTGAATTCTTGTTGACGTTGGCTGTTCATGTTATTAATGTTTGGGAATTCATTTCCTGTTGATGCTTTTGATTTGACTTTGGTTCATATTTGAAGTTTCTGAATTTTCTGTAGAAGTTGAAGATGAACTGACTTCTTGTTGTTGATGTTTTGACTTTGGTTTGTATTTGGTCTCTGCATTTGTGTTGTTTGTACTTCTGTTTTTATTGTTTGGGACTTTGTTTTTTGTTTTGACTTTGGTTATTATTTGTTTTTTTTTGCTGGTGAAGTTTGATATTTTTGTTAAAGTTGAACATGAATCTCGTTGAAATGTTGACATTGTTTGGTGAATGTCATCTTGGTTAATTTGTGTTTCTTTTAAACTGTTGGTTTAAAAAAGGGAATGTGGTTCATCTGTGCTTGAGATTAACAGGTGAAATGACTTGAATTGTGTGTCTTGTGTTGGATCTAAGTCGCTGCTCTTTTCTACAACATAGAGTACATTAGCTACTCAACAATAATTTAATCACATTTAAATTTGAACCAGGCCCAACAGCAACCACACAACTCCAACATAAATGTACTTCCTTAAATAACTAAATATCTCAACTAAAATACTCCAACCTAAATGTTCCACCCACAATACTACAAATTAAATGTTCTCCCTTAAATACTCCAAATATCTCAACTAAAATACTCCAACCTAAATGTTCCAATCACAGTAATACAACTTAAATATGACAATCTAACTTCCCCCCCAAACCAGATAGTCCATCCCAACCTAAATACCCCAAACTAAAATACACCAACCAAATATCCTATAACAAAAATACTTAACAGCTTACAGTCACCCACCAAAATTCATAAACTAAAATGTCACAATCAATTTTTGTTGTTGACATGGCCTCGCTTTCTTTGTTTGGTTAATATTTGCTGCTTTTCTGTTGAAGTTATTGAAATCTTTTGATTGATCTTCTCGTTGCTGAGCGTTTGGTTGTTTTATTCTGGTTTGTGTTGTGTGTTTCTTGTGAGATATTGATTATAAAGACATCTTCTCTTATGTGTTCTTAGATTCTATGCTGTTAAACCTTTAATCCTTGAATTAAAAACAGTTTGGAACCTCTTCTGGTCGACGTACATCCACATTTCCACGACGCCCTAACAGACCTCAGAGTCTCTTGTGTTTTGATGCTTCACAAACTCTATGCCGATGATCAGCTGATGTTTATGTGTCACACGAACATTTTGCTCACTCAGTGCTGTCAATGCTGCTTATTTTCAAACATGTTTGTGTTTCATTTCTTACTCTGTTGATGTTTTTTTTTTGTGCTTAATGAAATGAAGCCGCTGATGCTGATGTTTGTTTCTGCTGCTGGTTCAGTTACTGCTTTAATCTGTGACTCTGACACCAACAATCTCGCATTTCGATTTTGATTTACGCTTCTTTCATACGATCTTTACTCTTTATTAAATGTTTTCATGTCACTGATGCTGTTATTGTTTGTTGTTCTTGCTCTTGCTTACATGCTTGTTTTTATACTCTTTATGTTTATTTCTGTGTGCTGTTTGATTTTTACAGTTGTTGCTGTTTTGCTGATCTGCTGTTGTTGTTGTTTTACTGTTGTTGTTGTTTTACTGGCTGATCATTTCCACTGCTGGCATCTACATTTACACACGTGACCCTTTATTTCCTCTTCCAACTGTTGTCTCACAGTCGTGTTGCTCACGTTTGTGTGGCTTGTGTTTTGTTCACTAAGATGATTTTTTTGTGGTTTGAGTGAAACAAATGTCGTTGTCGTCCTCCTGTGAGCTGGGGATCAGGAGCTAGAGTGGGTCATTGACTGATGTGAGGGTTGGTGGTTTGATACCTGGCTGTACTCTGAGTGCATTAAAGGGTTAATGTGGCTACTTTTAAACTCTGTGGGTGTTCAGTGCTGTCAAATGCTGTGTAGTGCAAATAATGCTCATCCATTGGAACACTCTGCAGAAAACTTTTCAAAAATGTTATTTCTATTGTTTTCAGACCTGATATTGCCGATTTGATTCATTTCATGCCTAATAACTGTCACTGGAATAAAGTTTATTTTTGAAAGGGCTTTTATTTGATAGGACAGGAAGTAGTGAGCTCTGCTCACATTGTAGCTTGAACTGATTTTAACCTGAACCTCCATCCATTCTTGTTTGTTTGTTGTAAAAACTGTACCATATAACTGTACCAAAATCCAAACCAATCTGAGAAGAAAAGAAAACACACACTGATGCAAAACACACACAACATTCTAACATGAATGTATGTTACATTATAAATAAAATCAATACTGTTTCAGTTTATGATAATCATTGCAGTTTTCATAGTGATAAAACTGGCAGTTTTTCATATTCTTTGATTTCGACAAGAAAGTTCCTTCATCTATTTTATTTTTATGTAGATAAAAGTCATATCTACATCCACATTTTCCTGTAGCTTTTATAAATCTAAGATTAGTTATTTACCTTCAGATTTTGTCAGATAATCTCACTGGTTGTATTGATTAGTACTAGGGTTGCAAATGAGTGGAGAATTCTTGGGAAATTTCCAGACACTTTCCATGGGATTGGGAATTTTAGTGTGTGAATTTTGGAAATGTTACAATTTGGAAAATTTCCATGGGAATTATAGGAATTTATGGTGGGGTTTTGCAACCCTAGTTAGGACTGTATTTGTTTAGGTTTGGGAAATAACCTTTTTATTTGGCCTCTTTTTTTCCAGGATTCATGAAAAATGTCTCTTTGTGCAGTGAGTGTTTTTTTTCTTTGACTTTTAGCACAAAAATGACAAAAAAATGTAATCATTGCTTCATATCATCACCCAAAATTTCAGCAAACACTAATTCAATCACATCAACACATGCCGTACAAAAATACTAATTCCAGTGGCATTGGATGATGTATGAAAGTATGAAATAAGGAAATAAATGTTTCTAAATGAAGTAAAATTACATTATTACACAGGAAATAGTTTTACCTCGGTCATTATTTTGTGATTTTACTGTGTTTGACATATTCATTGCTTCTAAGCCTTTTATGTCACTGCTACTGGCCTTGTTCTTTTTCTTTTTTTAAGCCTTTTTTTTTATTTTAAATCTGACGATTGTACTGTATTTGGATAAAAGTCGTTTTGAGACGCTCATCTATTATTGAAGAAGCCACCAGATCCAGATCTGATGAGAGCAGGGACAGTAGATAGTGTTTCATGGTGGCTCTGTCTTTAAATATTCTCCCAGATTGAAAGCTTCAAAGTAAACTTCAATTACTGCAGTGATTAGATCTGGCCTGCTCCATTAGAGGACATTCTAGCTGTGGAGGAGGACGGGAGGGGGACACAGACGGAGCGGGACAGGGCGACCACTCTCAGACCTGCAGCTCCACGAATTACTAACTATTGATCTTCCTGCCACAAACCGTCTGACAATGACATGATAGTTGTGTAGCTTCAGTCCAGTCGCAGCACGGGAGATGATGCTCTTCCTGCAAAGCATCCACACTCAGAGGTGAAAGCGTTTCTGCTTCAACGTACACTTTAACTCAGGCTCAACGCGATATGTGTTCTTTCACGTTCATTTCATTTTGACAGAAGTGCTGATAGAGCAGCCTTCCTGTTCCTACAGCTCCGATAAAACCAAAGATGTCACTGAATGACAACCTAAACTGACGAGAGCAGAGCACATATACGGTAAATATGTAAATAAATAAAGCACTGTTAAAGAAATGAACTGACTAAGAGATGTTTTTCAGCTCAAAAAAGTAATACAACTACTTTATTATGACAGAGATTATAGAGACTAAACTTATTTTCATTATTTGGGTCATGCAAAACTTATTTTGAATCACTGATTTAACTTATTTAATGTAGTATTAAATTAACCGTTCTTGGGTTTATTCACATTTTCACTAACTTTCTTTGACTCTATACTATTTTACATGAATACACATTTTCCTCATGTATATTTGTTTCTTCACACAGAGATGAATATAATCACATCATATGATGTATTTGCAGTTTATCATCATTTCAGACCATGTTTATGGTGAATGAACCTCATAGTTGTCGTAATTATGTTCATGTACTTTTATGGTAAATACTGTACTTTAATATATTTAATAATTTAATAAATAATTTAATAAAATATTTAATAATTTCATACTTGGGCACAACAAATATTAGAGATTTAGATAGAAATGTACTATTTTATCTAGTTTTACAGCCTTGTATAGAAATATTGTGTTTGTGTGTGTGTGTGTGCGCGCATGCGACCCAGAACATGATAACAGATTTACGACTTAGATTAAAGGACATTAACTGGACATTAAAATGTCTTCAATTGTGACTGAAGCTGTGATTCTCTGACGGAGGTAACTAAGAAGCAGAACAGACCACATTTAAAGTAAAAGTTTGCTGTTACTGTTGCAACAATAACCATGAACAAAACAACATGTGACAACAGCAACACCAAATACACAACTAAAACAATAAACAACGGTAAAAATCCAGGTGTATTCATTGGAAAAATCTCGAGCCTGACTGACGTTGATCATACAGACTAATATTGATATTAGTGTAAAATGTATGATATCAGTGCTGTAAGGCTTAATATAATAATGTTTGAATTTCACTGTATTAAAAAGAAAACACAAATATCTACAACTTTAGTTAAAAAAAAACCCCACACATTTAAAAGTATAAACATAAGTAAACTTTATGAAGCTCATAGATAGAATAGATATTAGAATAGATATTTATTACCTTCCTAATAGAATATTAGGAAGGTAATAATGACCATATAACACAATTTTATTTTGGCATATTAGCTTATATTTGTGCAAAATATCAAACGCTAAAATCGTTGAAACTGTTTGTTTTATTTATTTTTTTTAAAAAATAAAAACATTTAAATGTTACATTAAAGCCAGTCAAAGGAGGGATTTCGTTTCCCTGCAGTTCTGGTTTAACATACAGTACGTGTTGTGGAGTTGAGTCTGTAGATCAGGATCAGGAGAAATGATAGTGAGAGTGTGGGACCTTGATCATCATCATAATGATGCTGATGATTTTCCTGGTCACAAAGACAGTGCTGTTAATAACGACAGTGATGATGATGGATATGAGGAGGAGGAGGATGATGATGATGATAATGATGATGGTGGAAATGAGCGCGTTGATAAGGCTGAAAACATTTTCATGGCTCCTGATAACACACCAGAAAGTCGACACTGACCGTCCTCGTCGTCGTCTTCTTCTTCTTCTTCTTCTTATCTACTACATCTGACTGTCAGACATGCACTTCCTCTTCCTCTGTTTACTGCCTCCAATAAACCATTAGGCAAAACCTGATCACTGCACAGCACACAGACATAATCATGAAGCAAAATGAGATGAAAGATAAAATGCAGACACTTTATGAATGAAGGAGGAGGGTTTTTATTTCAGGAGGGAGTTTGTGTTTTGTACAAACAGAAGGACACAAGGAAAAAAACAGGTATTAGTGTCCTAACAAAGACTCAGTCAGCTCAGTCTTATTTTGTGATTTTGGAGTTTGATATCCTTCATTCAGATTTACCTTAGTGGCAGACCACATGAGGCAGCAGTAGACCAGCAGCTCCTGAAATCACTGATTTTCTCTATGGACTTTGGTGTGGGGGAGTGAGTGGTATACAAACTTCAGTTTCCTGTTGGAAAAGTCAGTGAAATAACATCATACACTTAAAATGACATAGATTTTTTTTTAATATAAGTCTGATTATTAATTAGCTAAAATCTGGTTTTCCTTGTTTTTCATGCTGGCAACCACGTTTTCACTAAGCGTTAGCCTCGGAGAGTGAGTCAGGCTGGTTCTCAGCTGCAGGTGGCGCTCACAGCACCGTCAGCTCTGAGTTTGTATCCGTACGTCATGCAACTACACTTAAAAACATCAGTGAGGAATAAAAAGCAGAGGGTTTTTAGTGAAGAGCCAGAGAAAATGGTGTGTGGGGAAAGTGAGAAGGAAGAAGAAGAGAAACAGTCAAACAGGAGAGATGGAGGAGAGAGAGAGAGAGAGAGAGAGAGAGAAGGCAGGGGAAGATAGATCACGGTCCTGAGTGATTGTGACAAGCATAGACCCTATCAGCCGCTGTTTGTTTGCACACTCCCCTCTCTGCATTAAAGGAGCCGTCCAGGCCGCCGGCAGGCCGCGAGCGCTCCATCTCATCACCTGACACGCCCCTGACCCGCCCCCCCCCCCCCCCTTCCCTTCCCTTTGCATCTACGATTACCTCCACACAAAGAAGAAGAAGAAGAAGAAGGGGTGGCAGGGGAGGAGGAGGAGGAGCAGGAGGAGGAAGGAGGCAGAGAAGAGGAAATCAAATACTTCATGATGGCCTGGTGTTTAAAAAGAGAGAAATGAAATGGATGGAAGTGGTGTGTGTGTGCGCGAGAGAGAGATTGAAAAAGGGAATGAGGGGAGGAAAGATGGCGGCGGGGACGCACTCGTTTGTCCTGTATGAAGTGGTAAATGGCCTCGCCGCGCTTCCTGGCCCCCGCGCTGTTTGTCTCCGTCCTAATCGGCTTATTCCATATAAGCACTGCTGCACCGTCGTCATTAGCCAATGATAATGATATTATTTAACAGAGGATGAGAGAATTAAGGAGGCAGCACTATCTGATGGCTACTTCTGTCCGCCCGCCGCTGCCTCATTTCCTCATCCTTTTTCGCCAAATGTAGCCTCTTCCCCCCACTGATAAGAGTTGTTCGCATTTGCAGAGATGCTTTAATGAGCATCAGCTTTATTGCCTAAAAAAAAAAAAAAAAAAAAAAAAAAAAAAAAACATCATTACTCCAACTTTTATTGTATATCACATGGCGGCTTTGTTCGCCCCCAATAACGCTAACTGAAACGTCGCGGGAAAGAAAAACAACCCCACGGCGTGGAACATTGTTCTTGTTACGGCAAATAAAACCCAATCACTGCAGCAAACACACACACACACACACACACCTTCCTCCTGATCACTAATTTATGATTATAATGTAACAGCTTCTATTTTTGTTCCACGACATCAAATTACGGCTCACGCACACACAAAAGATCATAGAAGCCTAATATCATGCGTTCTATTCTGGACCAATCTGAGTGGGGAGATAATGTTTCTGTTCTTCTTAGCACTGATGCTAAAGAGGAGGTGGGGGGGTGGGGGGTGGGGGGAGATGACATTACTAAACACAAATGAGCCAATAGAATAAACAACAAACAATACAATCTCTGTCTGTGCGTAAACAATATGCTGTGTGTGTGTGTGTGTGTGTGTGTGTGTGGCTTCTCCTGATGAGATTGAATATGTGTAGATGATAACGAGAAAACCAAGGTAATCAATGCAGTAATGATGAGGAGGGGGAGGCGGCCTATCACGAGCAGTCATCAATGGAATTTACAAAGCTCCCCTCTCTCTCTCACACTCTCTCTGTGTGTGTGTGTGTGTGTGTGAAAGTGTGACAAACGCGTCATGTGGTGTGTGAGTGAGATAAGCTCTAAATAATTGCGCTGTGACAGGCTGAATAATGGCCAAATTAGACAGAAGGTGCACATTATTACCAGCGGCAACATTCCAGGCTGCTGTGGGATGTAACCGCTGCAGTGATGATGATGGTTCTGGTGATGGTGGTGATGATGGTGCTGGTGTTGGAGCTAGGCCCCGCCCTTCTTCCTCTGTGCCGTGAAGTTACCTGTGGACGACCTCCTGTTGAGCAGGAGCCCACACACTGAGAGGAAGACGGAGAGGAGGTGGAACGGTTGATAATCGGAGGATAAAAGGAGCTGAACAAGGTCAGGGAGAGGATGAAGAAAGAGTGGGATGAAGGAGCGATAGAAGAGATGATAGAGGAGGAGGAGGAGGAGGCGGCGGCAGCTCTGTGAATTTGGTGTTTTGTCTGCTGCTGCTGCTGTGGATTTTACGCCACGCTCACGTACAAAGATGAGAAAAGGCCTTTAGGGGAAGCGTCAGCTCAGTGATGATGACCCAAAACAAAAGAGCCTGTATCCAGAGGAGGGATCAGAGCCGTGACCTCACGCGCAGACATGAAGAGTTTTTTGTTCACTTTGGTGGTTGTTGGGTTTGGATAAGTCATCACATATTAGTGATTTTAGATGATTATGTGTGGAAAAACTCACTGGTGAATCCTGACTGCACTGACAGCTTTTGGTAGGAGAAGGTAGTGCAGAAGGTGGAACTGCTGCTGCTGCTGCTGCTGCTGCTGCTGCTGCAGTGGATCATGACTGTAATCACTTGTTTATCACCAGATCATCTTTACAAATCACTGAAACACTGCTCTAATCACAGTAACCAGAGCAGCGGCAGTTGTTTTTCACTGCGAGTTCAAGTTAGAGTTTTTATGGCTGATAACAGATATTATCAGATTAAATCAGCTAATATTTACAATATTTTGGAAAGTGTAGAAGTGTTTCCTGCTGGAGGTGAGCTGTTTTCAGCTTCTTCTTTGGGGCTAACTTATCTTTTTACTGAACACATAGATGAAGCTGATATTGCTTTTCCGATCCAACTGGAAACTCTGGCTTCTTACAGCAAAAAGTACATTTTTACATCAAGTACTGATATCATCCTTTTAGCGTCACCTTTTATGTCAAAGAAAAAAACTGTTTTTTTTGATTATTTTAAACCTAGAATATAAAATGTGATGGTTTAAGTGTCTGAGACAGGCAGATAAAAGGTCACTCATGAAAAAACGGATTTTAGCCTCTTAACAAAATACGTGTGTAATAAAATCTCTGTCAAGTTCACGATATCTTAAGAACATGTTCACATTTTTATCTCACTGTCAGACAGACCTTTCCAACAGGAAACTGAAGTTTGTAAACCACTCACTCTCCCACACCAAAGTCCATAGAGAAAATCATTGATTTTAGCTCATGGAGACACAGGAGCTGCTGGTCCACCGCTGCCTCGTGTGGTCAGTTTGTGTCACTGAGGTAAATCCGAACGAAGGATTTCAAACACCAAAGTCGCTAAATAAGACATTTGAACTTAGTGATGGAGGCAGCAGTGGATCAACAACTCCTGTTTGCTGTGATGTAAAATCACTGATTTTCTCTATGGACTTTGGCGTGGGAGAGTGAGTGGTTTACAAACTTTGGTTTCCTGTTGGAAATGTGTCCAACAGTGAGATAGGGATATTAATATATTCTCTAAACTTAACCTGATGTTGATTTTATTACACACATATTTTGTTAAAAGTCTAAAATGCTTCCACCCCCCCCCCCCACTTCCTCCCCCCCCCCCCCCCCTCCATGTCAGCTGTTTGTCACTTCCTCATGTAACCGCACTTAAAAACCTGAACTACTGTCTCAAACGAAGTAATGTAAGAACGTTGTAGTTACTCCACGATGCAGACAGCTGCTCTGCATATCATAACCTACATCCTGTTTTGTGAAATCTGATCAAAAATGTCACACTAATCAATTCAGGCAAAGGCAGCCATTGTGGTATTGATCGGATCTGTAATAAATATGCAATCAGACTACGACAATTCAGCTCACATTCCCCAGAGGCTCAAAGAAGCAGGTCTCATCTGAGTGTGTGTGTGTGTGTGTGTGTGTGTGTGTGGATCAGGCTGAGATCAAATCCTTCATACACAAAAAGCTTCCTGCCATGTACCTACTGTGCTCATCTACCTTTGCCTGGTGGGAGATGTTCCAGTGCCAGTGCGACGCAGGAGAAAACTCAAAACACTAAATAAACCTTATCTGCTCACAGAGCTCGACTGAGATTAGGAGAGGAGGAGAGGAGGAGAGGAGGAGGCCAGCACACAGGGAAGGAGACAAACTCAGGCAGGTAGGAATTAAAAAAAAAAAAAAAGTTAATACTAGTGGTAAGGAAGAGGAAATAATACCAGCAACCACACGTCTGTTTCTGAGTTTTTAAGAATGACGGGTGCTTTTTCCAGCACAAATAGAGACACAGGATGACACTTGTCACACTAAGATTAGTGTCTGTGCTGAATCTTAATTCATGAAAAACTTACGATGTTGTAGATAAAACATGTGAAGGAAAAAACCCTATGTAGATTTAGAATTATGTCAGGGGGCGGGCAGATTTTCCCTCTCTCACTTGACATCCTGGTAAACAACAATCACACTTTAAAGACACCAATATGATGATGTATATCTATATGTTGACATGAGACAAGGTACGGTCTTGGATTTTGGATATCGTCATATCATGATAGAGTTTCTGTGACTTTCTTTGGTCTTAAAGGCTGTTGCATTGAAAATAATAATTTATTATACTCAATGCATTTGTGAAATGCACTAAATATTATAAATATATACAGGTTAAAAAAAATATGTGGAATGAGCACAAAAATATTTAAAAACTCACTTCTTTAATTTTAATCCTAATTATTTAAAGCAGGTATTATCTGAAATGAAACGCAATAATACGTGTATTTTAAGATCCTGAAGTCCAGATCATGAACAGTAAATTATATATTATTTTAGAGTGTATTTACTGTCAGTCTGTGAGAAGCACGAGTCCAGAGAAACAACCTGTGTGCAACTTTATCGCCACACGTGGGACTGACATTTGATGACAGGTGAATGTAAAGGCGTGTTTTGAAGGAAAGATGGAAGAATAAAGTAAATGTCAGTGTTTCCTGTCTTCTTCTGTCCATCCTAAAACAACTCCACGCTTCCTAACTCGTCACTAAAGAGCGTCAGAGTCGACTCGGCCTCTATCTCTGCAGAGGAGCGCTTGTTTCTGATGCCATTACCCGGCGAGCTGTGGGGTGAGAGGGTGGCTAATGGGGGGGAATTTGTGGAGTGAGTGTGTGTGTGTGTGTGGGGGGGGGGGGGGTTGGGGGTGTTGAGAAAAGCCAGTTTGGGAATTGGCGGTGGAACCACAATCTGTGGAGTCCACTCGGTCTCTGCAGCCGTGTGATCCACACAGCAATTTACAGGAAAACAGGGAGAACAGGGACATGGAAGAAAACACGCCTACGTGTGGACGACTCGGGGTTTACTGACAAATGTGTGTTCACATGGAAAAGGTACAAAAGGAAGTGGATTAAAGTGGATTCACAGCTAAATGTGGAATTGTTCGTACTTTTAGGACATTAAATCGTCACTTTCTCTCTTCTGCACAAGGAACCAAACTTTGTTTCACTTTCACACCTAAATATTTCATACAATTTTAAATATCTGAAATTCACTCCAGCCATTTAAAATAAATAACTATGTTGGCATCACTAAATCATTAAACGCTAAACTATGAACTTTTTTTTAGAAAATAAAGCGTACTCGAAGGTGTTAGTGATAAATATATAAATATAACATTTGAAATATTTATCTATATCTGTATTAAAATATCTAAAAACTGGACTTCAGTTGCATATTTTTTGCCAGCCTACTTGTCCTGAACATTTCCAACGATGATTTAAACTTCCTTTTATTTTGGTGTCATGTTATTCTGCTGCTTCTCCACAACACAAATGTGTCTCAACACTAGAGACAAACACTAGACTCTCACGAGAACGGGGGAACGTCATGTCACATAGTGGGCAGCTTAGAACTGAGGTGAACAGAGTTCGCAGTTAGGGTAGTAAAAGTGTACAAGCATTGACCCGCTTCAAGCACTGGCCACAAATCAGCCTTATTTTCATTTTTAAACACTTTTTATTATGCTTTTGTCTATAACTTGTTTTATTGTGTCGATTGTGTTGTTTGTTTGTTTGCCTGTAGTTAGATTCAGTGACATTTATTCTCAGGGATTATCTGTCACAGTCCCACAGTCACTATTTTTGGTCTGTTTGGTCTGTGTTTTAAGTGCCTCTCATCTCAACTAATTTTTATTTATAAAGCGCATTTAAAAACAACCGCGGCTGAACTAAGTGCTGTACACAACGACTGCAGTGTTTTACACGAGTTGCAGATGATACATCAATGACTGGTTGATGCCATAAAACAGAGTTGTAGTAATCCAGCTGTGACATGATAAAAGCATGGATTACCCTCGCCACAGCTGTTGGGGGAGGTAGCCTTTGACCTTTGTGGAGCCAATGACCACCAAGATTTTCAATAGATGAGTGGATGTTAAGGAAAGAGGTGCTAAGAAGACCAGAGGGACAGTCGGGGCTCCTGTGTCTGAAAGTAAGGATTTTAGTCTTGTCCTCATTTAGACTTGGGAAGTTCCTGTTCATCCAGGATTTTACATTTTTACTTTTAGACAATCAAGCAGAGCCTGAACGTAATCGTTACAATTTGGTTTCAGTCAGGTAGAGCTGAAGATCATCTGCAAAGCAGTGACAAGCAATTGCGTGTCCATTCAATCTCACTCTTGTAACGTCATGTTTGTCAAACCCGTGAGTCCAAATGACGGGATTTGAGTCGATGCAGAGCCTGAAGTTTTTTTGTGCCTAAAATAAAGGTGAATGACACGGACAATTCATAACCACGGTTCTTGAACTTCAGAATACAAATTAAAGTGCTGTTGAGTTATTAACCAACTTTAATTAATGACTAGGCCTATATAATGACTTTCAACTGTATCTGTATCTGAGACAATCATCTAGTTGATGGTGCTACGACCAGGCCTAGGGGCAAACCTGATGGCAACAAGGGTGTGGAGACTCCTAACTCCCAACTCCCAACTCCCAACAAACCACCAGTAACACACTGAAGGAACCATTTTACAGGTTTATTAAAAACAAGTACAACATGTCTGGTGGCAGTCTGGCTGAGCGTGGTTGAAGAGAAGCCCCACTGCAGCTGAGGTGATCAGGCCTCTTATAATGGAACCTCCTGTGCAGGACCAATCAGCTCTCAGGATCCACCTAGACACTCACACACGTCATTTAATCAAACCTGCACACCTGCAACCCATCACACACTCACATGCAGACTCACACAAGGAAAAGGAAGCCACGACCCTGGGGTCGTAACATGATCGTCTGTAGCTGACAAATCGTAACTTGTGTGGAAATAGAATTTCTTGGATAAAAGTTTTATTTATTTTTTTACTTTTACTTGAAGTTGAAAACTTGATTTGGCTAACTAGTTGTCTTTGTTATTGTGTGTTAAAACAGGTAAAGAAATTGAGTTTTCTTTCAAATCGAGTGTGTTAAATTCACATTCAAATGTCATGCGTATTCTCCAAATGTGAAACATCAGAGCAGAGTTGATCACAATTTCACACCCACTGGTTTCTCAATCTCTAACAACATCCCATAATAAGTGAGTGATTTTCCTCTGGTGGAAGGATTTTAACAGAAGTTATTCTGATCTCACATGTTTTTTTTGTTTTTTTTCAAACTCCTACACTGTCTTACAAAGAAATAAAGAAGACAAAAAACAAACTCCCTCATCATGTGACCAGGGACCAATCACAGCAGCCGCTGATTGCAGAGCGATTGTCTTCATCCTCCGTCGTAGGATGATCCTCAGTCCTCATGTCAACGTCTCTGCTCACTCCTCCACTCTTCACTGGACGTCCAACATCAACACTCACTCGTCAAACGCGGCTTTGAAGCTGCGCCAGATTTCACCCACTCTGATTCACATCCCCTCGTCCTCGTCCTCATCCTCGTCCTCGTCCTCTTCTCCTCCAGTGTCCATCAGTCATTGTTTCCTTCCCTTCCTCCTCTCTTCTTCTCTCCTCTATTTTTACTTCCACCTCTTGTCTTCTCCTCTCATCTTATTTTGCATCTTTTCCTCTCCTCTTGTCTCCTCTAGTCTTGTTTTGTTTCCTCCAGTCTTGTTTCTTTTCCTGGCCTTGTTTCCTTTCCTCTTGACGCTTCTGGTCTTGTTTCCTCTCCTCTTGCCTCCTCTGGTCTTGTTTCCTGTCCTCTTCTATGGTCTTGTTTCCTCTCCCCTTGTCTCCTCTGGTCTTGTTTCCTGTCCTCTTCTATGGTCTTGTTTCCTCTACTCTTGTCTCCTCTGGTCTTGTTTCCTGTCCTCTTGTCTCTTCTGGTCTTGTTTTTTTTTCTCCAGTCTTGTTTCCTCTCTTCTTGTCTCCTCTGGTCTTGTTTCCTCTCCTTTTGTCTCCTCTTTTCTTGTTTCCTTCCTCAGTTCTAGTCTCCTCTCCTCTCCTCTCCTCTCCTCTCCTCTCCTCTCCTCTCCTCTCCTCTCCTCTCCTCTCCCCTGGTCTTGTTTCCTCTCCTCTGGTTTTGTTTCCTCTCCTCTTGTCTCCTCTGGTTTTGTTTCCTCTGCTCATATTTCCTTCCTCTTTACTGGTCTTGTTTCCTCTCCTCTTGCCTCCTCTCCTCTCATAGAAACCATGATTATTTATGTTTCCTTTTGAAAACAATCACACACTCTTACACACCAACAAACACACGTTGGTCATATTTAAGACTTTCTTGTTTTGTCTCCATGTGCGTTTAAGTGAAATCAGTCCTGGGATCAATGATGATCCTCTGGTGATGTCATTTTCTCATTGGACTGAGCCACATATACAATCACCGTGTTTCTTTTTGCCTCATCAACAGTGCAGTTGTGGCTCTTATCCCATTCATTTAAATGGAGGTCTGGTTTTATTCAACAACACTGTCTCTTTGTTTATTTGATCAATTTTTTCACCTATTAAGTGAATTTCTTTTCGTACCAAAGTGAAAGTTTATTGATTTAATATTTAATGCTTTTAAACTAAATTGGTGCACAAAAGTGAGCTTTTATATAATGTATTTATTATAATTTATGAAGCCTCATCTGTTTCCTGTTGTTAATGTTCTTAACTTTGTTAAAATAACTTTTACAGGAATATTTAAAACCAGGTTTATTTTTCCTTCATGAACTGATCAACAGAGGCTGGTGGAACATGAGCTGATTTAAACTTAAGGGTAAAATATAATCAGATATAAAGACTCTGACTCTCTGAGCTGTGGTTACAATTAAACAGAACCACACGTCCATCACGTCCAGTTGTGTCAATATGAGTGAGATGTAAGTCATTAGAACAGGAAGACGCTCTGTCAAACCTTCTGCAAAACCATTTTCAAATAAATAAAACACAGTAAAAGTGGGAGCTTTTATTAGGGAGAAATATTCTTTATGAATCTTTATTATTATCATCTGTTATCCAGGAACATCTATACTGGTGCTTACAACTACAAGTACTGTAGATGCTAAGATTCATACTGAACGTGTCATTTAGAGCAGGGAGCTGCTACATGGATCATAACATCCGCCATGAGCATCAGTTGAAAAATAGGGTTGGACCATTTAACCGACTGATTAATTGCCATGTTTTAATAATCGACATTGGTCAGTTATTGCAAATTATGTATTTTAGTTCTCTGAAAATTACTAAATGTCGCTCAGTCACTAAAACATCATTTTTTTTCATCCAAAAGTTTTTTTTTTTCATTTTTTTTAGTTACCTGTTTCACGTATTTAATATTTAGTTTCTACATTATTCTTATTGAGATAAATGTAGGTCCGACAAAAACAGCCCACTAGTGTTGTTCAGCAACTGCTGACTGAAGTTAAGACATTTTTGTTGTATTATTTTTTTTATTATTAGTTTATTATTATCTGATAATTAAAGGGGAATTCCGGTATTTTTCGACCTGGGCCTTATGTTTATAAATGTGGGTGTGTTTGTGAATAGTACTTTAAAAAAGTTTCATAATTGGTCCAGTACATGACAACATGTGGCAATGGCTGCATTCTGTTACATATATCTATAAACAGCGCTTGCTTTCACCAATAAATGGCTCAGATTGTTGGCAACATAACCGGAGCAGTAATGTAGCAGTAAATTTCGTTCTCACAGTCAGGAAATGTACGAACACGAGCCAATACTCTTTTTTTTTAAGCGACTAATTTACAAAACCAAAACTCTTTCTGTACTCCAGGACAAACTCCTCTCAAGGTCTCACTTGGAACATGAAGTAAAAGTTACTCCGTTGGATGCAATATGCAACGTCACCCCTAGATGCCACCAGATCTTACACGCTGCTCCTCCGACATGTCATTTAAATGCAGTGCATCCAATGAATCGAGCAAACGTGAATGGGGTCTAAGAAAATTGTCACCATGATAATAATAATAATAAATTATTATTGTTTATATCAAGTTATATTTTATCAGATGGAGAAAAAAGGAGAATTTGCTAAATATACCGTAGTAGAGGTGGGTCAAAATATCAATTTAGTGATATATCCTGCAATACTACAATTGATACACCAGGGCAAACATTGATATTTTAATTTATATTTTTATAATTAATGATTACAGAATCGTTGTATCCTGATATTATTGGTACTGTGGACGATGTGTTGTGTATCGTATCGTGTCATGAAGTACCCTGGGATTCCCACCACTATAATGTTTGAGCCAAAGAAATCATCAGTTATCAGCCATCAGCTGCTCCGGTTTCTAAAACTCAGTATTGGACGACCAATGTTGAAAAGTTCCTTAGTTGTTTCAGGAACTTTTCATCTCTCTGTTTCCTGTTCTTTATTCCTCGATGCTGTAAAAAAAAACCAAAAACAAATAAATAAATAAAGCAGTTTCTTTGGCTCGAAACAAAGCGACATGAAGTCAACCACAGGCTGGGCTGAACTGCATGTTGACTCTTGTCTCAATCCTCTTTGTTCCAATGTCTCTATCACCGTCCACCTCTTCCTGACGTCTGTCCAAACAGGACGACGCACGTCTCCCGTCCCACTGTCTCTAACTCGCTGTGAGGACCAAGCTCTGATCTGAAAATCCACTGTGACAAAACTCCGTCCGAACAGTTTCCCCACTTCTGCCTCAAAAACCCAGAGGGCTGGAGCAGAGCGAAGCGTGACGCCTCTACCCACAATCCCGAGCGGTTTCAGCCCCTTTTCTGCCCACATGTCCCTGACCGGAGCGTCTCACGGTTATGGGACGCTTCTCTTGAGATTGGTTCCTGGTCCCAGCTGTAGTCCTGCTGGTTATCTGCTCAGGGCCAGGGAGCAGGGACCAGCATGGGACTGGAGGCGGGGTTAGCGGTGGCGGCCGGGGTGCAGCACGGATCAGTTTTAGGGATGGTGAAGGATCATCATTGTCTCTCGTCTCACTCTGTCACTTACCGTTACCAACCCAGTCGCTGACGTCCTGTGTCTTTTTGTCTCATAATAAAAATAAAACGGTTCAGGATGTGTGGTCTTGGCATTCACACACACACAGTGTCATCACTACAGGCTCTTCTAGACAAACCTACACAGCAGGATTGTTAGTGCTGCAGCTCTTTTGCGAGCAGACTGAGTGGGAGTGACGCAGCCACAGGCGCTCAGCATCTCTATAGCTGACGTGAAATCAAACGTAGGCAGCAATGAGCCTCCAACCATCCGAGGCACAATCACAGGCAGAGAAAACAGGGAGGGAAGATGGAGCTTTGGGAGAGAGACCACCAAGGATCACAGCGTGGAGCGGGAACAGCCTGTGAAGGCCTTTTAGCTTCACTCTTCCAAAGTATTCAACACTTAAAACAGATTAAGAGCTGGAGGATGAAAACAGGCCCCGATACTGCGACGTGAGGAAACACAGAGGGAGGGAGTTAGAGGAACACAGCTCCATTATATAAGAGGAAACAAGATCTATCACAATGTCCATGGTTGCAATTAGGACGGGAACAATTCTTATTAATTGATTATTAAGTTAATGATTAAGGTTAGGGTCACACCCTGGACAGATCATCAGTCCATCACAGGACAAACCCACACCGTTCAGTCTCATGGAGAACTCCACACAGAAAAACCTTTGGTCGGGCCAGGATTCAAACTGGTGACCTTCTTGCTGCGAGACAGCCATGCCAGCCGCTGCCCCGCTGTGTCACCCAGTGATTAAATCAAGTTTCCAGCTACTTTTGGTTTAGCATTTGAGGACATCGTCAACATTTTGTCATATTTTGTGGACCAGATTAATCACTTAAGAAAGGAATTGTTAGTTGGGACGATTCAAAATGGATATGACAGACCTTTTATGCATCCTTTCTTTAATCTGACAAAGAAACAAAGCAAAATTTTGCTACTCCTGCATACATACTTTTGGCCTGTGCCATGGTTGCCATGGTAACCTACAGCCAGATTAAGGGAGGGTGAGGGCGGAAACCTGCTGCTTGGCGCGTGGGAACACAAAATGTGAAAATGTGTTTTTTAAGTTTAAAAATTCATGCGATCATGGTAACACTCCGTCAGATCGCCCTGGTGTGAGCCACGAGAGTAAGTGGAAGAACAAGTGAAAGATGAAAAAGATTATCAGAGCAAATACAGTCACACCGTCATAGACGAGAAAAAAATAAAAACAGACTCACACTGACGTTGGTACTGGAAAGTAAAGGCTGTTATATTAGTAACAATAACACAGAGATAAAACGGTGACGTTTGTATTTTGTAGGTGTGAGAACAGCAGGAGGAGTTGGACTTAAAATGTTGTGGTGGTTTGATTTAGTTTTCTTGAACATTAACTGTGTGTTTTGAAGAGAAGATCAACAGTCATGTCGAACCCTCGGATAAATGTTATCAGCCTCGTTCTGTTCATCTTGGCCTGTTTAGTGAGAAGATGGAGGCGGGCGACGGTCTGATGGTCTGATAATCCGATGTTGTGATGAAGATTTGGCCTCCTCAGTCTCCCAGTGTCTTCTGGGACAGAGTGAGAACAGACTCCAGACTCCTCTGCATCTGATTAGACACTCATCTAATGGTTGGAACCAGTCAGTGATGATACTCTTTTATCAAAAAATAAACGCGTGATCACACCAATTATGTTTTTTATAAGAAAACAGCAGAGAGAAGACTCAGCTGAGATGAAACACTCGGGAAGGCCTAAGTCTTTACATACAATGTTTTCTGAATTACTACTTGTGTATATAATATAATATAATATAATATAATATAATATAATATAATATAATATAATATAATATAATATAATATAATATAATATAATATAGGTAAGAATAGCCTCATTGAGATTAAAATGACGGCAGCATCAGTCCACTTAGTCATTACCTTAGGTGTGGTATATTGTGGTGTGATATAAAATATCAAATTATGAGTTGTGATTTTTTTTTTTTTTTTTTTTTTTTTTTTTAATTAATAATTATTATTATTATGATGGATGAATGAGTTTTATTTTAGTTTGTTAAATCAAGTAACATTTCTAAAATAGGTCAATGGTTATTTTATCCCCCACCCCCCATTGTTCTAGAATGGAAAATGCACTTTATAATTATTTTTACATTTACATGAAACTACATGAAAACTAAAATGTTGACACAGAGTTAATGAGATTATGTGCAAGATAAGATAAATTATTGCACCGACGAATATTGCACAGTTAGAGCAGTTAAGACAGTTTAGCCCTGGGTTAACTCGGGGTTAGGAGTCATTGTTTTTGACTTAAGAAGTGTGATGACTGTCAGGTATGACCTGCAGGCGTACAGAGTTCTGTAGCAGCGGGGGGGGGTGAAGTGTCTGGATCCTGGGTGGGTCAGGTCTTGGGTGATGTTGGAAACTGGGTGCCGGTGACCTGCTGGGCGACCCTAATGAGGTGCCGCGACCACAGGACCAGGCTCTGATTCCTGACTCTGGGGTCCACCTGAAGAAGACGACCAGCAGCCTCCTCAGGAAGGGGATTCTCTGCAGACCTTTCCTACCCATTGCTGATTTGTTGGAGGTCCAGGTCAGGTTTTGGCTGATCTGAAGCACTGAAGCACCGTCACCCTCTCACCGCTGATGTGTATTGACTGATGTTGCAGGCTGAAAGGGTTTTGCCTTAATTTGCTAAATTATTGAATTTCTATACCATACTCTGTATATGTTGTTTATTTAATTAAGATTTTATTATTTCTATATTGTATGCTATATGTTTAAATAGATGTAGTCTTTTCCTGCTGCCTGTCTTGGTCTAGACACTCAATGAGTTTTTAATTCCTGGTTAAATAAAGATAAAGGATAAGGACTGCTTTTTTGGCAATTCTGCCATACATACAGGTCATAGAGAGGATTGAAATTGCGTTCGCTCTCAGACTTGCAGTGTAACAGGTAAACATGAAAAATAAAAATAAAGGGCAAACAAGTTAATAAGAGGTTATATACATTACAGATTAAAGTGGCAATGACGGTTTTAAAGTACCAGTAACTGATTAAATAATATATAAAAGGAAAGGGTTAAAATGACTTGACTCTACTTGAAACTAACAGACAAAAAAACCCTCAAAATTAGTTTGTACTGTGAAGCAGCTGCTTGTTCTGGTCATTGTAAGAGCAACAAATGTCAAAGAGTGAGAAGGAAGAGGAAGATGAGGAGGAAGAGTGAAGAAGGTTCCGTCGTCGTTGACTCTGTCATTTTGATCTGACGAAGCAAACTCACAGAGAAAACGCTCCCTTCTCTTTCAAATAAGATTTAACTGCCGGAATGATGGTGGTGATAATGGAGAGAAAAAGGCCTCCAGTGGACGTTCTTGTCGTTTGGCCCCCGAATCCCCCCCCCCCCCCCACCTGTGGCGAAGCCCCCCCCCCCCCCCCACACACACACACACTGGTTCGATTTTCAGAAAATATGTGAGCGGGAGGAGGATGATTAGCATAACAAACACACAGTTGCAGATGCACGCTTCCCCAGGGAAGTGTCAATCTGAGAGGGAGCGTATGTTGACATTTATAACCATCTGGGGGAGACATGGTCGCTATTTCTCAGCCGTTTAACTTCAATTAGGGATGAAGGAGGGGGAGGAAGAAGGGGAGGGGGAGTGGCGGCGGCAGGCGACTTGTTAGCGGATGGTTAAGTGGCAGAGGAACAGGGGCTAACGGGGGAAACATTTATGGTCGTCTACTAAAGAGTTTGCTTTGTGCCTCAGCCTTTGTATCTTCACAGTGATG
This sequence comes from Brachirus orientalis, assembly GCA_016785285.1. NCBI lineage: Eukaryota > Metazoa > Chordata > Actinopteri > Pleuronectiformes > Soleidae > Brachirus > Brachirus orientalis. The sequence goes on along the minus strand of JAFBJR010019380.1, from coordinate 9,175,959 downwards.
GAGGAGCTCCGATGGTTCCAGCAGATTATGTATCGACGGGAGGCCTAAATGTGGACCCGCACCTTCATTTCTGAGGACAGTAATTATACCGGTGAGGCCCGATGAGGTTAAAGACACACAAATATCTGTGACCTGTTTTTAGGTGATGGTTCAGGTTATGTGAAGTGAGGTGATGGCCTGAAACACCAACTCTAACATACATTAACACAATGAAAGTCAGTCACTATAGATAATTATTGCAATTAATGTCAAATACATAAAGATTAAGTTTTGCTCTTATGTGAAAGGTTAATAAGCTTCAACACTTTGAAAGAAGGTTGAAGTTAATTGTGGCTTAAAACTACTTTATAGACAGAAAACACCATAGTATAAATGTACAATGTATAAACACTATGTCATAGAGGAACTCATATCACCATATATAATATAGTAATAAAATCTACATCGTCATATGTCTACTTTATCTTAAGACATACTTTTCCAACAGGAAACTGAAGTTTGTTAAACCACTCACTCTCCCACACCAAAGTCCATAGAGAAAATCAATGATTTTACATCACAGCACACAGGAGTTGTCGATCCACTGCTGCCTCCATCAGGAAGTTCAAATGTCTTATTTTGTGACTTCTGTGTTTGAAATAATTTGTTCAAATTTACCTCAGTGACACAAACTTACCACACGAGGCAGCAGTGGACCAGCGGCCACTGTGTCCCTGAGAGCTAAAATCAGTGATTTTCTCTATGGACTTTGGTGTGGGAGAGTGAGTGGTTTACAAACTACACTTTCCTGTTGGAAAAGTCTGTCTAGCAGTGAGATACAGACATGAACATATTCTTAAGATATTGTACATGTAAGGGGGTGAAGATTTTATGACATGAGTCTTTTGTTAAGTGGTTAAAGTCTGTTTTTATTTTCTTGTGTCTTTGCTCAGGCTGGTTCCTTATACAACTACACTTCACAAAACCCGAACCATCTCTTTAAGGTCACTGTCTCCCAGCAGACTAATGGCTGAGATGATATGTCCCAGTGGACTGGTCCAAGATGGACAGACAGAAAGAAAGAGAGACAAAAAAAACCCTACACTAATAATGAAACGAAAAAAAAAAAAGGTTGGACAGGAAATAAAGTGTGCTGTCAGTCAGTGGACGCGACACTGCCACAGTCACATCTCCCAGGTTATTGCTTATTGTTTACTTGGCTCTGGAAAGGTCAGAGGTCACAGCCACCACATCTATTTTTCTCTCCCACCCACTCACCCCATTCTTCTCCAAGTGTGAGGAGGAACAAAGAGCGGTGGCAGCAGTGGGGGTGGGTGTGTGTGTGTGTGTGTGTGTGTGTGTGTGGGGGGGGGGGGGGGGGGGGGGTGAGGGAGAGTGGAATTGGAAAAAAAAAAAATATAGAAAGGGAAAGCAGCGATCAGACTGAGCAGATAAGGAGAGGAGGCGGGGGTGGGGTGTGGGTGAGGAGGGGGTGTAGCTGTGAGCTTTGGGGGGGGTGGAGGGGTGGTGGCGGCATGATGGTGATGTGTGTATTCAACTCTGGGCTGACTCCTCTTATGCTAATACAGCCAATTTCCTCTTTTATTTCATTTCTGGAGCCGAAATCTGCGATCTGCGATAAGGTTGCCGTGGCGACCGCCTGTTCCCCGGGCGGATGCGGGCAGCCGTGTGATGGAGATGTGTAAGTCGGCGGGAGCAGCAGGGAATGAATAATTTAAAACTCCAGCAAGCTGAAGAGATAAGAGAGAGCAGGGCCGAGGCCTCGCTCTCTCTCTCTGTCTGTCTCTCTGTCTGTCTCTCTCTCTCACTCACACACACACACTATCCCTCACCCTCCATCTCGCTTTGTCTCCCCCTTCCCCACCATCCATCTCTCCACCTCTTCCCCTGCTAACTCTCCATCCCTCTTTCCCCCTGTGCTCTCTTTTACTTTCCATCTCTCTCTCTCTCTCTCCCTTCCTCTTTCTGGACTTCTAAGGCTTCATCCTCCAAAGCGAGCTGACCTGCCAAGGTCAAGGGCATGACGGGTAATTGAACTGGCGGTTTAAGGGCGGCCAGGATGGAGGATAGAGGCAAAGATGGCGGTGGAGGAGGAAGACCTCACTCCACTTTAATCTATTTGTTTTTCCCCATCGTGCTTGATTTAAACGTGATGATTCAGCGAGTGTTTGAAGCTTCAGAGAACTTTGTTTTCTTCAAGCTGAGCTCGGTTAGCTTCAGCTCATTTGTAGACAAAGTTTTCAAACAGGAAGGTTTTTTTTCTCCTGACGTGGATTTTATTAGCTGAGCGTGTTGTTGACCCTCACAGGTCGAGGGCGCGGTGGGTAATTATTGGCGCTTCAGTTCATGTCTTTATCCTCCTGCGTGATCCAGACGTGATGGCTCCTCCACCCGTGTTTCCTCTGTTGCCAAGAGTGCGAGTATTCAGAAAACTTCTTGTGCTTCAAGTTAAGCTCACTTTGGCTCACGCCACACACTCCAGCTCACAATGGTCCACACTTGAATGTAACACATGCTTGGAATAGTTGAGCGTTCCAGTCGAACGCTGTTCCTCTGTAAACACGACTGAGCGTCACTGGTGATGAATCCACCTCCTCTGATGCAGGTGTGTGTGTTTGCGTGTTCTTGTACTTGTGGCAGAGTGAGGACATTTTGACTGGTCCCTTGTTTTCACCCCTTAAAAGGGCTTTTTCGGGGTTAAGACCTGGTTTTAGGGTTAGAAATGGGTTTAGGTTAAGGTTAGGATTAGGTGCTAGGAAATGCATTATGTCGATGAGGGTCCTTACTTTGATAGAAGCGCAAACGTATGTGTGTGTGTGTGTGTTTCATGGGCGTGGTTCACACAGGTTACTGTTCTTGTCTGAGCCTGTATTTTAGTATGATTTTATCAGAAATGGATGTGGTTAGGATTTTATTTTTTAAATACTGCACCAAAACAGCTTGATTCTCCTACTTGATATAGAGAGTTAAATAGACATATATAAACTTAATTTCCTCTGTGATGTTTATGTGTACGGATATAGATGTATGTATATATTCCTTTTTTTTTCTAAAGCGGTTGATCAAACTGAGAAGAACCACATTAAAAACGTAACTGAGCAGTTAAAACATGAGTGGAATGTCGTTTATCTTCTGTACAGTGATGTTTTAAGAGACAGTGTTAGATCGTCATTCACAGCTGAAGTGTTTCAGTGTGCGGTGACACGGGCCAGTGCCTCGACCTTGACCTTGACCTCGACCTCTGCAGGTTGTCATGTGTTACGTTACATCCTCCTGACTCCTGTCTGTCTGCGCCGCCAACCTGTTTTCATTCCACCGCCTTTTTATCGCCATGGAGATTAACCCGATTCAAACCTGAAGCTGCAGGTCATCGTCAGGTGAGGGGTTCACGGGGGCGAGGTGTGGCTGGCCGCCGCCCACCTCCCTTCATCCCTCCTCCTTTTCCTCCTCCTCCTCTTCACTTGGTTCCATGAGTGGAGGGAAAGGCGGAACAAAAAAGCTGATTCATAAACAAACCACACAGAGCGCCCACACAGGTAATCGCCACCCAAGCGTGACGCCCTCATCCGTGTGGCGCCAGGCGGTAGCTCGCCGCCATGACACACATGCACGCACGCACACACACACACACAACTTTCAGTTTAGAAAAACAACAAACACCCAAAACAATGTCGTTTTAACTGCGTCTCTCTTTAAGCCTTTTTTATTAAAGTGCTGTGGTGATGATGATGTTTGGTCTCAGCGCCCACATCCTCCAACGTCTCCTTCACATCAGCAAGATCAGGAACGCGTTTTGTTTTGTCTGCGACGGCCTCACATTCCTGTACGTGACCAGGACAAACCCACAGAAGCTAAAGACGAGCGTGTGAACAAACCACGCAGGCGTCTTACGTAAAGACGAGGAGGCCGGGGACCTGCTGCGACGCAGCTCAAGAGGGAATGTTAAATTCTTCAAATATCACATCCATGAGTTTGGACTAATGTTCAAAAAATAAAGTGACAAATGAACAAATGAATGGGAATGCTCCCACAAGACATTAATCACTTCACAGTGATTTAAAATAAAGGACACAAATGAACACAGTACAGGCACTGTGTTAGGCACAGTCTTACACCAGAGGTGTTCAAGTTGCGGCCCGTGGGCCACATGTGGCCCCTCAACCGATTTCAAGTTATAGTGAGTATTTCTATTATTATTATTAGTTTATAGTTTATGGACCAAACAACCAATCAATTAATCTGTCTTTTATTCCATTGGCCATTTTGCATGAAAATAACCTTTAGTTTCAGCTCTAACATGCTTTTAACTCCAATATTAGCAGAGCAATAAGGAACATTCCATTTTACAACATCCAATCCAACATCCACTTTATTAATATGTCAAATTTATTCTCCTATTACTGTATATTTATATATAGGAGTATAAATGTGATAATTCAAGCAGAATATAAAATGGGATTAAGAATTTTGCATAATAAGACGACTTTTATTTTGTTTTCTGACTGTCTCAGCTTAATCACTAAACATAGTTTTATCTTCGCTCATGTTAAATTGTTGAATGTCTGACACTGTCGTTGTAACAGAAGAATATTCCAGATTTAGAATCACAAAAGTCCATTTCTCTCTCTCTCTCTGGAGAGAATAATCTGGATTCAAAGATGCAGATGATTTTACTGCAGTTCTTCCACCAGACACATGGTGGCACTACGTACTTAGTGGAGACCTGCAGCTCTGATGTTCCTGCAGCATTTTCCATAAACATGGAGTCCAACCAAGCACACACACAGACACACACACGCACCTGGAGCAGATCGGCCAGATTACATTGATAAACCAAAAATATTGGCTCATAGAAATAATACAAGAGCAAGATAACAGAACATTATCTGGTCGGATCATGAGACCACAAACAAGCGCAGGCAGAATATCAACTCACAAACAAACAAGCAAACAAACAAACAAGCGACAAGAAACTCGGTGACAAAACAAAAGCCTCGCATGTGACACCAGCTGAGAAACCAGGACACACTGTGTCACCACCTTCATCGTCCTCCTCCTCCTCCTCCTCATCATCATCATTGTCGTCGTCCACGGCAACAGTGTCATCTCAGCTGCGTCTCTAAATAAACCCAGCAGCTTTAATGTGATTCCATTACACAGGAAATGAGCTGCTAATCTAGATTAAGGGTTTTCACAAATAAAT
>JAFBJR010019380.1:9045756-9165756 GCA_016785285.1 Brachirus orientalis | reverse complement strand
ATACAAAAATGGAGTCGCGTCTTCACTGAGACACACATGGAACATTAGCTCATGCGGTTTGCTAAATCAGCATAATTTAATGGGAAATTATGTTTGGGATTTGAATATAAGCTTATGATTATCTTTTTTTTATATTTGGTCAACGTGTACAAACTTGACTTTTCTCAGAGCAGGAAGTTTCCTGCATCATTCAGTCGCCACAGACAACAGATTACAAAAAAAATCTGTTAAAATCATGTGTGATTTTACTCATTTATTAATTTTTTTACAGGGACAGTTCACACAGTTGGCTCACTGCTCATGTTGTCCCTGGGAAGGTCAGCAAGGCAACAACAACAACAACAACAAGTTCAGAAACAAATAAAAAAACTCTTTTAAAAATCCATAAAGCAGCAGCTAAAACTTAAAATCAATAAAATAACAGAATTTAGACAAAATGTAAAAGAAGATAAATGTTTCCTGGTTTGAAGCGGACTTTAGTTCAAGTTTTAAAATCAGACTAACCTTGTTAGATTCTGTTTAAGGTACATTTTCTCTGCTCTTGTGGTGCAGTTTGTTTTTTCTCTGTATCAGTGGGTTGAATCTGCTGAGGCATCACCACGCACACGAGCTGTTTATCAGGCTGCGGTCCATGCAACAGGAAACTAACCAATTAGAATATGAGGAGTGCACAGAGAGACACAGACGACATAAGGAGGGACAGACAGAAAACGGCCGCCGCCGCCGCCGCCGCCGCCGTCGTCGTCGTCTTTGTTGCCGCCTTCTGTGACATCCTGACCCTCTGACTGAATTTCTCGGTGGAAGCAGAGAATCTGCTCTGAAAACATGAAGCGTTTTTGACTCACTCACTCACTCAAATGCACAAACGACGGCACAAGAAGTGTTTCCCCAAAAGCTCGTAACAGTCTCAGAGCACCTTCTCCTGCTGATTTGACGAGCAGCAGGAGAGACTTTTTTTTAGTTTTTCTGCTTCTGCTTACTCACTGAATGGGACTGGAGCTGTGAAAACTAGACGCATTTTTATGATTGTTATATGGAGCAAAGAAACCAGGAAATGTATCGTAAATGATCTCACACACAGTTTCTCTAACTGCGCTACGTGGTTACAGTATATGCTGATGACACGATTATGTAAACAGCACTACTTGTTACAACAGAAACTCAAGAAATTTGTCAGCCTGATAGCAGGATGTGCTAAATGAATTTCAGCATAATAAATCAAAATCTTATACAGCACTTCCTAGTGTGAGGGAGAATCTGCATTTCAAAATAAAATCATTTTAACGGGCAACTGCTGATTATTTTTATATGAGATTAGTCTGTTGGTTATTGTTTGGTCCGTAAAATGTGAGGAAGATGCTACAAAATTTTGATCAGTGTTTGTCAAACCGGGAAATGATGATGTACTCAAAAGTCTTGCTTTGTCCACAAACAGAAAGAATTCACTTTTAAGGATTTCTTTGCTGAAACCAGAAAATATTCACATTTAAGTGTCTGAAAAATCAGACAATCAGGTTTAGATTATTTAAAAAAAAAAAAGAAATTGATGAATCGATTGTTATTTTTAAGTTATTTTATTTTATCATCATATACTTTATATTATATTATAACTTTATTATGCATATTTCTCAGTTAGCTTTGGAGAATCATATTTTCATGCCTCAGAGTTTTGCAAGCACAAAACTGTGTGGCCTGTTTTTGACTGATGTAAAGTCATGTGACCAATATCAAGTAAACCACAAAATGGTCAATTTTGTGTTTTTACAAAACTGAAAGAGAAGTTTACAGCAATCAGGGGAAAAGCAAACTCACTTGTTGGCACACGTTCATGTGATTTATAACCGTCGTGAAACAGTGTCATTTCCATTTTTCAATGAACTCATTGTCATTACAAAGCTGGACCTCTCAGTTCCCTCAGTCTCTGGATTAGATTCTGGGTTTCGTTGATGTTTCCAGATTGGGTGTTTGACGTCAGTTCATTAGAAAAATCCCAAACATGAAACTCTTCCTGCTTCACTTCCTCATTTCTCAATAGGAAAACATGGCCATTATTTATTTATTTAAAAAAAACAGTCTCCATTAAGAACAATCAGTGACCCACTGACGTCTCAGAGGAGAAGCCAAGAAAAACAACAACATAATTAATCCAAAAACTCTGTCTCTGAAATAATACAAATGACTGCCGCCATCATATATTATCATGATTATTATTATTATTATTAGTAACGGTGATATTTAGAGTTCTGAATGTAAAGATTGTATCTGGAGAGTCGACTTCCTGTTTTCTGTTGTTTCTGAGCTGAATGTTTTTCTTAATCCAGATTAAAAAGAACACTAAAGCTTTTTACTTTTCATTTCTGACTCGATGGAGACGAGTTTTTGCTTTTCTATTTAAGATCAACAGAAGGTGCCAAGTTTGAGGTCGTGAGAGTGTGTGTGTGTGTGTGGGTGGGGGGGTGGGGGTGGGTTTGAAACGAGGCCTATCAATTACTGACCTCAGCTCTCGACCCTCTGACTCATTTTCTCCTCACACAGTCACAGGTTAAGTCTGGGGTTTTTGGAAAAATCCCAGGGTGAACATTAAGTTCTTAATGCATTTTACATCCCGAGGGGCTCGTCCTCAGAAAGAGACCACGCCGGATCACTCCGCCCACCTTCTCTGCCCCGCCCACTCCACCTGCTCCGCCCACTCTGCCTGACGTCATCATCACAGGACTGCGTCACTCTTAGTAAAACCAGTTCACAAAACAACAGGTTTTAAGACAGAATATTCAAATCTACCCGACCTGTGAACATGTACCTTAATAACAAGCTCAGTATTTCTGACACAGTTGGTGAGTAAAATGTATAATCTGTTGTCAAAATGTAGATTTAAAATCTCGGCAACTCATCGTAACGTCTGTTCCTCATGAAAACTGCTTTAGCGCATCCTATTGGCGATGTGTGGTTACGGCACGTTTGAAAACGATTCCTGCTCATCATTAAAAGAAACAGTCAGATTCCCTAATCACATAATGTTAGTAAAAGATACTTATATGGATACATTTGTAAATAAAACAGTTGAATAAGTTATTATAAATAACAAAAGTAAACCAATAATAATGAACTTTAACACAAACCCCAGATTAGGTCCAATATTTTCTATTCTATTTCTACTTACTGTCGGTTTTGAACTGAACACGAAGAAACTTCTTTCACTTCTTTTATGACGTAAAATCCTGTTCATCGACCACACTGCTGCCTGCGTGTGTGTGTGTGTTAGTGCAGTACAAAGAAAATAAAGCTGTCATTAATCCAACCAGAGACCGACTTCCTGCTGCTGCTGGAGGCTTGTTGTTGCTTTGTCTGAACACAGACGTTCATTGATCGCTGAGGGTCTCAGCTATGATGATCAATATTGACACACACACACACTGACTGGTCACTGAACTTTTCAGCTGTAAATGTCTCACTTCTCCTGAATTTACAGGTCACTAACAACGATCTCAGGATCACGTGATGTTGTCAAATGTTTATGTTAAGAATATACAGTATATTATAATTTGAACATTCTGTGAATATGAACTCAAACATGTTTCCTGGAAAAAAACATGGGAACTATGTCACTTTAAAAAATATTGATATGACAGATTTTTGCCAAAATATAAATTTAACATTAACATTTCCAGTGATTTATCGTAAAGTTAGTATTTTTCCTGGAAACGAGGCTGTGCACTGTAAAAAAAAAAGCAACTTAAAAATAATAAAGAAAACACAAAAAGATTAATTAAAGTGAACTTTGTCCCGTAAGTTACTTGATTTTGAGTTGATTCCAGCTGCTGTTTGTTGTTGAGTTTTAACATGCAGTCAATATTAGTGTCTTCTCTAAAACTGAAGCATCACACTGTTTTCTGAAATGAAAATAAATTCAAACTTTTCCTGGATCTAAATCTGAAAAAAATCTCATTTGCTGGCTCCCAAATGGATCAAAATATATATATTCAAAAATAAGCCAGTGCACTGACATGATATCAGCAGTGAAACAGTTGTTCAGAGTGTTTCAGACGTTGTCCACACGGTGCAGCGGCGGGTTTTCGAGGCAGAAGGTGGAGGTCGTGGTGACTCGTTGAAAAACAGCGTCTGGGTCACTGAACAATCACCAAAACTCTCCATCACAATAAATGGAGCTGCACATACTTTGCCCTCAATTAATGCATTAGAGAGGTCAGAGGTTATGTAAGCAACATCCCCTCTGCCAGAGGTGGGCGTGGCCTCATAATCCAGGAAGTGTGGGGCTCAGAGATGATTGGTTATGTTGGAATGCTGAGTTTATGAGGAGAGTGCTGTGCTGGGTTTGAGTGAAAACGCTTTAGATTAAAAATGTGGCAGATCATCATCAATCTTTTTAAAAGAACGTTTCTAACAGGAGGAAAATAAAAAGACAAACTTTAAATCTTTCACTGCATAAAAACCGTCCTCCTGATAAATGACATGTCTGACCTGCACGTCACTCATAATCCCTCCAGATTAACTGGAAATCCTACAGTACATAACTGAGAGTCCAGATGAACCAAACTCACACACACACACACACACACAGAAGCTGAATTTAAAGCGACACCATGTAGGATTTCAACCTTCAAATAATGTCTCCAAATAGAGAAATAGAGATATGTGCTGTGTGGGTGAAAAAAAACCCATTTACCATCATGTTCGGAATTCAAAGTTATTCACGTAGTGGAGCGGGTTGAAGACATGGCTAGAGTTCTCACGGTACCACGGCATGTGTTTAAGGACAGTTGCGACAGACACTGTTATTTCCCAACTTTAGGGGGAGCCTGAGAGCAAAACCGATATTATGTCGCTTTAATTCACATAGTTAAAGAAGATGATTCCGGAACGACGGTGAAGGAGGAAACGTTAACTCTTCCTTCTAATTGGATTAAGACTAGTATCAGCCAATAATCTAAAACCTGCTGATATGCAAACATTATAGTGAGAATTGACCTTGTGGTGCAGGAGTTAACCTTCAGTAACCAGTTATTACACCACACCATTACTCCCTCTGGATGAACTCGTTCATGTTGTTTCACCTCATAAAAGTGAGTTCACTGAAGCCTTATTTAGTAAAGACTCAGTTGTAGGTGGTGAAACTGACCCTTGACCTTCTACACGCTCGGACTCGGTGAGCGAAGTTCATTGAAATGATCCATCTGTGTTTTCCTCACCTTCTTTCAAAGGGACGTGTTGAAGTTTCTTCACCCTTTTCTTCTGCTTCTTGGCTTCCATGTGACACAGTGACATAATTGCGGCAGACATTTGCTGCTGGTAGCACTGCAGCTCTGTAGCTACACTTGGATGGAGTAAAGATTACACCATGGATCTTGGAGAGACTGATGCAATTTCACTGCTTTTTTTTGGCTTTTTTTTCTTTTTCTTTTTCCAGCATCTGGATGGAATGCATGTGAAAAGAGCTCCAGAGTTGGTTCCAGTCGCTGTTGAATGGCTCTTGGTTGCATGTGGACGTCTTTGATAGCTGATAGTTATCTGATCTGCCCGTGAAGTGGCTCACTTTAAATGGAGTCCAGGAAATTTTAGACAAACACTCTGCTTCCAACTGTGTGGCAACAATTTGGGTAAATCTGTTTCCTGTTTTTGACATGAGCGCATGAAGCAAAGATCAATGGCAGAACATGACTGCTTCGTCCCATCCACGGTCTTTAGGAGCAAATCTGCAGCCAGACTTCACAAATCACATCCAAAGATTTTGTGAAAGACTGGAGGCTCTTTTTGTTTAACTTTTCTTATTTTCTTTATGAAACCATGGCTGTCGATGAGGGACACCAGGAGAAACAGACTCAGAATTAATCCAAATAAAATCTACAATATCCTCACAATATGTCAACGTCTTTATCTCACATTTCCAACAGGAAACTGAAGTTTGTAAAACCACTCACTCTCCCACACCAAAGTCCATAGTAAAAATCAGTGATTTTAACTCACGGGGACACAGGAGCTGCTGGTCTACTGCTGCCTCGTGTGGTCAGTTTGTGTCACTGAGGTAAATCTGGACGAAGGATTTCAAACACTGAAGTCACAAAATAAGACATTTGAAGTTACTGATGGAGGCAGCAGTGGATCAACAACTCCTGTGTGCTGTGATGTAAAACTGCAGATTTTCTCTATGGAGTTTGGTGTGGGAGAGTGAGTGATTTACAAAACTGCAGTTTCCTGTTGGAAAAGTCTGTCTGACAGTGAGGTGAAGATGTAGATGTAAGGTGACAAAGAATTTATGACATGTTACACATTTCTGAACTCGCTAAAACGGTGTTAAACATCATTTCTATTATAAGTTGTATTTGTCTCAAATGCACCAACAACAAGATGAATCAGAAGAGAAAGGAAACAACAGTCGAGCTCAGTAACAATGTTACAACTCTTACTAATTCCTGTCTTAACTTTGGTTTCTTGTTCAATCTTTCAATTTATCCCTGCGATGGAACAAACAATACTAAACACTTTCCCAAGTGTGATATTACTAAGGAAATGAATCTATTGGTGAATCCACTAAATGTATTAATTTTTTTTATCTTATCATTGTTTTATCCTCACAAAAACAGCGTTTTTATCCTCACTGAGCACAGCAGCACATATAGGCCTGGCACATGCACTACAGGTCTGTTTCTGAGACCCCGCGGATTTCTTTTCCCATAAAACCACTGTTGATGAAAGTCTGCCTGTATTTGCAGAGATGTTTGACTCAGGAGTGAATTTGGATTTAAAACATTTCCAGGTTTTTTCCTGGATTTTGTATGTGTGTTATTACCTCATACAGCCACACTTAGACTTTCTGTGTTTTCAGAATGAGACGTTCAACGACAAATACATACTGTATTTTTTATTTTATATATATATATATATATATATATATATATTTATGAGCACATACTTGTGTGTCATGTGTATTAATCAAACCAGACTCTTTCTGCTGCAGATATTAATAACCACAGTGGGAAAATGACTCTACATTGTTCATTTAAGAGACCGAGGAGAAGATTTTAATGAAAGAAAGAAACAGGAGGAAGAGGAGGAGGAGGAGGAGGAAGAGGAGGCTCAGACAGTTGAGTCATATTTCAGGCCTGATTGAAAGTGACAAAGTGTTATTGGACGACTCGACTCGACTCAGTCCCCACAACATTGTTTGCTTTAGAAAGTCAGAGCCAGATTTATTATGACTGAAAAACATGAGAGGGATCGGAAGTGGGAACAGCCCAGGGAGTGTGTGTGTGCGTGTGTGTGTGTGCACATTAACGCAGAGAAAGAGCGAGAGGAGGAAGTTTCCAGAGATGTACGCGTGTGATGTGTGAGGTTTTATTTGCTTCATAAATAAGATTTAAAAGTGTGTTGTTGTTGAACACGTTCATGCAGAACATCGTCCGCGTTATAAAGCTGTCACACTCTACACTCCCGGAGACAAACGGCTGCCACCGGCTGCAGGTTCACTCTTCCAGCCACTAAATCCATTTTCGAATTGTTGAGATTAAAGTTGCTGATAGTTTTAAAGCCGAGAGTGTTTGGCAAACATGGCTGTTGCTGGTGTTTCTGCTGTGCAGGGGGGTTGAAGGTTTGATTCTCTCAGACAAACACCTGTGTGTCACCGAAGAAGCAGCTTTTAAAGGATAAACGTGTCAAACTCGGGGCTTGCGGGCCATATGTGGCCCAAAGATTGAGTTCATGAGGCCCCTCACTTCATATTTTAAGTTTATAAAGAGGCTTTGACTCGTGTGATCTCACAGATATATATATATATATATATAACTTATTCTGGTTTTATGACTTGGATAAAAGTGAGGTTTGGTGTATCTCACTCACACCACACTCACACTCAAAGCAAAGCTACCGCAAATATCGGCAGAATATGATACTAAATATGTTTGTTAACAGCTGTCATAAACAGGGAACAACATTCCTGAATGAAAGTCATTTGTCCTGCAAAATCTGAATTAGGAGATTAATGTCATCTTTCTACCAATGTTACATACTGTTCAGATATTTTTAAGCCAAAGCTTTAAATCTTAATAAAGATACCTAGGTCACTGTCATTGGACTGGGAACTATGGTTTCTCTGTATTTCTGTCAAATAAAAATTATAAAATTAGGTGAAAACAAACTTTATTTGAACCTTGTGACCTTTTTTTTTAAATTTCATTTCATTTAACTTTTATTTAAAATCAGGAGTAACTTGACAAGATTCTTCTTCTCACTGATGTCATGAAGGAACAAGACAAACAAACAAGAAACACATTCAGCAACAAACCGTTTTTAAACGTGTTAAACGTACAATTGATACAAGAGAAATAGTTTAAAGTCTTTACTACATCAGAATGAGGAACATGAAGATTGAGTTAAAAGACCAGAGTTACAAGGTGACAAATGTCGGGACCATGTGAAGATAATTTACTGATGAGAGCTTTAAGAGTAAACAGATGCCAAAGTGAAGAAGAAGCTGAGTTTATAGTAAATAAATGTTCAATTCTCTTTAAAAAAAAAAAACTGAAACTCTGTTTAAATCAGATACAGTCAGTTTTAGTTTGGACTTTTTTGCTGATTTAACTGGTAAACAAATAAACAAATGAGTAATTGTCACTGACAAACAAAAACACCAGTGCAAGCCACACACTGCGGCGCACCCTGTCTTCCTGTGCGAGGAGGAAGAGGAGGAAGAGGAGGAGGAGGAGGGGTGAGGTCAGGCGGCGGTTAGTCAAATACACAGTGAGTCTCACACCGTCCATTTACTATGAAAACAGGTGTGAGTGCAGGTCCGGAAGAGAGCGCCTCCCTCTGGATAACACTGTTTTATATTTTACATTTCAAACTTTATTTATAAAACAAAGTTGAACAAGTGTCTCCGCAGATCAGTGACTGAAGAGGAAGAAGATGATTGCAGAAGGAAAGTCATGAATGTTTCCGGCTCAGTTCATATAAATCTCTGTTTTTGATCAAATCTAAAATGTCTCGTGCAGTTAAAGGTGAAACATTTTCTGCCTTAATCTGGGCAACAACAAGACAAGTTAAACATTCATGAGTCATTCAACAGATAAATAAAAATGGGAAAAGCAATAAGTGAGTGTTTACTACGTAATAACAAAATATAATAATGTATAAGGCAGTGAAAACAGTTTTCAGCTGCCTAACAATTTGGAATTTGTCAAAAACCAACGCCATTTTACTTAAAAATGATGAAGGAAAACGGTGAAGTCGTGTAAGAATGTGATTTTGTTTGAGATTCAGGGTTGAACATTAATGACTTTGCTTTGAATCTGCTCAGGAATGACGAGCACTCGTCAGATAAACCATGACAAACTGAGACTGAGTTGATTTAAAGACAGAGTCAAGAATATGGAGGAGGAGGAATGAAAGAGAAGTGAGCTGAAACGAGAGGAAATGGAGGAAAAGTACATTCTGTCAGGTGAGGTGATGATGATGGACAGAGAAGAGAGAGAGAGATCTTAAACAAACCCAGATCAGATTATAATCCTGTTAAATATTAGTGTTTGGATTTTCTCTGATCCAAACCTTTTTTTGACCTTCGTGTTCACATTCAAGTTCAAATCACGAGTCACCACTTCATTTTCACCCCAGACCTGTCTGTCTTCATGCCATTCACTCCTTCACTCTGTCACAGAGAGAGAGAGAGAGTGGGCGGAGTCTGGTTTCATTGGAGATAAGTTCACACCCTGATCGCAGCTGAGGTCAGCAGGTCACACAGAGGTCGACGTGGATGTGCTGAGCTGGGAACGATTAGCCTAATACGATTAGGTATGACACACTGACAGAGCCAGGTGTTCAACGACAGAGCGAGAGAGAGAGGAAACTGGAGTTCAAAGGTCACAGGCGAGGATGGAGAAGCCGCTCGGTGTCAAACGCTGAGGACAGACGACACTTAAGACACTTCAGTTCACCTGAGGAGCCGCCATTTTACAACCTTTAACCCTCAGCTGACCTGTTTGTTTAGCTGTATTCAGTTATTTGAATTTATTTGAACGTTTAACCTTATTTACCTTTAGACGTCCTCAAAAACTTCCACGTGTCTCTGTGTCAATAACGGCAAAAAAAAAAAAAAAAAAAAAATCTAATAATAACTTTATTTATGTAGCGTCTCCTTAAACAGAGTTGACGCTTTCATCGCTTTCAGGAAGAAAAAGATGCAAAAATACAAACAGCTGAATCTCAGTGATCATGAAAACAAAAAGAGGTAAAATCAAGAAGACACGATTCACACAGTGACAGTTTAGTGTGAATAAAAATGAGTGGATCAGTCTCCTGGAAAAAAAATACAAATAAAAGAGGAAAATGAGGAAAAATATAAAAGTTTAAAATGACAACGAGCCTCATTTATTTCTTCTCTACTTATACTGTACTACTGTACTATACTTAGGTTTTTTTTAAAATAATATCATAACTGTAGTTTAATTTTGAACAATAACAACAAAGCTGTTTCAGGCGTCATGACCCCTCAGGTCAGATACCTACATACATCTAAATACTTACTATAAAATTAATAAATCCCTAATTGGGGGAAGAAGCAGTTGACTTTTGGGTGAACTGGCCCTTTAATCTGAATCTGTATGTCACTCCAATTAATTGTTTTATATAAAAAAAAAATGCATATGTTTAAAACTGACTGAGGCAAAGTCATAAACACAGAGAGTATGTAAGGTCTGATGGTTTGACCTTTGACCCCGGACATGTGTCCAGTCAGATTCTGTCGGTTCTGGACGTCGACAGCAGCTGTGATGTTTGTTGTCATGGAAACAGAGAGAGGGAAGTGGAGGCTTTAAACATGTGAGGGGAAACCGTTTATTTTGAATAAACTAGAGTTTAGAATCTGCACCAAAGAGTTTCTTTTTTCACCCACAATGCTTTGCTGCGCTTATACAAGTGAGTTCAGTCACCAACCTGTGGAACCCTGTCTTATCTGTGTTTGTAATGTATATAAGTTACCGGTGTGTAAACACTGTTGCTCAGGCGTCTTATCTACACGCACACGTTCATGTTAGCTCATGTTTGACCTGTGCAGTGACCAGGTGAGTGAGTGACACGACCTGGTCACCTGTGAGGGACTGTAGGAAACAACCTGAACCTGTTTCTCCTCAGTTTCTCCTCAGGATGAGAGATTTTATGTGAATTTTTTTTTTAAATCCACTTAAAACAGAATAGAGTTGAAAAGACTAGAAACAAAAGCATTTGCTGTCTTTGTACAGATCCAGTGAGACTGCAGATAAAATGTAAAATTTTAATAGTTTAGGTCAAAAATTGTTGTTTACAGATTATATCAATGGGCGTAATCTATCAGGAAAACAGCTGTAATTTTGCGATCAAGTAAAAATTCAGTGGTACGGTGCTAGCGAGGGGTCATGTGATCGCATAGGCCAACTAGTGGTCACGTGACACTCCTTGAAATCCTTGGAAGTTTGTGAATTTGAAAACAGACATGGGTCAATGAAAGTGTTTGTGCAAGAAAGATGTTCAGATGATATTTCGGTAAATGTCTCCCGTGTTTGTTCTGGCGCCACCTGCTGTTTCGTGCCCTGCAATTGTTTGATGGTCGGTGTTGTGGACACTGTCCACTGTCTGTCTCTCTCTCCGCCGTTGACGTGAGAGTCCATGCAGAACAATGAGCGAGTAACGTTAAGCAAGAGAGAGAGCAAAGGGTGTGATTGCCTGGGAAATGAAAATTCCATGGTAATCCAAGATAATCCCAAATTACTAAAGATGACTTGACCAAGAACTTGAGGACAATCACTTGATGCAAATCAATGAAAGTGGACACCATGGACGAAGCGGCTCCTACAAGTTGCCCTCCAATCTGTCAGCACATTGGGTCCTTGAATTTGAAAGAATTGGTCCTGGAAAGTCCTTGAATTGGATGTCAATGTAACTTTAACGGCGTCTGAATAAACGTAACAAAAACAAAGCTGGTGTTCAGCTTCTCACAGTCTCTCCTCTGTTGGAACACCTGCTTGTTCACGAGCTCTCCTCCAGGACCTGCGGGTCCAGGGTCAGACCCGAAGCTTCCTTGTCCCGGGCCCCGGGGCCGACCCGTCTTTTGTGCTCAAGCCGGCGGAGCTGCTCGTGTTCCCCGCTCCTGTTCCTGCTCCGTAAGAGAATCCTCCAACTACACGAGGTCCAGAGGAGCAGGTCACATCCACGTCCATGTGTGTGTTTGTACCTGGTTGTCCTTATGTTGTGGGGACCTAAATCTGTCTCCACCGTCACATAATGGGGATGTGTTTTCCTTATGGGGACAAAAATCAAGTCCACATAATGAAAATGAACACATTTTAATGTGAAGACATGTTTTAAATTTAGGATTAGGTGGGGGTCAGGGTCAGGGTCAGGGTTAGGGCACTAGTAATTAGGGTTAAGGTTAGAGTAAGTCGCCAGGAAATGATTGTAAGTCAATGCAATGTCCTCTGAAGTCATGGAAACCAGTGTGTGTGTGTCCACAGCTGTAGATGTGGACACGCTGCAGCTGACTGGAGCTGAATGCTGCACCTGCATCACCTTTGACCTTTGGCCTGTAACTGTAAACCTGCAGGTATTGGACTAAAACACACACATATGCGCACTGTTACTGTGTGTGTGTGTGTGTGTTCTTGTATTTGTTGCTTTTCAGGACCAAAAATCTTATAAACCACACAGAGTGAGGACACTGTCAAAGTGAGGACATTTTGACTGGTCCTCGCGTCTTTAAAAGGCTTTTTCGGGGTTAAGACCTGGTTTTAGGATTAGAAATGGATTCAAGTTTAAGGGTAAGGAGCTCGGGAATGGATTAAGTCTATGTGTGTCCTCACACGTGTGTGTGTCATGTGTGTCGTGCGTGTTTCCTTTACCTTGAATCTTGAAGGTAACGGCAGTTGATTGGAAAAACAAAACTTCCTGTGTGAGTGAACAATAGTCTGGAACAAAAGACCCAGGAAGAGTTGGACGTGGTGTCCAGCAGCTGCGAAGGACATTAGACTCCTGCGAATTTTAGCGTTCTGAGACCAGAACTGTGACACACACACACACACACACACGTGGTCACAGCTGTCTGTTTTTCTTTGTTAAAGCCGTGTTAATGTGCTGGTTATTGTTTTTTAAAGCAGCAGCAGAGTCAGAGTCGGGGGAATAATAATCCGCCCGTCAACACTCACATTAACCACTTAATTGGTCTCTTCTCTCTCAGTCAAAACTCAGACCTCAGCCGTTCACAAGCGTTAAACCCTCAGAGCCGCTCGCTCTTGAATAATCCAGATTATGTTTCTGTAAAAAGAAATTGTTGTCATTCCTGTTTGCTTTTCTTGTTTCTCTCCATCAGGCTGTTTCACCCCGAGGATCACGAGTTAAAACTCTCAAATTCATACTTTGTAATGACGACGAGCTCGTCACGGTAATTCAGTGAGGAGACGTTTCTTCACTTTTTTTAAAATGAGTTTGTAGAGTCAGATTTTAAAGTAATGGAAAGTAAACAACCCAGTTTATTACTGTTTGTTTAGTTTAAGTTAACTGAAGTCAAACGAGCCAAAGAAAAATGAATAATAGAAATTTAAACATTTGTTTGTCTTAAAACTTGACAGTTTGTAAATTGACATTTGAAGCCGAAATCCTCACGTCGGATATTTAAGTCATGTTATCGATTCATTACAGGAATAGTTTTGTGAATGGTTTAAGTTTGGTACTTTTGTAAACATATCACTGTAAAAATGTGAGCTGTTTTTTTAGATTTCCTATTTAATTTGAATATATCAGTTTACGTGGAGTCTCACGGCCATCATTTCTTGATATTATGCTGTTACCAATATACTGTAAGGGAAAGTTTTATGTTTTGTTTTATAAAAAACAAACAGAGACTGTTTTGCAAAAATTGTTCATTTGGGAACAGAGTACTAGTTAAATTTTATTTTTAAAATTTCAGTACATTTTGAAACAGTGGCATTGGTTTATTTTTATGTCTTTTTATTTATTCTGTCTTTTATTTCTTCTTCTCCGCAGCACTGTGTCCGCCGCTTGCTTTACAGTGTGTTTTCATATTATACTTCCTGTGACGCCAACTTTGAACTCGTTGTCCTTCGCTAAATGTGACGCTGTCACATTCCCCCGCGCTTGACTGTGAAAAAAAAGGCCACTGCTCTTTCAAACACTTTCACATCTTTAAACACAACGAAAGCTTCTGGAGACGCGCGTGCAGCAGTTGGACGCGTCGATGCCTTGCTCGAGGGCTTGGGCGGCCGGAGAGTCTTCATGAACTGAACTCCTGAACTTTTCCTGGGGCTTCACAGAGATCGTGATGATGTCACGGCGTTGGACTCTCTCCTCCTCCTCCTCCTCCTCCTCTTCATGACTCAGCCTCTCTTAAAAAATGATATTGTCATTTTCCTTCCAAACACAACTAAAGTTCTCAGAGACACGTCACCGTGTTCCTCTCAAGACTTTATCCTCTATAATCTAATTGTTTCGATGGAGACGCTGTCGTCCTTTTCTTTCCCGTCCCTGGTGTGTTTTGTGCAGCCGAGGTCAAACACAGTGTGAGCGCAGACCAATCTGCGGACTGAGCTTCAGCTTCGGCTTCGGGCTCCAGATCAGTGCGAAGCTCCACAGGTGCAGGCGCTTAGTCGATCATTTCCTAAACTTAATTGAATCAGCAGTGAGCGAGGAACGGGTGAGGAACACGGACGCTCCGTGCTTTTACTTTCTCACAGTCGGAAACGTTGCTCTGCCACTGAAACCAGGATGAGAGGTGAAGGTTCAAGGCTGGAGGTGAAGGAGTGGAGCTCAGTTGGCAGCGTGTGCGTGCGCGCGCGTGCGGGTGTGTGTTTCAGAGGTGGGGGAGGGGCGTGGGTGTAGAGCTCATGTGTTAGTGTAACTGAAACTGTCATCCAGCCCCGGGGTCGCCTCCCTAAAGCACGCCGGCTGTCTCTTTTAATAGACTAAACACATATGTCTCTCTATATCAGCGGGTGAGGAGGAGGGGGAGGAGGAGAGGGGGAGGGTGTGGACTGACTTCATAATTGGCCTGTCATAATTTCCTAATGGTTTGTGGAAATTGATAATAACACCAGGTTTTCCCATTTGGCCTCATCTGTCTCTCTCTCTCTCTCTCTCTCTCTCTCTGCTCTGATTAGCGTAAGCTAAAGTTGTTTATTTATTTATTTTCACTAACATGTGTTTGTAGAAATCCTATTTTTGTCACTAGTGAACAATTATTCCATCAATGATAATCGTGTGCAGTGGTGTACAAGAGTCTGACGCAGTTTACAAGAGTCACATTTGTGGCTTTTCACATTTTTAAGCAAATTATGGGATCGAAAGTTGGTCTCGAAGATTTAAAAAAAAAGAAAAAACACACACACACAAAATCTGTCTTTAATAAACTCAACATATTTGACATTTTCCACAACAGATATTTGTTATAGAAGAACAAACACATGTTTTACCAATGGCATTAGTGATGGTTCCATTCCATTTAGGTTTAAAAGAGTCAGAATTGTGCTGTTGCTCGAGTGTAAGATGGAGGTCACATGAAATCCTTCACACAATGTCAATGTTTTTGCATTACTACAACGAAACAATCTAATGGAAATCAGAAACATTCGCACAGAAGTGCAGTGAAAAAAAAAAAAAAACTGGAGCAAATATAAAAGTCTCTGCGCCAATTTTTATTCTGTCCTTACAGAACACTGTAGCTGTGTCACATCATTTACCACCATATACAAACAGCTATTTCACAAACATGTCCCAGCTGTGATACTAATATTCTGCTGCTGCAGTAAAACAAAAACAGAAACAGATGTTTGACAGCATGACCAAAATAAAAATGTTCACAAACGCAATTACACTCTGCTGTTTTATATCTTTTGCTCCTCTTTAAAGATATTTTATCACAGGCGACATGCTTTCTGACACGCCGGACACGTGCACGTGCACTGCTCACGTCTCTGTTACCGGTTAATTTGATTATATTTGTTTTGCACCAGGATCGGCTCATG
Organism: Brachirus orientalis; assembly: GCA_016785285.1. Lineage (NCBI taxonomy): Eukaryota > Metazoa > Chordata > Actinopteri > Pleuronectiformes > Soleidae > Brachirus > Brachirus orientalis. Next base: position 9,149,746 of record JAFBJR010019380.1, on the reverse strand, counting down.
GTGTGTTTATTTAATGATCCTGATAATAATAAAAAAAAAAACAAAAAAACCCCAAAACAGCAGTTAATGACTGAAACTAAGAAAAACCCACCTACCTGTTTGTGGTTAACACTTTCAGTAACTAGTGCCGCACATGGCAAACAATGGAAAATGTTTGCTCCTTCTTTCTCTGTGGCTGATGCAACATCACCATCCTGTACCATGTTTTGGTACTTAAGATATTTAATTTTACTCCTGCTCTCGTTGGAAAAAATAATGTGCTGACATCATTTTATCATATTTGTCTGTGTAAATATTTAATAATCGTTATCAATTTCATACATGGCAAGAAACGAGAAATCATAACACGGGCCGGAGTTGTTGGTTAAGAGTTAAGAAAACCGTGATTCAGTCGAAAAATTCTTCGTATTTCCTCTAAAAACCACAGATGATCAGAGATTCTGTGTAAGTGGATTTTGAACATCGTTATTGACTAAAGGAAAAGTAGGTTGGTGGTGAGTTGAGTGAGCAAAGGTGGTTTCTAAAAAACCACTGTTATGTAAATGGCAGTTCCCTGTTATAGAGAACATGAGGCATCACACTCACAGCGAAAATAATATTTAAATCTTATGATCCGGAGCTGAAGAGGAGTTAAAGCCTTCATGTTTGCAGACGTCTCCGTCTGAGGCACTGATGAATAATGTGGCTCCAAAGTGTAACCACTTAATGACTTAACTGTCGACGCTGTTGAGGAAAACAAACACCACCAAACCAACTAATTAGTTTGGGCTACTTTACTAATAACCACTCAGTTATAGCCGTTGCTTCTAGTTATTAGAAATATTGGTAAACTCGTAAAACAACGATGAAAGCATCAAGTTTCAGCTGCTGAGCAAAATTAGTTTTAAAAAGAATTTAAAAAATTACTCACACAAGTTAAACTGAAGTCTTTAAAAGCTTATTAAGTCAATTAAAATGAAACTTTGGAGCAATCAAACAAAAGTGAAACTATAACCAGTTTAGCTGCACACACACTGTTGAAAATGAAAAGTGATCTAATTTGTTTTGAACACTGCACAAATGTGTTGGATGTGAAAGGAAAACACCAAAACATCATCAATGCTAGACAATAATCCCACCTCAAACAAAATTACCAGATTAAACTCTCACAAAAACAGCAGCACCTTTTTCCCGAAATGACTGTCGTTTTCGGGCCTTTTGTCATTTAATTTGCATTTTTCTTTCGGCGTTCTTTCTTCTTTGTCTTCTCTTCCCTCTAACTTCGATGGCGAGTCACTAACCCGCGTTTACAGGTGCATACCGCCACCTATTGTAGCGGAGGGTGTAACAAGGATTTAAACAATTTCGGGACAACTTCGTACACAGCCTTAGCGGTGGTTTAATTACGTAGCACATAAATTAAAACTTAAAATTAAAATTAGAATCCACGGTGACCTTACTAACTTGCGGGGTAGTAAAATTTTTTACAGAAAAATATTTGAGATCTATCACAACCAATTTAATTCTTTTCACAGTCCACTAAAATTTAGTTTTTTGTTAGTTTTTTTTTTGGATATATATGTAATCGAACACACACAGTTTAGCCCAGGGGGCGAAGAGTTATGTGTGTGTTTTATTCACACTGAATGAGCTTGTTTTGCCTGAACATTTACAAAGTACTATTTAATTCACCTCCACATGCATTTTACTGTGCATTTCTTTCTATCTCACACACTATTAAAGTAAAAAAATGTTAATGCTGTCAAAACCAAAGAATGCATTTACAAATACGCTGACGTTATCGCGGCTTATTCACTTTATATTTTATTGAGGTTGTTAATTCTCCACTTACATGTAGAAATTCATGAACAAAACTGTATCTTTCATTTTAAACACTTTTTGTTGTTGCCTGTCAACAAGTTGTTACATGGTTTTTATATAAATGAAATAAAAAACAAACAAACTGTGCATTGTTTTTTATCAGTTGGATTAGATTAGCGTGCTAGTTAGCAAGCAAAGCAGTGACGCTAACATTCCCCTGCTTTATTTTGTATAAACTCTGGTGGAACTTCATTGTTCCATTTTTAATTTATTTTGATTATTATTATTTATTTTTTGTATATGTTGTTACTCCACTGTTTTTTTTTTTTTTTTTTTTTAATACGTGCAATTTTAGATTAAATTAGCTCGCAGGTTAGCGACTAATGTGACTTGTTTGTGGAAACGGAAACACACTGTTGTTTAGTTTGGTGGTGTTTTTTTGAAGGAAGTGAAGACAAAACTTTGGAAATAAAGATATGATGAAATCCAGTTCCAGTGAGGACGGGGTCATGGAGTGTGTGTGCGTGTGTGTGTGTGTGTGGGGGGGGGGTTAGGGTCTTCGTCCTCCTCGTCTTCCTCCTCATTTCCCCATGGTTCTCCTCAGAAAGCTGCTGTGCTGTTGAACTTGGCCTCGCTGTTACTGCACTGAAACCAAACACCGAGCGCAGAGGAGCCCGACAGAGCCACGGACGAGGGGGTGGGGGCCCTGGGGGGGCCCCTGGGGGGCGGGCTGGTGGGGGGGGGGAAGGTGGAGGCAGGGGCCCGCTGGGATGTAGAGTGCATTTCAAACCCATCAGTGTCAGTTAGTTCACTAAGTGGTGACATAATCACCATCGCCATGGCTGCTCCTCTGGGAGACGCAGGAGGAGAAGGAGGTTCAGGAGGAGGAGGAGGAGGAGGGGGAGGAGCCTCTAACCCTCACTCAGTCTGTCTGTCTGCCTGCCTGTCTGTCTGTCAGTCCTTTAACCAAAACTGTTCCACTCACTCCACTTCCTTCAAATACTAAAAATACTTTAAGTAGACTCGTAATTTATTTATAAAAATTTTCAGATAACTGTCATTACCATTGCTTTAACAGTACGTGCACTCTGACAATTCACTTTTACCCCATGAATACTGTAAGTGACAGCAAAGTTAAGTGAAACTACTAAGAGATTGCTCTTGTTAGTCATACAAGCTGTGTGCATCAGTGTGTGAGATGCATTTTTTTCTAATGGTGGCCACGGCTTAGTCCTGAATTTAATGTGTAGGTCAAAGAAAAAATAGTTTTGAAAAACAAACAGCTTTCAAAACGTAGTTTAAAAATCAACATAAGCCATAAATAATATTAGTTAAAAGACTTAAACATTCACAAATTTGGAAACACATGTTTTTTTATATATATTTATTACCTTTACCTTTGCTATCTAATTTCCCCATCATGGAAATAATAAAGGATTATCTTATCTAAATGGATGAAATTCTGGTTTACTGTAAACTGTAGTTAGGCCATTTGATGCTTAAACTGCGTTGATGAAACATGACTATGTATCATGTGAAATTATATGATTTTTATTTATTTTTACTAACCATCATAATACATTTTCATGGGCCAATATGTAAATGTAAGTTGTAATGGTAAAGAGCTTTTTTTATTTAACTGAACTGGTGATACATTTATCATAATCAGACACTGTTATTTAGATTAAACATGTATATAAAGCACTATAGCCCATACACACACAGCAGCAGCATCTTTATATATAGATACTATAAATTAAAAGTCAGGGCTGTGGTTGTCATGTGAACCATGACTGTTTGTGACGGAGAAAGTGGAGTTTTTCTTTGAGAACTTTTTCGTCACTCAACATAAACACAGTGTGTTCTGTCCTGAAGTGTCTTCAGCACTGATATAAAAAAATGTGACGGGGCTCAGTTTCCTGTTTCAACCACATGAAGAGCGAGTGCAGTCACAGGAACAAAACAGGTCAGATCCAAATGACTGGCTGCAGAGTTTTCACAGAGCCTGAAGAGTGACGCTGTTCTTCACATCCCACCTACACATTTCTGAAAATGAAAAAAGATGAAGCTGCTACAACACTCCGCCCCCATCACCCCTTCCTCCTTCCTTCCTCCTGCTCAGGCTCCTCAGGTCGCAGGTCACATTGCATTGATTTCTCTTGCATACAGTCTTTGAAATCTTAATATAACCTTCTTTTCTTTTGCATGTTTTGTACAGTACTGCAAAGTTTTGGGGTAAAGACTCTGAAATCACAGCTGAAACATTTAAAGTGATAGTTAAGAAAACCTGCCTGAGACACAGAGACACACTCTCAACAGGAAACCAAAAAAAAAAAAAAAATTAACAAAACGACTAGTGTAATCGAATCAGTAAGTCTACAGTATCTTCAGAAGTTGTTCATGTCTTTGTCTCGCTGTTTTTCCATCAGAAACCTGAAGTTTGTGAACCTCCTAACTCTCCCACACCAAAGTCCATAAAGAAAACCAGTGATTTTTACATCACAGCACACATGAGTTGTTGATCCACTGCTGCCTCTATAAGTAAGTTCAAATGCCTTACTTTGACACTTCAGTATTTAAAATCCTGCATCTGGAATCACTATACTGACACAAAGTGACCACACGAGGCAGCAGTAGACCAGCAGCTCCTGTCTCCCCACAAGCTAAAATCACAGATTTTCTCTATGGACTTTGGTGTGGGAGAGTGAGTGGTTTACAAACTTCAGTTTCCTGTTTCCTGTCTGTCTAACAGTGAGACAAAGACGTGAACATGTTTTTAAGGTATTGTAGAACTAAACTGATGTAGATTTTAAATGTCACACTCTTATAGATTAGTGATACATTACTGCAATTTTTTCGTAGAAGTAGTGTCTGACATTAAAGGGTTATACTTTCACTTCACTATTTCTGAATATATTTGTGAATAACTTTACCTTTGTGATTATTTGACTTACTAATGACAGAAATGTGGGTCACACACACACACACACACACACACACGTACAGAGACAAAGTTGAGATAGTGTCTCTCTAATTTATTGTCTTTATCTTCTCATTCTCTTTTATCAATTTCTGCCTCTTTAACACTCTCACCTCACTGTGTTGTCCGTGTCCTGGTCTCACTGAAGATTCTTATCAAGCCATGTGAATCTGTGAGACTTCACTTTGTCACAGTCAGAGCAGCTGCCACTGTCACTAAATATACAACCGTAAACCTGCAAACGTGATCCCGACTCGGTTTTTCTGCCTGTCAGTCTTTCTTAAAGGACGGAGGAATGAAACGTGAAGAAGGAGTTTGTGGCCGACGTGATCTTCAGTAACTGGGGAAATATTTGACAAGGACAGAGAAAACAGGACGACCTGACTTATTTTTCTATGAAGAAAGTGATGAAAATGATCTGTGTGGGGGGGAGTGAGCACTAGATGGCACTAACGAATGGTAATTACACTCATGTGCTCGTCTTTAAAAAAAAAAAAAAAAAAAAGAAAACAAAAACCAACTCATTCATTATTTTCCTTCTGACTCACTTTATTACAGAAGATGTAAAATACAACTGAACTCAAAATACTGTTTGCAATTTGTAAAATTTGTTGTGGGAAACCTTTCAAATCAAAAGTTATAAAATGATTAACACATTTAATCAAAAATATTGTTTGCAATTTGTAAAATTTGTTGTGGGAAACCTTTCAAATCAAAAGTTATAAAATGATTAAAACATTTAAACCAAGTCGCCTTAATGAAATCAGGCAATTAAAATACATAGAATGCATTAAAAATAGTCCTTAGACTTAAAAAAAAAAACAATAAATACAAGCTTGTAACGTTAAAGTTATTATATAATTTCACAAAAGCGTGTGTTTTAGGCAGTTACTTTAAAGATGTCATAATAAGGAAAGTTTTTAGGTGTGTATCCCTGTCATTTTTTTTTTAATATGAAGTTTTAAATAAAGTTTTAAAAGCAAGCCACTTTCAAACTTAAGTTCATCTTTTATTGTCATTTGCAGAGCAAACAGAAAAAAGCACTTTCCCCCCCATAAATCATCAGTGTCCTATATACTAGAATATATAACATCATAGTCAATATCAACACATGAACAGACATTATATGAAGGTAAACAATGTAAATCAGTCTGAAAATAAATATGGAGTAGGTTTGTTTATAACAGTGTTTTTTTTTTTCAGCTTAATTCTAATATTTTACTTTTTAAACATATTTTACTAAATATTTTAGGATTTCTTTTATTGTTATTTCACTTTGAGTGTCTGAATTTTAACGTGATGTTAAAATTACACGCAACCTTCCAAAATGCTGATTATAACTGATAATGCAATAAATTCTCTGACTGATTCTCAGTTTACATTCACATAATTAATGCCTCTTTCCACGTCATAAATGTCACGATTATGATAAGACTGTAAAATGCTTTCACGCTGCCAACTGGAAAAACAAATGAACAATTAAAAAACAAACTTTTTTCAGAGCGTTTCAGAGCAAAATGACAATATTTGAAAAGTATATTAAATAATAAAACTATATTTGAAAATGGGAATGTGTTCATTTATAGCAGCTAAGTGACAAAAAAACCTTTGTTTTCATATTTAATGTCAACAAACATTAGGACACTTAGAACAAGGAAAACAACAAAAGATCAACAAAGTAAAAGCAAAGTAAAAAAGAGTTGGTACGTTACAAAGTTAAAAAGTGTTAGAGGTTTAAAAAGGTGTGATATATGTAGAGTAGTGAAGTGATGTATATGTTATATAACATGCAGGGAGGCAGACGTAGAAATAATTCATAAAAAAATGTGTGTTATAGGAAGTTAATAAAGGAAATGAGAAAATGCTAAACATGGACAGAAACAACAGGGTTATAATGGTTTGTAACAGGGAGGGAATGGAGTATTAATATGTATATATAAAAAAAAGCATGACTCAGCAGGTTCTAGTTCTGTCGCGAGTCGTCACAATCATCTACAGCTGAGTTCACGTCGGATCTCTGAGAGAGAGGGAAGGTCGGGGAGTTGTATGATAATCTGAGGCCTGAGACTCGGCGGCCAGTTATCGGACAAACAGAGGGGTCGTCTCTGTGTGACCTCCACACACGCACACACACGCACACACGGTCTCAGCTTCTAATCGTCCATCCGGGCTCAGTTCACTGTTGTCGCCGCAGCTTATCGTCGGCAGGAGCTTAATCTGCACCGGTGGTGACGTGTGTGTGACTCCACACACACATCTGAAGCAGAATATGATATGTGACGCATGAAAACTGCTGTTAACTTTGCTTTAATTCATTCATTTGTCTCATTATTTCAACCTTATTTCACATTTTATTTCTCCCAGCTATTTGACTGATTGATTGAGCGATACTTTATTAATCCCAAAAAAAATTCACATCCATATACCACATACCAAACATCAATTAGTCCACAATTATTACAAGTTGAACGTAGTAATGTCATATTATTGGTCATATTTGTCTTTAAGTTCACATTTTCCTCAATATTTTGTAAAATCTAACATTTTTTTAGTATGTATTCTGCATCCGGACATAATTATATTATATTTACATATTTTACGTGATTCTATTAAATTAATCTGACTTTTAATTGAATGTTTATTTGTAATAAGCCCAAGGGTTTAACATCAATTTGTAACAGTGATGATTACATGAAGTTACGTGAACACAATTTCATGTAGCTTCTTATTTTACAGTTTGGAAGACCGTCCAAACATCTGCTACATTTCCTTAGTGTGGCAGAGTAAAGCTCTGTCATGAAGCAGCGAGCAAACGAGCCGCAGAACTCAAGGCGTTTGCCGCCCGAGTTAGACGAACGGGCGTTTGATGAGTAAAAACCGTCAAAGTGTGTTGTTAGTGAGAAGAGAAGAAAAACATTCTGATTCATAGAAAACCAGCAGACAGAGAGAGAGAGAGAGAGAGAGAGTCATGGCCGCCCACTCACTCCTGTGATTTGTTTCAGTGAATAAAGTGAGGAGCTGCTGCTCTTTTTCACTCTGTGCGTGTGCGCGCGTGTGTGCGTGCGAGGTGGGTCAGAATATCAGTGTCAGAATATCACCGGAATCGGTGTTTGACTTAACAAATGAAGGCGCTCTAAAGTAAACAGGCCCGGCCAGTTTCATTTTTCCCGGGCCGTCGCTACTTCGTGTCTCCTCGCGGTGGCGCCGCTCAGATGAATGAGCGAAGCTTGGGCAGAAGTTACCTGGCTGAAGAAGAGGGAGTGTACGGTGAGATAAGGTCGGAGAAAGCTACGTTGCCACCGTGAACCAAGAGAGAAATCCTGAACTGTTTACATCTTGATGTATCATTATATTGTTAATTTTATCTTACAGTATATTGGCTATCATCGTTGTATTGTGATGCTGTTGGTATCGTGGACCATTTATCACGTATCGTATCGTATCGTATCGTGTATCGTATCGTATCGTATCGTATCGTATCGTATCGTATCGTATCGTATCGTATCGTATCGTATCGTATCGATACCTTGTGATTCCCACCCTGTGTGTGTGTGTGTGTGTGTGTGTGTGTGTGTGCCTTGATGCTGTGGGGACCTAAATCACATCATGAGGACTTGTCCTCACGGGGGACAAACGTCAACATCACAGGTGAAGACGCTTTAAAGGCTGAGGTTAAGGTTAGACTCCATGAAGTCAATGTCCTCTGAAGTCATGGAAACCAGTGTGTGTGTGGGTGTGTGTGTGTGTGTGTGTGTGTGTGTGTGTGTGTGTGTGTGTTTTCATCCGCCATCACGACTAAACTTCATTCTTGATTCGCGTTTCTGTCGTTTCTCCCCAAAATCACGAGATTCTGTTACGTTTTGGAGGCGAGAGATGTCGCTAAGCAACAGTTTCAAACAAACGTCACCTGATACAGGTGTCTGGTGGTGTTTTTTTTTTTTTATTTCATTTTTTTGGAACTACTAAAAAGGTGCAGTACACAGAATTTGGCCGTAAAGCCATCACGTGACCAGCGTGGACGAATGCTCTCGTCTTTCCATCTCTGAAAGATGTTTTTACACCAGTGATATTCCGACTCTCTTTTTGTGTCTTGTTTGCTGTGTAGGAAGTTTCTCCTGTAGCTGACGCAAAGGAACATGTTTTCAGAGCAGTGAGAGGAAAAACAGCCACTCGAACGTTAAGGTCTATCTCTCACATCACCCCATTTACGTCGCTGTGGACGGATATTGTGGATTATTGACTAGTAACAACAACAAAATCCCGTGAACTGCAACATGAATCAAAAAACTGATCTGACCTCACTGAAATTCAGGAAATGATTCTCATCATAGTCACTTCCTCTGATGCTCGAACGAAACTCATGGTCACATTTTATTTATCATTAACTTTAGGTTTAAAATAAAACAATAAAACTTGTATATACAGTAAAACAGTTGATGAGATGAAAGTGAAACACTCATGAAGATACCTTGACCAATAATAATAATAATAAACTTTATTAATAACAGTACTTTTCTTAAAATTATTACAAAAAACTAGTTAAAAAACCCCACAACTTTTCTCAACAATCACATTAACAATAACATTAAACAGCAAACATGTAAAATAAGTCATATAATATACATATAACATATATATATAATTAAAAAAAAGGACTCAGTTTTTGTCACAAATCTTTTTTTTTTTTACTCATGACAGTGTTCCACTCAGATGTTCTCGTTTAGAAAAATCCCACACTAAGATGAGATGAACCTCATGAGGGAAACGTCTGTAGACATGTCAATAACAATGTCAAATCCTCCTGCCACTGCAGAACATTCTTGCTTTTCTTTATTCATTTATTTTATATAACTTTTGATTAAATCTAAATGTCTGTGTCCAGAAAAAAAACAGATGCGTGTGTATGTGTGTGTGTTTATGGATACAGTTTATCTGCTGTGTTATTAAAAAAAAGGATGGTTATGCTGATAGGAGTTTAATCACTCATTATAATCCATGCTGGATTAAATATGCAGCCGCGTTAAAGACCTTATCACCTCATATCCAGGAAATCAATCGTTCACACTAAATCTGATTAGGGGGGAAAAAAAAAAAATACATACACCATGTATGTCATGTAAAGAATAAATACATAGATAAATAGAGAAAAGTAGAAACAGGCACTTTGAAATGATTCACCTGCAGAATAAAAATGTAACTCTAGAATTAGATATAAAAGTAAAAAAAAAAAGTGGGTTAAAAAAAATGAATTTATACTTTGTTTCTCAGCAAAAATAATCGTAATACTATTATTTAGAAGCAGCTCTCTGTACTGTTGAGCATCATATCCACTGTAAATGTGCTCGGAACTGGATTTTATCACAGCTGTAAACATAGATGTGTGTTTTGGTGATAAAGAGATGGGCGAGCGGCCAGCACTCTCTCTCTCTCTCTCTCTCTCTCTCGCTTCACCACTGTACAAAGTGCAAACATGTTGTCTCAGTGTGACAAAGTGAAGATGAACACATGAACCGATCGAGTCGCGTGAAAAAAAGACGCCACTCAGCCGAAAACCTGCTTCTGTCTCTCATCGCTGTTTTTTTTTTTTTTTTAATCTGTCTTAATCCTGAATTAAACACCATTTTATCACATTTACACTGAAAAAAACTCGACATCGCTTCATGAGATTTTGTTTCAGTGTCACGGCTGGTTCACATGGCTACATTTCATTGTTTATTTTCCAAAATATGAGGTTAAAGAGGCATAATATTGAAGTTTATTTATAACTTTGTTTACAAGACAACAGAAATAAAACCTCTCAGAACAAAAAGCAAAACTGTAGTAAAATAATGATCTAACTTGGTGACTCAAATGATTCAGTGCATTTAAACTGATGTGTTGACACATATTTCACATTTAATTTAATTCATTTGTAAAGCGACTCACTAACTAACCAACAAACTCAGTAACTAGTGGATTAGCTGACTATCAAACTAGGTCACTATTTTATTTGTTATTCTGTGTGTACCTCTTTTTATTCTAATATTTTTTTACATTCTTTTTTTGTTGCTGTTGCAGTTTTGGATCAATAAAAGAAAAAATAAATTGTTCTCATCAGTTGCTGTTACTACATCATAAAATATAACGTAGTTATATTTGGTGGATATGGAATTATCTTTGGTAAATATGATTTTGCTCCTCATACAGTTGAGTATGAGCCTGAAAGTTTTAAATCAAAGGCCTCACGTTTGTTTTAATCTCCGCTTATTTACGACAGCGGTAAAAAGAAGCGTGTGCGCAGACGTACGATGGGGGGCAGCACTGAGACAGACGAGCGTGACGACCGTTGCTGCTTTTGACCTTTTATCCTTTTACTCTGTTTTTATGACACTTTGGACTGAGGCTGTAAAATAACTGAGCAGAAATAAAAGACACGTCAGGACCAAGACCTTATCTTCCCTCATATAAACAATATAAACTAATATATATATATATATACTCACAGACACACACACGGTGTCTATAGATGTATATTATTAGCTCTGGACCTTTTTATTATTCAGGCCAGGCTGTGTGTGTGTGTGTAGCACACGTTGGTGAAAATGGGAATAATCTCATGCAGCAGATTAAGTGGATTAATTAGGGGTTTATTCATCAGGGTGAATTGGTACCTAAAGAGCTTCCTGCTGCAGTGACAAGGATTTTTCACCCCTAATTATCTGGAGCCGTGGAACCGCAGTCCTGCATCTGCAGCAGCTATAAAAGAGGAGGAGGAGGAGGAGGAGGAGGAGGAAGAACATGGGCATGTGGCCGCACTGTAAAAGCAGATTCTTTATGACCTCACTTTCTTTTCTTTATTCTTCCCCTGCTGCAACACAAACTATTCTCCTGTTCTGCTGTCGTTCAGAGTTCAGTCACCATCTTCCCCGCCGTCCCTCCTCTTCCTCTTCCTCCTCTTCCTCCTCCCTGTCAGTAACAGGTCGCTGTTAGAAAACCGTCCTCTGCAAAAAAAAAAAAAAAACCCATCTGTTTGACATGAGTTCAGTCTGTTTGTGACGCTCTGAAGCACAGCTTCATAAAACAAGTGCAAAACATCGTCCAACGGGACAAACTTCAATATCAGCACGTTTTCATTTTGTCCAGCGTTGAATTTCAAATTAACTGGAAACTGTACACACACACCCAAACACTGGTTTCCATGACTTCAGAGGACATTCCATTGACCTACATTAATTTCCTGCAGATTTACTCTACCTTTAACCACAATTACTAATGCCCCAACCATAACCTGGCCCTTATTTTAAAATGTGTTTTAAAATAAGGTTTTTAAAGTGTGTTTTCATCTTCATGTAAAAATGACCAGAGAAAGCAGCTTTAGGTCCCCACAACATAAGGAAAACCAGTTACACACCAATACACACAGGTGTTTTTACAACATGTTAACGTTTCCTTGTTGTTTTGTAAAAAAGTGAACCTGCCGTCTCTCAAGTTCCAGCGTGTTTTCTTTTTTCTGTGAAGCACAAAGACTAGGTTGAGGAGGGTGAGGAGGGTGAGGAAGGTAGAGGGTGAGGCTGTGGGTGAGATTTAGAGAGTTTAAGTAGAGGGTGAGTATTCAGTGACCAGGTCAGACTTTATGCTCGACTGGAGAAAAGTCTGATAAACATCTTTGCTCTTTAGTGTCCGTCAGCTGACTGACAGGTGTGTGTGTGTGTGCGTGTGCGTGTGTCACACTGTCATTTGTATAACAATGGAGAAGAACAGGACTGTGTTCTGTTCTCTTCTGTTTGTCTCTGGTGTCGGGTTAAAAACCCGACAAACTTCCAAAAACTCCTTTTTTTATTTTCGTTAAAGTTTAAAACTCGTTCACATGCAAAACTAATTATCAACCAAGCATAACTGAATTAGAGATTATCAGGGGGGAAACAATTTTTGTTTTATTCTAACAAGTTGCCAAAAAAAACTGTGTAACAATGAGGTTCATGGATACATTTGTAATGTAAATTATATAAAAACACATTAAAATATACATTAAATTACAAGACATTACGGGTGATTTTGACTCGTGTGACCTGAACCATGACTTTTTTTCTGTCCATCACTGATGTGATGTAATGTTCACTGACAGAAAAATAAACATGGGAAAGTCTCATGTGACCGAAAACACAGAGCAGATTCAAGTGGCACATTTAATAAAACTTTTTTTTTTTTTAAATAAATCCTGTTTTTAATAAACCTGACATGAATGTGACCTTAAATTTGTTGTCACAGAAGAATAAAATGAACAGAAAATCAAATCAATTATTGATTGAAATTATCTTAAATGTGGAGCTGAAATTAAACAAGCTGAATATGCTCACATTTGACACTATTTACATATTTTCTGCCTTAAGAAAAGAAAATTATTAGGTAATTAAATTAGAAAAAAGATATTTTTGTGTCATAAAACCATAGTTTGTCTTTCAGATTCAAGAGGGAGTCATTATTATAATATTTTAAATTGTCTACTATGCTTTCAATACATTTTAAATCCGCATAAAAATGCAGTTTTGAGTCCTGGTTTTAACCAGTTTAGAAACTTTTTCTTTTTTCCTCAAAGTGCCTCATCTGTGTTTGCGTTACAGACGTTTCTTCATGACTTCGTCAATTATCATCCAGTAAAATCTGTGGCGATGACTCGCAGTAACTTCATGGATGATGCATTTTTAAATAGAACACAAGTTGTGTTTTAAAGTGGATAAAGGTCTCCTCACTACGAGACATTTAAAACACTTTAAAAGGCGTCTTTTTTCTTCGATAACGGTGCCTAACTTCCACCTCCTCCTCCTCCTGCCCTGCCATCATTTTCTCTTTCTGCTAAAAAAGAAATAAGTAGGTCAGAGGGATTTCCTGCCCTCAGACATTTTTTTTTTTCTTTCCAGATGACACCTGGCCTTTATAAAGCCACTGCAGACTCTCTGTGTGTGTACATACATACATATATATATATATATATATATATATATATATATACACACACTGTATGTACATTGTGTGTATGTACATGTGTGGGATAAAAAGTCACAGCAGCTTCTCTGAAGTTTAGCTGTTGACCTTGTTGACCTTCACACCAAAAAAAAAAAAAAAAAAAAAAATTGACCTTCACACCAAAAAAACACACCAAAAAAAAAAAAAAAACAAATAATGTTGAAGATTAAACTTTAACTTCAGGCTGAGATTAAAACAAACAAACAAACAAAATAAATTAAAAAACAAAAAAACAGACACATATTTATTCCTCTAATTTAAACTTTTGCTGAAGAGACGCAGAAACAAAAGCCCAACTGAATTATTAACAACCCGAGGCTAAACTTTGCATTTCTAATTATACGTGGCGAGAGAGACACACACACACACACACACAGAGAGAGAGAGAGAAGTAATTCACACGCACACACGTTTGGATAAGTAGGTTAGAGAAAGTGTTTGAGAAACCTCTGTCCTCAAAAATCTTTTGTCTTTGATGAACTCGGTCCATCGGTGTGAGGAGGAGAAGAAGAAGCACACCCTTTTATTCTGCGATGTTAAATGTAGAAAATGGAGGCCGATTTCAGTCGAAACACCATCAAATAAACACAGCAAGTGTTGTAAATACATGTCAAAGTTGTTTGTACTGAGAAGGAGATCACATTGCAGCAGAATGAATGTTTCTTGGTTTCATTTGTAATAGAAAATCAATGCTGTCTTAACACTTAAAACTTACATTAGTTTTATGCTCCTGACACTTGAGTGATAGTTAAAGATAAACGATTAACAGGTAATAGGGCTGAAGTTGATTTTACTTTGTCACATAAGGGAGCAAACATTCTTAGAAACATCACAGATTTTTGGTGAATTAAGCTGTTGAAAGGTGTTGTTTTTCATCAAATTTGGCAAACGTGGAGGTTTTCTGAATCATCTCAGTTTCTCATTTAACAGTCATATATTTTCCGCTGCAATCGAGTAACACGCGTCACGGCGACTGACTGAAGAAACACTTCATTCTGCGTTTTCTTTCGCCGTCCACGTTGAATGGATGGAGCCCGTTCACAGAAGTAGGTCACAGGATCAGTTGGACGACATGTGACCTCCGAGTCCTTTTGTGTCTTTGATGGTACGAGGCGGAACAAACACCAAAACACAGACTCTCCCGCGATGTTGTCACTTCACCCACTGTGGGAAACGGCATCAAAGAGTGGCAGAGTGTGGTGGAAGGGTGAGGTGGGTGAGGAGGGTGAGGGCGTTGTTTGAAGAACATAATCACAAGAAGCTTCTTAGAACAAAATGGTTCCAGAAAAGAAAAAAAGAAGAAAAAGAAAAGTCACATTTGCTTCACACACACACACACACACACACACACGTTTGTCCCCGGCTCTTTGTACATTACCTTCAGGTTGGTAAAGTCAGAACGAGACGACGGAGCTGAAAGATTCTGAGAATGTGATGGTTTCATGTTTCTCACCTCCGTTTTTCTAAATGAACAATTTTTCCATTTCACGTTCAAGAGCCTCTCTAAGAATCACACACACACACACACACATGTTTGTGCTTCTATCAGAGTGAGGACCCTCACAGGCATAATACATTCTCTAGCCCCTTACCCTAACCTTAACCATCACAACTAACCCTAACCCTAACCCTAAAACCAAGTCTTAACCCTGAAAAAGCCATTTTAAGGGGTGAAAAAAGTGAGGACCAGCCATAATGTCCTCACTTTGTCAAAATGTCCTCACTTTGTCAAAATGTCCTCACTTTGTAGGTGTTTATACAATTTTTGGTCCTCACTCTGCAGCAGGTACAAGAACACACACACGCACACACGCACACAGGTGGAGCTGCTGCTGTTTCTGGTGCTGTGGTTTTTTATTTTCACCTCCATCTTCTTCACTGACTCTGTGGTCATTGTCCTCTCAACCTCACACGTTTCCTCTCTGACCCAGGTGAAGAAGCACCTGGTCGCCATGACAACAATGTGCTGTGTTACTGCTGGCTGCGTCTGACACACACACACAGAGTTACGACCAGGCCTAGGGGCAAACCTGATGGCAACAAGGCTGTGGAGAATCCCTCCTCCCAACTCCCAACAAATCACCAGTAACACACTAAAGGAACCATTTTACAGGTTTATTAAAAACAAGTACAACATGTCTGGTAGCAGTCTGGCTGAGCGTGGTTGAAAGAGAAGCCCCACTGCAGCTGAGGTGATCAGGCCTCTTATAATGGAACCTCCTGTGCAGGACCAATCAGCTCTCAGGATCCACCTAGACACACGTCATTTAATCAAACCTGCACACCTGCAACCCATCGCACACTCACATGCAGACTCACACAAGGAAAAGGAAGCCACGACCCTGGGGTCGTAACACACACACACACGTTTAACTGAACCAGCCAGCAGCAGTGAGTGTATCTATAAACCACACTGGGTCCAGGTTCTTTAAAGATCCTTGAAAATGATGTTTTCTCACTCATGGCATCACCTTTAAGACATAGCTTTGTTTGTGTTTGGTCTGCATACTGAAGGTACTGTATATTTACGAATGGAAATAAAATAAAATAATAAAAGAAACAAAGACGTTATAAACCAAAAAACTTATTCCACCAACCCTGAAACTTTTTTCTTTAAACACAGAACTTAACATTTCTTATTTCTTCATCATGCTCATTCCAGATGTTTTTACACTTGATAGAAACGTAATTTATAAACAATTAATCCAGGAATTGCAACATTCAATGAGAGTTATTTTCTTACGGCTCCTTATGTCATTACATTTAAAAAATAAACATACACATAGTTAAAGAATAGTTAACACCTCCCAAAATAATTACATTTTTTCAACCATTTTCTTTTTTACAGTGTATGATTTGGCTGCTTCATAACAAAATAACAAAACTAAAAGATAAAAATAAAAAAGTAAGGGATTATCATTAAATTAAAAGTGTGGGAACTAAATTTGAGCCCTGTGGAGCACCATAATTTAACTTTAAGCCTTTAGCTAAATATTTGATAGTTGGTTTAAAAAGATCTTTGAAACTGAACTGAAACTGTACGACTTGAGTTCTGACCCGGGACTTTTTTGGACTGGAACAGTCAGCAGATCCAGTTCATGTTTAGACAAAAACGTTTGGACCAGTGAAGAACTAGAACATTTTGATGGACTTTTGTCATGTTGCTGTTGAAATTAAAGGTCCAGTTCTTGATTTTCTAGTCCACAGTATTATCACCTGGAAACTTCATCAGGTGAAGCAGCACAGGACAGAGTGGAGATTTTACAAAATTTTACTTGACTGAGAGAGATTTTCAAATTCTCTCCAATAGAAAATTCTGATGACATGACAGTGTCTTTAATTTTCAAGTCTAAGAATATTATCAACTGTTGGCAGTTGCAGTAAATTTGTTGAGTGACATTTAGGGTCTTTGAAGTTCAGGAAATGTGTGAGTTACACATTGTTTTGTTTATTTGAAATGTTTGCTTTTCTACACAGAATTTGAGGTCGGCGTAAAATTCAAGGTCATGCAGAAGTTGCCGTCTGCGTCACTTTAACCGTCGAGTCTGAGTCTCAGTTTCAGATCAGGAGTTTAACCTCTGAGCCGATTCTGCTCACGCTGCAGCAGCAGCAGCAGCAGCAGCAAGACCTGGACACGCACCACAGGAGAATCACATCCCATAATTATACTGCAATTATGACAAAGATAAAATCAGCGTTATTCTAAAAAAAATGAGCAGAGGGATGGAGGGATGAAGGAGACGCAGCTTTGGAGTCTCTGCAGGGATCAGTGACACTTCAGTGAAACAAAAAGAGGCAAATGGACAGAAAACCTTTTTCTAATTAAACACACAGAATAAGATCGTGTCTCTAGTAATTATAAAAGTCCAAGAGATTCTTAACTCTCTCATTTTCTTTCACTTCTCTAATTCTTACAAAAGTAAATGCCCAAACTTTCACAAAAAGAAGTGTGTGGTGAAAATGTGCTAAACTAATCTTTACTCACCTTTCTGGGATACTTACGCTGTTGGTCCTGCAGTTTTTATTTTTCTTCTCTTTCTCCGACCAAAAGAATCTCAGTTTGGTCGGCTTGAACATGCACGAAAAGTCACGTCTCCGGAACAGGAAGTCAGACATTTTGATTTAGTGCTGCCATGTTAGCACAATTACATCCAAAAAGGTTCATATTTGGTCAGTGTTTTCATAAAAAAACTTTACGATAAAAATCTTTCCAACACTTTTGTTAGAAAATCAAACAGCCTGGTTGCGACATGGCGTTGAATTTAGCTGTTAACCAGTAAACAGGAAGTTATCATAATTCAAATGTACATTGTCCAATCTGAGCCTGAAATAAAATAAAAAAAAAAAAAAAAGGGAAAATTATTCACTCATAGTCATAGTGCCCTCTATTGACAACAGGAAATTACATGTAATTCATAGCTACTTTGTCCAATCTGCACCAAATTCACATTTTAAACAAAAACATGTACAATTATTCTCCAATGACAACAAGAAATATCCTGTTTCTGTTTTTGTCGGTAGTTTAACTGTTCATTATTCAATCTGCCCTCGATATACTGTACTGTGCATAAGGCCACCACCAGCTTTGTTGTTTTTATGCGATCATTGGCGTTTAGATGGAAAAGATGTGACTAAAAGTCAGTCTTATACTATATGATCAACCTGTCAGTGAGTTGAACTTGTGCAACATGTGTATGTGATGCTCAAACATGTCTTGAGTAAACCAGGTATAATAGACCTTTTTTCACAGCAGCTATTTGTTGGCATGAAATAGTAGGAGAAACACAGGTTTTACCAATAACATTAGGCTTCCATTCCAGGTTTTAAAGAGCCATGGTTGTTGGTTATTGTTCAAGTGGAAATGTAGGTCACACTAAATATTTGATATTATAGAAGCATTTTTGTTGCTTTGTTTTTTTCTGGAAAAAAAAGTTATTTTCAAACTGCATATGTGTTTCTCCATATTTTCAGGATGTGTTCCAATAATGTGATTGAGAAATAATTGTTCAGTCATTATAGCATTGCTAAAGCAACAAATCTAATGGTGGCCTAAGACTTATGCACAGTACTGTATGTGAGAGTCCAAGCCTCTTTTTGAAACCCTCCTTTATAATATGTTCTCACTGAGATAAACCAAAGTGAAAACTTTCCTAACTGGACACTAGAGTCTCCGACATCGCTCTCTAGAATCAGGGCCTGCAGCAAATCAGCTCTGCCTTTAAACCTCTTCAAATCACCAAACCTCCCAAAAATAGACCTGTGTGTAAAACCTGCAGGAGCTTCAGCGCCTGAGCCTGAGTCGCCGCCACTGACGTGTGTGTGGAAGCAGCAGACGCGACATCTGCTCTTCATATCCGCCTGGTGTGCTGCACAAAGTGGACTCTCTCAGCTCCAGCATGAGCCCAGCGGCCGCTCGCCGGCACCATTCCCTCTCCAAACACAGTTGGGAACAGGCTCTTGTTTATCCAAGCGTTGGGTCTTTGGATGGCAGGGTTGGAGATAATGTCTGGATGCAGCCGCGCTCACATCTGTGTCTGAGTTTCTCTGGTTTAAAGTGAGCGGCTGCTGCTCGATATACAAACACACACACACAAACATAAACACACAGGTGGGCCAGCACTGCACACACGCACATACACGCACATGCACACACACCCACCACCAAACACTTCCAAACACTTAGAGAAGACACTGGTGGTCCATAATGTGACATTTGGATCATGATTGAAATAATCAACCTCTGGAAACAGGAAGAAAAACACACACAAAGAATCACCTAAAGTCACAAAGTGGACACTGACATCATGGACTTTATGTCCAACTCTCTTTCAGATTTTTTTTCCCAGGTTTTCAGTTTCTTTGCAGTGTGGAAACTGGAGGAATATGCATGTGCAGTCAGTAGGGGGCGTTCTCATGAGTCTGACAATTACTTGTAATCAAACATTGCGTAATTTGAATTTACAGTCGATTTTAAATCCAGTTCAAAGTTCATTTATGTGATTTTATTTTGTTGAACAGGTGTTTCTTTCATTGGTTCTTCATTTTCTTTTCATAAGCCTGAACAAATATTCATCTAAAAGCTGAAATTCTATCTGTGGGTTTTGTTAAGGCTCAATTTAAGGTCTCACAGTTTTTTTTTAGCAGGATTTTTCTTTGTATTAGATAATTTAAGTTACTTGTTTGTTAAATATTAATCTTAAACCTAAAACTTGAGTTGTGGTGTTCCTCAAGGCTCAAGTACTGGGACCCATGCTTTTTAAACAACTTTTTCATTTTCCATTTTTTTTCCATTTTATTTTGATTTATTCCATCTTTTTTTGTTATCTTTGATAACTACGAACCTTAATGCTAAAATTTTAGATGCGGAGTTTCTCAAGCCTCCATTCACGGTTCCATGCTTTTTAACCTTTTAAGAGTTTGAACTCTCGTTCACATTCTTGTGTTTAGTGTTTTTTTGTTTTGTTTTTTTTTTTTTGCTGAGTTGTCAAAGCTGGAATAGAGATGTTAGTAGAGCAGCCAATAGGAGGCATCCTCTCACTCCACCTCTGAACTGATTCGTGAGCATTTCGATGATATAATAATATAATTATGGAATAACTGATCAAAAGCAACAAAGGTATCATCAAGAGGGCGGCCCATAGCCAAAAGACAATGGGCTTCTAATTGGAAGGTAATTCTAGGAAGGCTCAAGGGCTGGGGTGCCCCTGAGCAAGGCACCCAATCCCCATTGTCCCCTTGGTGCAGAGTCTTGGCTTGTGTGTGTTCACTACTGGTGTGTAATAAGGATGGGTTAAATGCAGAGGTCAAATTCACTATTACTAATTGGTGTGTGTGCAAAAATTACTAAATAAAAATTTAAAATGTGATTTCAATATTGTTTTATTTTAATAAAAACGAAAACAATGAGCAGTTAACATGTTTGTTGATTTACAGTCTCTTATTTGACCCGTCACACTTTTCATGAAAAATGAAAACGGAGCAGAGGAGTCGACGTCGTCGCTCCTCGGCTGAAACAGTTTCATTTCTCAGTCATGATCATTATTCTGCTGTGAATGTATTTCTGCAGATAAAACGGGGAAAAAAACAAATTAATTTATCAAACTGTCTTTAAATAAATGCAGTTGTCAGTGGCTGGTGGACACCGCGGCGGAGTCATGACGCAGAATTTATTAAAACTCATCCGCCTCTCTCATCCTACGTCTGCAAATGCATTCATCTTTGTGACGAGGGAATATGAGTGAGATCCCAATCACAGTTCAAGGTGCTTTATTGAGCTGTTGTAGGTGTTTTTAGGTGAAACTGTCTGACCACAATCACAAATAAGTAATGGCATCATCGGGAGATACTCCACAGCCATTTCATATCTGAAATATACAGGTTATAAATCATTTTTTTCTCCTGCTTTTAAATGTTTGGATTTTTCCCTGTTTTCATACATTGACCTCAAAGCAGTGATGGGAGGTTTGTGATTGTGGTTTTATTAAAGAGCCGTAACACAGAAGTGATGAAAAGGCAGAGCAGACGCCAGATGCCGAGAGATTTTTCTGAAATGTACGAACAGGTGAAAATGTGAAGAGCAAATATATTTAAGGAATAGTTTTTTTTAATTCTTTTTAAATGTGGTTGTATGAGATTTGAGAAAAAAACAAAAAAAAACAAAACTGATTTTAGCCTCTAAAATCTATGTCATCATGTTTGGTGCACTGTTAAATATTTATCATTAAATCTACTGCAACGTACAATTATAGAGTAGGAAACAGTTGAGAATCAAACACAGTACTGTGACAAAAAAATAATATTTATACTCCTTGTTTGCTTTGTTTAATGAACTCACCGTCCATCATAAGAAATCAAAAAATCTAAACACTTTATGACCTGTAATCTGAGAATAAAGTTGCAGGTAATCTGAGAACAGTAATATTTAAATTTAAACAGCCTGCAGATGAAACTCAACATTTAACTGTTTCTGCAGCTTTAATGATATTTGTTCATGGGGATTTTTTTTTTTATTCGTGTCACTTGAATTCTTGAAAACCAACAACCAGATCTCGATAAGAGAAAATTGTGCAACGGCAGCGAGAGATCAGATAATCGACCGGACACAAAGACACACACAGAGACATGAAAATGTGTCAGAAAAGACACACAAAGTTGTTGCAACTGTTTCCAAGGGCCTTTTTTATTTTGCTTTAAATTAAAGCAGCTCCATCGTAACAGTTCATATCATCAGTATATCATCTGCGTCTGCTCACACTGCTGTAATTTCCTTCAGAGGACAAAGAGTCCAACATGAATCAATAAAGTGAAGAAGCTCTGAGATGCAGACTCCATTAAAGCTGCAGCCAAACACACAAATTACTTCAAAATGGAGTTGTGGTAAGTGTCAGATGTCGCTGATAACGTTGCCTTCATTTGGGTTTTTCTGTGTTTTTCCCCTGATGGGACAAACGAGTGTGTGACGCCTTATCATTCACCATATGAAGACATATCTGTGTCTCTGATCGCTCGACTCTGCAGCAGAGAGGACGACACTGTGACAGCGAGGGACAGAGAGAAGCTAAGAAAGTGGCGGATGATAAAAATCGCTGCTGCTTCTGCTGCTGCTGTGGTCATGTGTGCGTGTACACCTGTGTGAGTGGACACGGATATGCCGTCTCACCCCCCCCGTCTCACTCTCACTCACACACACACCAAACTCTCTGAAATGTGCTTATCTCCCGCTGCTTCTTCGTCATGAACGAACGCAGCAGCTTCAGCAACACGTAAAGAAAGTCCAGAGGAAGTTAAGAATCAATGTTTTTTTTTTCCCCCTCTGTGTCTTATGCTCGGCTTCTTTTTCATTTCTCTTCACACGAGCTAAAATTATCTTTAATTACAGTTTAAAATGTCCGAATATGTAGATATCTCATAGAAATAGATGTCCAGTGTAATATTTATCTGTCAACACTGTGAAAACACGACACATTAATGTTGTTATGAACATTCACTGTCAGTTAATTCACATTTTAACTCACCATTTGTTAATTTTATTCAGGTTATTGCAGTTATTAATTCATCTATTGTTTGCTTGTCTGTAAAGGCTACTGTAATAAATATTTACTGACAGTTAAAAAAATTACATTAAAAACTAGTTTAATGTATTAAAGGTTCTTTGTGTCTGCCACAAGGATCATTAATTCAAGTAACATATGCTAAAGTAATGCTTAAGTATAGTTAAGTAATGATTAAGTTAACAGTGCTAACTGGAATAAAGCAACATTACCAGTTGCATTATTGTAAACCCTAGAAAAAATTATGAATTCGAACCTTAATTTACCTGCATGGCATTATTTCAAGTTGCATTTGTTAATAGTTATTATAAAGAAAGTCACTTAATAATGCTTATCACTTAATTTTCAGCTTAATTATTTGTGTTATAGCAGAATTTGACCATATTTATAGTCAGGGTCATTGTTTGTAACAAAACATTTCCTCCCTCTAATGGCTACGCAACTATTATGTGAAATGAAAGGTAATAATAAATGTATTTTCCGATCACGTAATCCAGATTATATTTTAGCATAATTAGTTTAGAGTGTATTCACTCTTTGAGAACTTCTCATGAGGCCAGAGACTCACAAAATACACAGATTATTCATAAGCTTTTTTAACAGTTTGACTAACAGTTATGAAGAAAATGTTGCCTTCTTGATTGTGATGTTTTACAGATTACGTGTGCGTGATAAAACACGTTGCCTTCACTTGTCTCACTGCCTTTAACCTCCATGTCTTCCTCTTGTTCTCTCTCTCTCTCTCTCTTCTCGACCAGTGTTTATTTATCCTGCTCTCTCTCTCTCTCTCTCTCTCACTCTCTCTCTCTGCTTCTCTGATGAGTGTTTTATCTCGCCGTCCACCTTTTCACACCACCGCGTTCACAATCACAAGTATCACCCGTAATTATCTCGGCGTATTCCCTCTTCTCGCCCTATCGCCCGCCTTCATCTGGGCTCTGAAATTATATGTGTTTCAGCTGGAAACCATCGCCTGCTCCCGCCCCCCAGCGGAGGAGGAGGAGGAGGAGGAGGAGGAGGAAGAGGAAGAGGAAGAGGAGGAGGAGGAGGACCAGGAACCTGACCTGCATCACCACACCTCGGCCTGCGTCCACATCTCAGCTGTAATTACTTTGTTTCGCAGCATCTTTTATCTTCCATCGACTTTGCATCCGTCTCCTTTCATACTCTCACACCGCGGTGCATAATATAGTCGTGGTCTTTGCTGTCAAAGTCGCCGTGACCTTCCTCCTTTCTGACGCCGCCATTGTTACCAATAAGAAAACCAATTAATGACTTATCCGTCCATCTCAATGTTCAATGTCAAGTCTTTTTCCGAGGTGTACTATTATGTCTGCCTCTGCGACGTCTCGTTAATTAACTCAAAGCTCCGACCTCAGCTCACTTACTCCGCCGGACTGGTATTCACCGCTGCATAATGGCGGAGGGAGCGACAGAGCGACGGAGCTCCCACTCACCGACGCGCTCACACACAGGAAACCCTCAACTTCTGACAGCGGCAGAAGCAGGAGAGTGACTGTGGATATGAAAGGATTTAATGAACAAGATGTGTGAAGGAGAAGTGAATAGAGGATCCAGATAAAGTTGTGAGGAGTGAAGATGACAGAGCAGTAAAAACCTGCACGTCCGTCTCTTTCATGAAGGAAAGTCCACACTTTCCTCTTTATCACATTCATATTTAAAATTCTGAGTGAAATGTCAGAGATGAGAGACAGATCATGTGAAACTCACACAGTACATCATCCAAACTGAGCTGTCGGACAAGACCGCTTTGTGTTTTTCTCGGTCAGACTTTATACCCACCAATCACCATCAGAGACGCAAGGAAAAAAAAAATCATTTTAGTCATTTAATAGACGTGTAATACGTGTAATAAAATTTCCTTCAACTTAAGAATGTGTTCATGTCTCTGTTAGAATTTTCCAGCAGGAAACTGAAATATGTAAACCACTCACTCTCCCACACCAAAGTCCATAAAGAAAATCAGCGATTTTAGCTCACGGGGACACAGGAGCTGCTGGTCCACTGCTGCCTCATGTGGTCGGTTTGTGACACTGGGGTAAATCTGAACAAAAAATTACAAACATTGAAGTCACAAAATATGACATTTGAACTTCCTGATGGAGGCAGCAGTGGATCGACAGCTCCTGTGTGCTGTGATGTAAAATCACTGATCTTCTCTATGGACTTTGGTGTTGGAGAGTGAGTGAGTTTACAAACTTCACTTTTCTATTGGAAAAGTCTAAGTGAGATAAAGACGTGGAAATATTCTGAAGATATCGTAGACTTAAACCGACAGATTTTATTTGGTGAGTTTTTCGTGAAGTGGCTAAAATAATTTTTTTTTACGTGAGAGTGAGCCTTCGTGTCTGAGGCTGTTCTCAGCAGCAGGGGGGCGCTCACACCTCTGACAACTTCTCAAGGACTTTTACAGGCTCAGTTCCTCAAATTCAAGGATTGAAAGTGCTGCCACAGTTTAAGATGGGAAGGCAACTTATAAGAGCCGCTGCACCCACTTTTGTTGATTTGCAGCACACTCTGCATCTGGACAAGGGATTGTTAAATCGATACAAATCATTCTTTCACCGTGATTTTTCCCACTCATTCCTATTCATCCACACTTCACATAACCTGAATTATCCCTTTAAAGTGTCATGTATGTGTGATGCTTACACTCGCTTGCCTCACGATTTAATGGCTCTGGCAAAGAAACAGCGTATTCACTCACGTCGTGAGTTTAACAGGATTTTCCTGGTGTTTAACCTGTGGCAACGTTCACTGCTGGACGTCAAAGCAGATGTCTATCTGTTTCACTCACTGTCCTCATTTGCATTTTTATTTTAATTAGACTTTGGCCCAGTATTGTCCTCGGGGAGAGCGATTATGAGACTCAGTGCAGTGTCCTCGGTGTTTGTCGCGTGGTTTTGAACTTTCCAGTTTCGCAGCCCGAGTGAAGAGGCAGTCCTATCTTTTTAATTTTCTAAATGCAATTCATTGCTCCCAACACGGATTCAAAACACTAATTAATTTGTATTTGATAATTTGCCCACTTTCACACGAGCATGACATAAGTGTAATATTCTTCTTTTGAAACTTTGTCTGCGCCGCATGCACAAGTTTAATTAAGTGAGAACTCTCCACATTATCGACATCATGAATTGTACGATTTTGTTCGAGGGGAAAAAGAAAAAAAAACAAAAAACGAGTCGGCTCTTTTTCTTTGCTCTTTCTCTCCACTCCCACTTTTCCTGCATAAAAGGATTTTTTTCTTCTGAACAGAAACGAAGTGATTGCTGGAGGAGGTTTACATTTCAACTTCATTTTACTTTGACCTTGTAGAAAGTGATTGCGAACGAGCATGGAGACGTTAAACAGTAATGGGAGAAAAAAAAAAAAGAGTTAAGAGTTAATGCACCTTCATCTGCCTGAAATGAACTGACTCAGTAACACACCTTCGCCGTCCTCCTCCTCCTCAGTTCCGCAGTTTGAACACATTTCATGGACCTACATTTCAGCTAAACTGTACATTAAACCAGATTAATGAGATTTTGGTTTCAGGCAGATGAGATTTAGCTCGTCTGCTTAAGAAATAATTGTCTTCATTCTCAAAGTTCTGGCCGTGAACATTGAAACGCAGCTTCTTCCATCGCTTCTCTGTGAAAACCTCTGAAAGACATCTACAATTCTGACCTGAACCAGGGATTAAGACAGGATTGAACTCGCCTTCAACCTGATTTTACTAACACGGAAACACGCGGTGACAGGGTTTTACATCACGCTGCATCAAGAAGACTTTAGAATTCTAAATAAATTGTTTTTATTGAGCAGTTAGTGACAAATATGATAAAGTTAGCAGGTTACACTTTGATGCGCCTGATACCCACGCCCTCCCTTGGCCCTGTTATCAAAACTCCGCCCCCTAAAATGCTAACTCATGCTTTTGTAACATTAATAACCTTAGTTTATCTGTGCACATCTTCTAAAAGCTTAGTTATTTTAGTCAGGTTTTCTAATTTCTCTAATTACATCCGTGGATTAAATTAAAGTTTGTATGGACAGAAGGCTCATTTCTCTTTTCACATATAAAATAAACATTTTTTTTTTTTTTTTACACAAAACTTTTTTATCCAGAATGTGGATATTGGTTCAAATCTTGAAAACCCATTTGAGTTGAAACTATAGCAGCCCAGAATCTCATTTCTTACCACATGGCATGGTGCAGCAGAGGGCGCTGTGAGCGCAGCTTGACCCGAGCTCTGCGTCGTGTCCATCAGGAAAGTCTGACAGTGATGGGAAAATGGACGACACAAACCTGAGAAACAGTCACGACAACAAAATATGTGAACAACAGCATGAGGATGTTTTTTTTTTTGTGTGTGTGTGTGTGAGTGTGTTAGTGTTTCTACATCGTTAGATAATAAAAGACTCATGGCTTAGCTTAGCCATTAGCTTAGCAGTTAGCTTAGCTCTTAGCTTCCTTACAGACGGTGTGTCAACAAATGGAATTAAAAGTTGTTTCAGGAACAAATTTCTGGACGTGAACTTTCTTCACCTTCTTGTCGACTGAATGTTCCTCTGGTGGTCTTTGACATGTCCTTCAGTGGTTTTCCACGTCTTCATGTTTTCATGTTTGGGCCCAGAGCCCAGAACATCCTTTACCAGATGAACCAGAACAAAGGGTGATCCCGGAGCAGCCATTAGAAGAAACCCGAGCTCCTCCTCCTCCTCACTGTCCTCGTCTTCTTCACGTCTTCTGTCTCTCGCAGCCTCTTTCATTCCGACGCTCTACAAATTGAGGCTCGTCCTCTGACTCTCAGCAGCCATTTTGTAAATGACAGGAAAGTAAAACGAGTGAGAACAGACATGAAAATCATCTTCATCAGGTTTTTAGATCCTCCTCCTCGTCTTCCCCCGACTCAAAACCACGATAAAACCCCTTTCTCTCTCTCTCTCCTTTCTTTCATTCTTTCACGTGCTCTCTTGTCCTCTTCGAACCCGGCACACGGGAACACTCGGGTCTTTGTTCGCTGAATTGGTTTTCAGATGTTATTTTTTCTTTTCAGTGAGAGCGCGTGATAAAAATCACCTGAGTGACGCTCTTTGAGTCCACAACTAAAACTGGTAAAGACATAATAGGATTTGACTCCTGCTCTTCTGCCTTTTTACAGCTTAAAGACATACATATGTATAAATGAAGACCCGAGGCCTTAATCTCAGCTTTTAATATACGAAGCAGTGCTGGATAATTTTTGAACTTTTTAAGTCTCGGTGAATACTTAAATAAAATACTGGCGAACATGAGTCTGTTTGGACAAATTTAAAGCCGTTGTGTTTCATCGCCGAAGAACAAACACGTTATTCATGACACACGACTGTTACCGTAAACATGAAAGCTCAGTGACTTCATTATATAAATGATAAAGTGAGAGAGAATATCCCAGAATTTTTAATTCAGCGTGACATCAGTCACTTGTTATGAATGATGATGATGTTCATGTTTTTCTTGAATAAACACAGTATAATATGTAATAAATTTAACAAAACAGACGCTTCTATGAGGAAAGAAGAAGAAGACGTCAGTGTTCATGTGAAAAGATGTTGCACATTTTCAACACTTTATTACATTCTCTTTTATTTCCGTTTTTAATTATTAATGATATCGTTTATTCATTTTTGAATTTTATTATACTTTCTATTCTAGAAGGTGAATAAAGTCTAATCCAATCTAATATAATCTAGTCTATTCTTGTGTAGTCTCGTCCACTAAAATCTATATGTAAATTTCGGTCTAATCTAGTCCAATTAAGTCTAATCTCATCTAGTCTAATCTAATATAAAAACTGTAAAGGTACAACAGTCGCTATGACACACACCACAGATGATAATCTTTTTTATTATCGTGTTTATTGTTCATTTACAGCCTCCGTTTGTTCGTGAGGAGCAAACCTTCCACGTGTTTTGACGAGCAGTCGGAACAAAACACAAAGAGACAACGAAAACTTTGTCCCCGTCTCTCCCTGACCCCTGTGTTACGGAGGGTTTCCATGACGACTCTTCTTCTTCTTCTTCTTCTTTCTCCTTATTCTACTGCCAAATTCCTTGATGAATGATGAGCTTTAATTAATACTTTTACAGAAGTTGAAGTAGAGAACCTGCAATTAACTTTGGCCTAAAGAGTGTAATCACAGACAGACAGACAGACAGACAGGAAGAACATGTGTGATCTTGTACAGTTCATTTGTTCATTGTTTTTTCTTAGACTCCTCATAAAGATGTAATTAGATTTTATTTTTATTTTGGAATGCTGATCTTACTGATTTGTGTGTTGTTTAAATCTGTGAGCGACTGAAGCCTCACTTGTGTTTACCTGTCGTTTACTGGCCTTTCCTCCTCTCAGTCGTTCGTCCAAATAAAAAATCAGACTGTGATTCCATAAACCTTCTAAATCTGGACTTGATCAAGCCCAGACACAGTTTCTCTCTTTCAGAGTTGCCGCTCTACAGCTGATCTGAACCAGACCAAAGAAAAAGCCCTCATCATCCAGCCTAATCCCAGCACCAATTTATACGCAGTATTTATCTCAAAGGACATTTTAACCCGAAACACTGCAGAGACAGTCAAGTGACACTTTACAGTAAAGTATATTTTGTTGCACACTTTCACTAAACTCCATTTGATATTCACTTTTACACCAATACTTTATTTAGTCACCCCCATTTTTATTGTTGGTTTTTGTTGACCTGTTTCATGTATTTAATATGCAGTTTATACATTATTTTATTTTAAGAATTGTTGTTATCATTAAACTGTTGCAGCTGAAGGAATATATATATATATATAAAATATCTTTTCTACAAATCCTCACAGTCGACCTCTGGCTGTGACCGAAGTGGAACTGAGCAGCTGATAATGAAGTTTGTCCTTTCATTTTGTAGTAAAACATGTTCTCCACTAAAGCAAAACCATGTACAGTTAGTTTCAGATTAAATGTTAATGGAGAGCAAATGTAAAAACCCGAACACTTAACTTTGTTTTTGTTTTTTTTATTTGTGTTGTTGTTTTATTGTGAAGTGTAGGGAGCAGCGATGAGGAGGAACAGCAGCGTTAATTACAAAGTGATACGAGACGAGGCTGCGTCGTTTATTAGAGGGGAACATAACGATCGCCTTTCCAGCAACTTCTAATTAGAAAAACCGCTCAAATCTTATCAGGAGTGTGTGACGAGCACACACACACACACACACACACACACACAGACAGAAGAGCTGCTTTAAACTCATCGACTCGTCTGTGGATTATGTTTGTAGATATTCGACTCAGCGACAACAGACTTTATTAAAACAGACAAAGACAATTACAGATCTGATAAACCCCCCATGTTGTTGTTGCTGCTGTGTGTTTACATGACGTGACACAGATGAAACAACAGGACAAATAAGAACAGAAACACTGATGCTCATCTCAACTTCTCTCATCCTAAACCTCCAAACACACACTTCAAGACTTCAGAGGACATTGCATTGACTTACATTCATTTCTTGGAGACTCTAACCTTAACCACAATTACCAATGCCCTAACCTTAACCTAACCCTAACTTTAGACTAACTTTAAAACATGTCTTCACCTTAAAATGGAATAATTTACATTATGGGGACTTGATTTTTGTCCCTATAAAGAAAACAAGTCACCATAATGTGACTGTGTAAACGGATTTAATTCCCCAGAACATAAGGAATACCAGGCACACACACACACACACACGTTTGCGCTTCTATCAGAGTGAGGACCCTCACAGACATAATACATTCCCTAACCCTAACCTAAACCCAATTCTAACCCTAACCCTAAAACCAAGTCTTAACCCTGAAAAAGCCATTTTAATTGGTGACCAGTCAAAATGTCCTCACTTTGTAAAAAACACACACATCATCAAAACACCATCAGGTCGAGTTTCTGTACTTAAAGCAACATGTAATGTTTCTGTTACAGTAAAAAAACACAGTGTGTTTTTATGCATATTTTAATTTAATTTATTTATTGAGATTCTTCCAGTCTTGAAATGGTTACAGTAAAAAATTATGGGCAAAGTTTTTTTTAAACAGGTCACACTTTGGTATGATTGTAGGTAGCATTAAAAATGTATTCATTTATTTGGTATTTAAACTTTATTTGAACTTTAACATTAACATTTCCTCTGTACATGCCTGTAGACAATGTGATCTGTAAAAACATCATCAGAAATGAAAAGATACACACACAGAGTTTATTGAGGGTGTGTCATATTTAATTTGATTGATCTGAAAACTTGGAAATTATTATTATTTTTCTTCACAGTGGATCAGTTTATCTTACCTCTTTGAATTGTAAGAGATAGAAAAAAAAATGAGATAAGTCCAAAGTGTAAAGAGAGAAATTAAAATATTACAGACTTTTATTGATGTTTCAATGAAGGAGGATCATTGTCTTTGTTTCATATTTGATTATTTTTTGACGTGAGAATGAATGAGTCAGTTTGTTTAGTGTTTCTGTCACAGAGCTTCACATTTCATAGACAGTTATTAATGTAAACAAAAGTCTGATTTATGGTCTGCGTCTGGACACAGAGGCTGTTTTCTGCTCTGATCAGCTGATCAGCTTAACTTTGTCGACTTTAATGGACTGATTTTCTCACACACACACAGAGAGAGAGACGCAAATGTGCGGGTGGTTCAT
Source organism: Brachirus orientalis (assembly GCA_016785285.1). NCBI lineage: Eukaryota > Metazoa > Chordata > Actinopteri > Pleuronectiformes > Soleidae > Brachirus > Brachirus orientalis. Next base: position 9,118,200 of record JAFBJR010019380.1, on the reverse strand, counting down.
CATAAACACAGTCATGACAGTGTTGGAGCAGAAACGGCAGTAAATCGGCAGAGTGACAGAAACTGGCACGGACACAGCTGATGGCAGCCAGTTAAAAGAGGACGACGAGCGAGTCTCGTCTCATGTCTGAAGTTTGTTTTCTTAACTCAGCAGCTGTCACAGCGCTGGTGCTGCAAAATTAAAACCTAATAAATTAAATGCCTTTTGACAAAAGGATCTCTGAGACACTGCGATTCTGAGGATTTGATTTGATGAAAAAACAAATATGGATGCATCTTCACCAACTGAATTTGTCTTTGTTTTTAAAGTTTAACTAAACCTTTAAACTCGTGTTCTCAGGAGTAAACCAGACTTTTCAAGAGTAAACCAGTTTTTTTCAGTATAAACCAGTGTTTTGCTTGTATAAACCAGTGTTTTCAGGAGTAAACCAGTGTCTTCAGAAGTAAACCAGTGTTTTCCTGGCAAAAACCAGTGCTTTCAGGAGCAAACCAATGTTTTCAGGAGTAAATCAGCGTTTTCCTGGCATAAACCAGTGTTTTCCCTTGTATAAACCAGTGTTTTCAGGAGTAAACCAGTGTTTTCCCTTGTATAAACCAGTGCTTTCAGGAGTAAACCAGTGTTTTCAGGAGTAAATCAGCGTTTTCCTGGCATAAACCACTGTTTTCCCTTGTATGAACCAGCGTTTTCCTGGCATAAACCAGTGTTTTTGGGAGTAAAACAGCGTTTTCATGGCATAAAATAGTGTTTTTTTAGGAGTAAACCAGTGTTTTCATGGCATAAACCAGTGTTTTCAGGAGTAAACCAGTGTTTTCATGGCATAAACCAGTGTTTTCAGGAGTAAACCAGTGTTTTCAGGAGTAAACCAGTGTTTTCATGGCATAAACCAGTGTTTTCAGGAGTAAACCAGTGTTTTCATGGCATAAACCAGTTTTTTCAGTATAAACTAGTGTTTTCAGGAGTAAACCAGTGTTTTTATGGCATAAGCCAATGTTTTCAGTAGTAAACCAGAAGCTCTGCATCTGGATGCTAACATTAGCTTCATTACAGACTCTGTGCTTATTTTACATGTGTTTATTTGTCAGGATCTCTGTGGCTTTAAAGTGACAGTGAACTCTTACAGCCATCTCTGGTGTCATTTATTTTTACAGACGCTAACAGGAAGTTTGCTTACAGAAGTTTGTTAACTGTAGTCATGTGACATCAGGTGCAGCACGGATAATCGCAAAACACCAAAAATGGTAACATCCAAATTGTAACATTATTATTGATCGTGGCTCTTGCAGCTGTGACGTTTATTGTCATAAACAAATTAAACCACAAGTTCTTCAGCTGCTTCTCACAGGCTGCTTTGAAACCACAGAAATGCACTGAGTGCAGCTATTTCTGCTTCATTCGCTGCAAACTTTTCGGATTTCTTGCGACTTTGAGGGCTTGGCGATCGGAGAAGAATTACGATGTGGTAGAGACGTAATGACTTCTTAGTCTTTGTGACATGTTTGTCTGGCGTTAATTCCTCTCCTGACCCTGTGAAGTCCGGGCTCGCCGTCACTCCTCTGCTCTATCTCTTCACTCAGGGCCAAAGGCTTTTTCTTCACTTCAAGTGTCGTTAATGTGAGAGGTTGAGATGCCGACGAGCGGGAGCACAGAAAAGCCTCGGCCTTTATTGTGTCTCAATAACTTTAAAAAGGAAACTAATCCATTCTTCTCTTAATTGCGCGCCGCGTCCCTCGATGTGTCGCCCCCCGTCTCAGCGCACAATGTGGAGGAAGCACTTTTTAAACACACTCCCCAAGATTCCCATTTCAAACGCTGTAATGAGTTTTTTAAAGAATATAATGGTCCATATTATATTATACTTTCTTTTTTTAAGGAGGAGGTGGAGAAGTGGAATCAAAAAAAAAAAAAAAAAAAAAGCTTCTCCTGTGAAAACGGGTTTGTCTTTTCAGGGTCGGAGCCTCTGTGTGTGTGTGTGTGTGTGTGTGTGAAAGTCGACACATGTGAAGTGAGGAGCAGTTACTCCGAGGATTAAGGTCTAATTTCTCCTGTTCTTTCACTGAGACTTTTGCAATCCAACAGATTGATTTGGACTTTTAATTACACAGCAGTAATTACAGAGACACGTCGACTGTTTGAAAGGAAAGAATTAAAGTTCATTTTACTGAGCTAATTATCAAAGCTTGTCCTGCTGTGTGCGTGTGCGTGTGTGTGTATCAGGCCAACAGCAACACACGACCCTGGATCACAGATCCACTGTAATTAAAGCAAAAGGGTTCCTGCTTGAATAAAAGAGGTTTCAGCTTATTTAGCAGGAAAACACACACACGCCGATAGCGAAAATCGGATCCCGTCTTTCATTCCTCTAATTCTAATTCGACTGGATCTGGCGACGCTTTCCTGTCACTATCAGCAAAGTGGGCAAATTACAACATTTCACCTTCATCAGCTGCAGCAGGAGACGAACAACAGCGGCTCGTAATGAAGTCGACTTCATTTTAAAACCTTCATTAACGTCCAGTCCTTTTTCTTTCCCCCAAGTTCAGTCCATGACTTTTTTCATGGGGCGAAATTTATTAGTAGCGTCAAAATAAACAACGGTGAAAAGAACAAATAAAAAATCAACGACTAATACACTGAAGAAAAGAAAGTGGTTGAAATAACTTACTTAAATTTCATTAGTTTGAATTATTTTCATTTATTTTGGTTGTTATCAACTGATTGGAGACACACAGGCTGTCCCTGGTGTCAGTATTGGAGGTGTGGGCGGAGTCATGGTGGGAATACCTGTCGTTTGTTGGCAGTTTTGTCTTTTGCGTTTGTTCCTGTGAGAAAATCAACTTCTTTGATTGTCATCGTGTTGATAATCTGCTACAAATTCCATCCATGTGGTTAAATCCTGAAGTGTCATGTTGTTATACGGTTGACTTTGCCGTCTTTGAAGAAATTAAAGAGCTCATTTCACTATTATGTCAACACAAAAAGAGTGAAATAAACTCAATATCAGTTTGAATTTCAGTAATTTTGTTACTTTTTTGTAAGTTTTTCCAAAAAAAAAAAAAAAAAGTCAAATTTAACATTAGCGCCCCAAAGTTTCATTCACTCCTGATCTTAAATTGATATTTTTCATCTTACTTACTTTAATGCTGCAAAATTTAACAGTGTATCCAGCACGCGGCATCAGGAGACACAGCTGGTTTGTTAGTTCAAATTTCCTGATGTGATGCTTCGTATGCACTGTAAAAAAAAATTGACAGTACTTTTACTGTCTGGATATCTACAGCAAATGACTGTGTCATAGATAATGTGCTTTCATGGTCAGTTTCTGTATCATTTTATAGTAAATTGCTCTACATTTACAGCTGCTTACTGTATTTTCACAGTAGTTATTCCATATATGACTGTGATTCATCCGTGTTTTCATGTAAAAAAACTCCATGCAAGAGTAAATCACACTTTGATAAAAAGAAAAATCACACTTGGTGTTGCCTGAAATTGCCACACCTGTAGTAAATTCCCAATAATAATAATAAACAATAAGGTTAAGCCTGTGAATTGATAATCATGTACTTTGTTGGTTTTTACAGGTATAGTCTGTGAAAATCTGGACATAATCTACAACTTTTTTTATGACTTTAGAAAGGATGATTTAAGGCATTTTAGACACATAAAGGGAACTGTTTTTCACATTAAGTGCCTTTTTAAGATATTTTAAGGATCTACTGTAAATCCTGCCACCTCACCCACCCTCACCCCCCTCTCGGAAATCTGCCGCCTCTGCCCGGCGACACAGTCGAACTGTAGCTTCTAATTTTTACATTACATTGCATTAGATTCAGCAGGTTTAAGAGGAAACCAATACAGGAGTCATTTTCTGGTGTAAAGCAGAAGCTGCGATTTGGACTCAGGAGTCAATCTGGCGGCGGGTGATGATGGCGCTGGAGTTAGCGGGTTGGCGGCTCCGATTAGAGCGTCTTAGGCTGCAGAGTCATATATGTGCTATTTCACTGATAGACTGCGAATCTGGATTTCCTGCTCCAGTGCTCTCGTGGAGTTAAACCCATCCAAGCGAGGAGGCCAGGCAAAGTGGTGATTTCCTCCATCCACTCACACACACACACACACACACACATGAACATGACTGCCTCAGCACAACCTCATGAAATCTATTTGAAAATGTCTGTGTGTGTGTGTGTGTGTGAGTGACAAAGAGGGAAATGTATTCGCCGAAAGATTCTGGAGGGAAAAGATCAAATTTACTGGACTGCAGTGAGGAAAAAAAAAAAAAAAAAAAAAAAAAAGCTGAAATACTTTATTCTTATGCTGAAATACTTTATTCTTATCCCATCCAAGCGAGGAGGCCAGGCAAAGTGGTGATTTCCTCCATCCACTCACACACACACACACACACACACATGAACATGACTGCCTCAGCACAACCTCATGAAATCTATTTGAAAATGTCTGTGTGTGTGTGTGTGTGTGAGTGACAAAGAGGGAAATGTATTCGCCGAAAGATTCTGGAGGGAAAAGATCAAATTTACTGGACTGCAGTGAGGAAAAAAAAAAAAAAAAAAAAAAAGCTGAAATACTTTATTCTTATTTTTTTTTTAAACATGTTAAAATTAAAGTTGGTGTCCCAGTGTGACGTTGGAACCAAACCTGGAAGTTAAAAAAAAAAAAAAAAATCAGCATCATTTGATGATTTTTAATTATTTGGTTCTCAAACACTGCAGAGTCACAAAAATTGTCCCTTTCTTCATCCCACAGTAATGTGACCAAGTTGTATTGTAATTTATTTGACCTTTTTGATGTTTTTAAATTCATAATGTAACATTTGTGCATTAATAATCCCACACAGAAATTGACTTGTTACTGTTTACAGCGGTGGGAGCAGACAGTCTTACACTAAGATATAAAAGAAGCAATATAAAATATACAAATGAATAAATGAAAATGTATCAAAACCATATTGTATATTATATATTTTGTACATTACATCTAAAAACAATCAGACTAATGTGATATATTTTGTAGTTTTTTTTTTTTGTTTGTTTTGTTTTGTTTTTTTAACTTTTGCCAAAATGTTTCCATCTCTATTTAAATATAATACAAATATGTATTTATGTTTAAAGTATCACTTTTATTTTGGTTGTCATTTCAATGACGTCACCATCTTTATAGTCTCTGCTTTAACCCCAACATCGGAGTGAAGAAGGAGATATTCAGGTCTACCAGCTAATACTAGTTAATCTAGTTAATTTTTGTTTTTTTTATTACTTTATTTTATTGTGTGTATTTGTCACTCATGGATCATAGCAACACATAAAGACAACACTTCCCATAATCCCACGCTGCATCCTGACATTGTCAAACTTTTTTTTTTAAGTTATGAAATGACATACTGTGTCTTTAATATTAACTTTAAACATATTTTAATTCATGATATCCACTCTAAGCACATTACACTGCAGTGCAGACACAAAACCTTGTCTGTCTGCGTGTCTTTCTGTCTCTCCCTCTTTCATTCTGTCATCGTTCACTCCGTCCCTCCGTCACTCGAGCTCAGCCCACCTGCGTCCAAAAAAAAGCCGCCGTCGTCCTTCCAACCATTTAGCAAGGACACAATTACACAATTGTGTGAGCAGACAAATGCTGTGTAGGACAGTTGGGGACGGTGGAGGTTTGGTAATAAAATCCTGCCCCCCCCGCTGTCATCCTGGGCTTGTCCATCTGAACGCGGGGGGAACAGTGGTGAAGCTGTGTGTGTCACCTCTTCCCAACAATTACCTTCAATTACGGCTCACTGCAGTGTGGCCTTCAGTGAAAGGCTTAGCCATTACCACACACACACGCACACGCACGCACACACAAGCACACACACAGTGGATTTTTGGAGTCTGTCCAGGCTTCATGTGAAAACGACCCACATATCCCCCGCTCACTTTACGTGATCCAGCCTGGACCAGTCAACCTCAGCAGCTTCTCTTCATTCACGTCTTTCACTCCCTCCTCTGTTCTCTTCTTTTCTGTGTGTGTGTGTGTGAGAGTCTTCACACACTCCTTCCTCCTTCCTCTTTCCTCCTCCTCCTCAGTCTTCCTCTTCCACTGGGACCTGGTCCTGTTTGCAGTAGTTGGACAGTTCGGGATCAAGGAGGACAAAAGAAGAAGCTCTGTGTCTCTGGTTTTGAATGAACCTCAGCTGATAAACAGATAAAAGTTTCGACATTTGAATGTTTCTGTGCAGATTCTCCTTTCACACAGGATTCCCTTTAGCATGACCTTCTTTCTTTCACTTTCACTGTGTGTGTGCGCGCGCGTGTGTGTGTGTGTGAGAAGGTACCGGGTCCATCTGGCTACTGTATCCAGTCGACTGGCTCTTATCTGATCACCTCAGCGGGCCGGGTGCGAACACACAGCTCCTTATCTGCTGGTGTTGTATTTCTATTCCAGAGATAATTAGCATAGCATTTGTCCTAAAACCTGCTGTGTAACACACACACACGCACACACACACACAGAGCTTAGAAGAGAAAAGGCACGTCTTGTTCAGCATCAGAACTGGGAACAATGTCCTTTGTGTGTGTGTCTGGACCTGGACACGTCAAGGTCCAGCTCAGACCTGGACATCTACTCTTCTCTGTTACAAAAGTGTCCTCCTGTCCTTCCTTCCTTCCTTGCCTCCTCCCCTCCCTCTCCTATGTGCTCAGGAAAGCCCAGCAGGGTTTCCCCGGCCACATTCCAAACCTGGGCACGGCTCTGCCGTTTGTGGCTCTCAGTGTCTTTTAAGGCCGGCCAAGAGCCTCTCCTGCTTTCTGCTGGTTCTCCTGCCACCTGGCACTGTGTGTGTGTGTGTGTACCTTTGGCTCTGTGTTACAGTATATGCCTGTGCTTTTGTTTGAGTATTGTTCGAGTAGGTGTGTGTGCGTGTTACAGGATTGTACATGTACGCGCGTGTGTGTGCGCGTGTGAGAGTGGTTTTTGGCTTCACACTCGACGACGACAACACGGTGGGTTTTCAGCCGCAGCAGCAGTGAAGCTCGTGTCTGAGCCAGAAACGACCAACACACACTTTCCCTGGACGATCCCTGAGCCTGAGCCTCCACACACACACGCACGCACACGCACACACATGCACGCACAACCCTTCAGCTTCCTCTTCCAAGCCGACAGAAAGACGGTAAAGGAATACTCTGACTGATCCAACTGAGAGGCTGCTTCCAATTTCTCCTTGAGTGGATACCTTTATGATCACTGTGATGTGTGTGTTTGTACCTGGTGTTGTTCCTTATGTTGTGGGGACCTAAATCAGTTTACACAGTCACGTTATGGGGACAAAAAAAAAAAAAAAAAATCCCCCTAATGTTAATTACTCTAAAATGTTACCTGACTTTTTAAAAACAAGTACCACCTGCAAAAATATTGATCTCTCAACACCGTTATCACCAACGATAAAATAGAGCGGTGAAGGCCGAGCAAAGTCACTACTGACTTTTTACAGGAGGCAGATTTATTCCCAATAAGATAATCTGCTCTCTCATCATCCTCCTCCTCCTCCTCCTCACATATACTTCAGACACTGGCATAACCGAATTAGATCAAGATGGAGTGAGAGATACGGTGACTCCAATTATTTTTATTTCACTTATTATATTATTTGTTTAATTTTCTACACACTCTGATCACATATTCTGGGATGCACGGTAGAACAGTATTTCTGATTGTCCTCCAAGTACCACCAGAGGGAGCACCACAGTTTGAGAACCATGGCTCTAAGATAAAACTGCCATTATTTAGTATTTAAATGACAAGGAAACACACCCTGACACTCTGCGTATTCTCTGATTGCGTGCAGCAGAACATACATGAACCAGATGCAGGAGCAGCGGGCAGCACTTTTCTGAGTCTGGGGATGAAAGCGGGTCCAACTCTTGACCCGCATGTCATGGGATCTGAACTGTCAACCCTCTGGTCACAAGCCCAGTTCCCTTCCACTTAACCACAGGCTCTTGGTAAACCCAGACATTGCACAGTATTAGCAGAGAAAATAAAATAAATACATATATAAATAAAATGTATGAAGAATGAATGAAACCCAGATTCCACTGAAGCACTGGTCACTGTTGCTTCTCTTTGCTTGAAGAAGAAAAACCGACCAATCAAATCACGTTAAACATGTAGAAGCAGCTGTTAGATTTCTCTATAATTCTGGTCACCCATTTGATGGTTCGAGCTTCTTCTTGTCTGATGTGATTGAATCTCTTTTATTGTCACTTCTCACCTTTTTGTTTCTCTTTAAACTGTGAGGCACAGAAAAGTTGCAAAGAACCAGAACTTTCAAAACTGAACGAACCAAACCCTTTCACTGTGGTTATGTCGCTCTTAAAAAGTACTTATATCTTAGGGCTTATGATTAAACACTGAGCATATATTAAATTAAAGCATTTTCCTCTTTTCTTAAGAGAAAACCTGCCTGAATATTCTCAGGTGTGTGGTTTAAGGTTATGATAATCAGCCTAGTTTCAGAGCCGCAGCTGTTTGGAGCTTTAATCTGAACACAGCTGAAATAATCCTGATCCTGGATGAATTCTAATGATTGAAATGAACGACATCACACAACACGAATCACACCGAACCTCTTTTATTCTGTTATCAGAGACGTCATGAGTCTTGTAAACACATTTGACCCTTTTCCACCGCAGGAACTTTTCTCATTTACCTGGGAAAAATTACCTGTGAAAAATTTCCCAGGGAAAAGCTTAGGGACTTTTAAGATTACCAGGAACTTTGGAGGGGCGGGGCTGTGTGCAGAAGGATGCTGATTGGTGGAACACGTTTTGTGCAGCTGTTGGCATGTTGAGAAATTGCGACTGTCACTAGATTTAGTGAGGATTCAGACCCTTCTAGCAAATCTTTTTCAAAAAAAGCACATAACGATAAACCTAGCGTTATTACAGACACTGACATGCACACTGGACGGAACCAAAGTGCAAATGATTGGGATGCAAATCCTGACTCGGCCTCTCGTGCACATCAAGCACGATGAAAAAAAATCACATCACTGTTTCTCAGAGTGGGTTTCACACACACATACACGCTGCCGATGTCGTCTATGGCTGCTGCAGCTTAAAACAATGTCGGCAAAAAGCTTGATTTAGACTCCCACCATCTCACTGCAGCACCTTTGCGGGTCATGGTCAGGCCTCCCAATACTTGTGTCCGTATCGTGCATGTACAGTAGTGTGCATGTGTTTGTGTGTTTCTTTGTACACGTTAATACAGGGTTCCATATTGTTTTCATCTTAAAAATAACCAAAGCCGAGATAAAACTAAGTCTATTATTTATTTTATTTCAGGTCAAATTTTTAAACTGAGAAAAGGAAAATGGTTGACAAACACCAAAATGAATTAAGTTTAAAAACTAAATAAGTTCAAATAAGTAATTTTCTAAAGACTTACTCTAACCTTACCCATAATTACAAGTGCTCTAACCCCCGACCTTAGCCTAACCTCAGCCTAACTTTAAAACATGTCTTTACCTTAAAATGGAGTCATTTACATTATGGGGACTTGATTTTTGTCCTCATGATGTGACTGTGGAAACAGATTTAGGTCCCCACAGCATAAGGAATACCAGGCACACGCACACACACTAGTCCTCCATCACTCTTGCCCCTCCTTCATCACAGCAGCGGAGCCTCATCACTCACTCTGTATCCTAACCAAAACAAAACGGTGCCAACCAGTAGCTTTTAGCCGTGTTTACACTCACCAACTCCCCCTTCTCTCTCTCTCTCTCTCTCTCTCTCTCCCTCAGTGTGAGCCGGTGGCGGCGTTGGTGATTAATTTGGCCGTGCAGACAGGTAAACACAGGCATATTTACACGGCTTAGCCTCCACCATATTTATACTCAACAGGACTAAGCTTCAGATAGAATATCCTCAAAGCTCCATCTGTTTATTTTCTCTGACTGCTCCTTTAGCGCCGTCCTGACACTCGTCCTCCACCCTCTCTCTCTCTCTCTCTGACCTGCTTCAGGCTCAGGTCAAACATGGTTTGGTTTTCATGTTATAGAAGGAAAAAAAGAAAATAAAATTGTTTCTCCTTTTCCTCTTTAATATGATAATGTATGTTGCGATTACAGCCTCACACAGCGTTTGTTTATACAGTAAAAGGTTTATTTTATTCATAAGACACCTTTCACTATATGTAAAAGCTCATGTCTATGCACAAACAAAAAAAAACATGTGGCGATAAAATCATAGTAACCATGAATATTAGAAACTGGAGCAAACAAAACAACACAGACTTATAGATTCATAAAACGGTCAAAAGTCAACATTCATAATTACTTTGTTTTTGAAAGTAGATAGAGTTGTAATGGTAAATATGTGACTATGATAACTTACCACTCATGCATCCACACCAACTCCACACAAACCTTACTGTTGACTGTCATTAATAATGTTTTACATTCAGAGTGAACTTCCTTAAATATTGGGTTATTGGGTCTTTAACAAACGTTGAATCAGCAACTGATTCTGTGTTTCACTCCTGATGTTGGTTCATTTAAGCGTCAGGTTTGTCGACGTCCGAACTTTGGACGGAATTTTAGTTCAGACGCATAATTGAAGACGTCCGTTATGTTCCCGTGCAGATATGTGGACACGAGCAGCGGCGTTTGCTGTATCTTTGGTCTTATTTTCATCGCATCGGACCTTTTCCTTCTCTCTGGCAGTTTTCTTTCTCACCAGTTGTTACCGCCTCTTCTGACACCTTCATTTTATTTTTAAAAAACGTCCTTCTCTCTGTATTTGCAACAATTAACGCAAGTTCAGCCAAAGACCATGACTTTTGTGTGATCTTACATCTGTTATTATATTGAATGACTTCTAATTTTTGTAATATTTGGTAACTGTATATCCCCTAATCTGGCATGGAGCAACCGTGTGACCACACAGTTTCCTCAGGGATTAGTAAAGTATTCTAATTCTGACTGATTTTTGCCCAGTTGCAGCAGTTTTGACCAATTACTGTAGTTTTCTGAAGAAAAGTGACAGAGTCTGTCTCATCAGTTATCATTGATCTGTTTTACACAAAAAGTGGGTCGCGGGACTGGACGATATCATTTACACTGAGATACGGTGCATTCGGATGCTCCATAATTTTAAATATTTGGACTTTTATTTTGATGTGTCAGATTTTGTGTGTGTGTGTGTGTGAAGATCGAGAACATGAAGAAAATGAAACTGGAACATTGCACTTGAATCTGAATCCGACATGTACATGCAGGTGTAAATGCACCGTGACGACACAGAATGTAAAAGGTCAGAAGGTCAGAAACTTGCGTGTGTGACGACACTTGACCAACATGCCAATCACACGTTTGCGTGTTTCATTAAAAGCTCCCTCTCACTCACTGTAACTGCAGCACCAACGTGAAGGTCAGCTTCTCTTCATGCTTTAAATTCTTGCAGCCGCTTCAGACACGAACACTGACGACCGCACCTCATTTTACCTGAGGTCACTGAGGTCAGTGCAGGTAAAAGAGCCACTTCCTGTTCCTCTTCCTGCTCCGGTACCTGCACCAGCTGAACGCAAACGTCATTTAAAACAACTTTGAATTCCTGTCATTTTTCACCTGTTTTGCATTCTCTGGACACACGGCGGAGCAGCGGCTGGCATTGTTGTCTCACAACATTTGCCGGTTTGGTTTGGGTGAGTGTGTTTTGTGTGTTAATGTATAATCTCTAATGTAAATATACATGTATCTTCCACATGTGTATCTGCAGTTAATTCAGTCTGAAGAGGAGACAAAAAGGTCCAGGGTTCAAAAATCACGGATTAAAGCTCTGCTAAGTGATTTTTATATTGATACATTAAGTGGCATTAAATACACACACGATTCATAAAAACTGTGTGTGATCGCTAATGTAATTACTGATCCACACAGTTTTTTTCTTTATCCGATCTTTGAAGATTTACTCCAAACATGTTGTACTAATGTTTTCTTTCTGACTGTGAATCCCATCATGAAGCACAATTATTCGTCTACACTAGAGTTTTTTTAAACATGTGTCCACTGTGAGTGTGTGTGTGTGTGTTCTCGTACTTGTTGCAGAGTGAGGACCAAAAAATTGTAAAAACACCTACAAAGTGAGGACATTTTGGCTGGTCCTCACTTTTTTTCACCCCTTAAAAGGGCTTTTCAGGGTTAAGACCTGGTTTTAGGGTTAGAATTGTGTTTAGGTTAGGCTTAGGGTAACAGTTAGGGTTAGGCATCTAGTTGTGATGGTTAAGGTTAGGGTAAGGGGCTAGGGAATGTATTATGTCTATGATGATGTCCTCACTTTGATAGAAGTGCAAACGTGTGTGTGTGTGTGAGAGAGAGAGATGATTTCTGTATCATCTGCTCTGGATTTGCTGCTCTGTTCATCTGCAGCAGCGCATTACTGCAGTCGCAACACTGCAAGGTCAGAGGAAAGATGGAGGAGAGGAGAGGAGAGGAGAGGAAGAGAAGATGAAAGATGGACAAGACATGAGGAGAGCAGACCAAAGGTCTACACTTGAGCTTTCACCATCACAGATATTTGATACAGTGATACAGTAACATGTCACACACTCACAGTGTGTGTGTGTGTGTGTGTGTGTGTGTGGTCAGAGGTAAATATCATCTTCATCTTCCTCTTCTTCATCATCATCTCCGCTGCTGTATAGACAATGTTTTTGTTTTCCTTTTTTTAATTCTGCTCGAGAAACACGGGACGAGACGTGAAGAACTTTAAAGTGCGGACAGGGACATTTTGTCCTGTAGAGGGCAGTGTTGCACCTCTCAGTGTTCAGCCGGATTAAAATTATTATTACTATTATTATTATTAATAGAAGAGGAAGAAGTAGAGGAAGAGTGGAAGTCTTATAAAATCACACATGAAGATTTAGTTAACATTTCACAGATTCCTCACGTCAGATCATTGGTTTTCCACAGGTCTTCTTTGTCTCCTCCTCCTCCTCCTCCTCCTTCTTCTTCTTCTCCTTTTCATCTCCTTCTTCTTCTCCTCCTTCTCCTCCTTCTCCTCCTCCTCCTCCTCATTCTTCTCCTCATTCTTCTCCTCCTCCTCCTCCTCCTTCTCCTTCTCCTTCTCCTTCTTCTCCTCCTCCTCCTCCTTCTTCTTCTTCTCCTCCTCCTCCTCATTCTTCTTCTTCTTCTCCTCCTCCTTCTCCTTTTCATCTCCTTCTTCTCCTCCTCCTTTTCCTCTCCTCCTTCTCCTCCCCCTCCTCCTCCTTCTCCTTCTCCTCCTCCTCCTCATTCTTCTCCTCCTCCTCCTTCTCCTCCTCCTCCTTCTCCTTCTTCTCCTCCTCCTCCTCATTCTTCTTCTCCTTCTTCTCCTCCTCCTCCTCATTCTTCTTCTTCTCCTCCTCCTCCTCATTCTTCTTCTTCTTCTCCTCCTCCTTCTCCTTTTCATCTCCTTCTTCTTCTCCTCCTCCTCCTTCTTCTCCTCCTCCTCCTCATTCTTCTTCTCCTTCTCCTCCTCCTTCTCCTTTTCATCTCCTCCTTCTCCTCCTCCTCCCTCTGTGTTGAGTGCAGGTGTCCAGGTCTTCAGCTCTGCTCTACATGCAGACTCAGTTCAGCTAATACTTCAGAGCACAGCTTTAATCAGCCTCTGCTCTGACAGTGTAATTATGGAAGTGTCCGGGCGCCGCAGTCTGCAGGGAATTCTAATTATTTACACGGCAGAGGAGGCGGGAACACGGTTCACCTGAAAAACCACCGCCATGACTACAAAGATGCTCCTGCTGCAAGGAACCTTCACTATCATCTGACTGTAAATGTTCCTCAAAATACTTCAGTTTTATCGTGATATCTGTTGGTCAACAACAGCTGAGGGACATGGAAACATCATAACCTCATGGAGAGTTTTGTTCACTCTGTTCCTCTGAAGAATTTAGAAAAATTGAAGGTCCACTGTTTCAACACCAGAACCTAAAATGATCATCCATGCTTATATCTTGGCTCATTCAGTTTATTGTAATGTCTTTTAACACAACTGCTGTTGTCCGTCTTTAGACTGTGAAGAAGTAAAGGGACCACACTTTATCTTCCCTTCACTGGCTGCCAATGGATTTTAGAAGTCGTTTTAAGATTTTAACTTTTAGAACTCTCAATGGTCAAGCTCCGTCTTATATCTCTGACCTTCTGAGACCAAAGGCACCAACACGATCACTACGAGCTTCCGATCAAAGACTCCTGGTCACCACTTTCACAACATGAGGTGATCGTTCCTTCCAGGTCTTTGCATTTCCCTTGTCTTTGCGCCGCCATAAGTCTGCTGATTCTTTTAAGAAAGCATTAAAACCATGTCTGTTTCGACAGGATTTAGCTTACTCTCTTACTACGCTGGTCATAAAAATCTAGTTTTATTGAGTTCACTTTCCCATAATTTTGTTTTAGGGGTACATTTTATTTTCTGTGAAGCACTATATGATTTCTGTCTGTGAAAAGTGCTGTAGAAATGAACTTGTCATACAGATTTAACAGCTACGACGTTCAAACGTTGAATATATAAACGGACACACATTTATATTTGAACTCTGAAGATCTGACTCATGTTTTCTAATTCTTCTTCATCACCAGCGTAGAAGTCGCGACGCTGTGATTTTCTGCTCTGACTGACGCGTTATTAAACTTCAGTTCCTCTTGACACAGTTTTGGAGACTCTACTGAAAGAGTGAGCTCCATTTTTCTTTCCATAAATAATCTTGAATCTTGTTGTAGGTTATAGATGTTTTAGGGTTTGAGATCAGGTGACTGAAAACGAAGCATCTTGATATGATGAGGGTCATTTTCAAACACATCAGAAGCAGAATCTGTCTTTACGTTTGTTTATGTTTTCTTCTCCAATAAGTGTTGAAATGATCATTTCTGATGAGCAGGTTGTGGTTTCACCTGTATATCTGGAAAACGTAAAACAACAGATTTGGGTTAAATCTTCAGTGGATGTAGATTATGACTCGATGAAGAAACGATCTGCAGATGAAGTGAAGGTTCTTTGGATCTGATATAGTTTTGATGGTCAGTGGAAAGCGGATGAAAAACAAACTTTTACTCAGTAGTTTGTACCAAAAATAATAATAATAAAAAAAGTACAGTAAATTTCATCCACAGAGATTCAAGAAATAATCAAAACCAATAATGACCATATTATAAAAGTCTCCACACACGTCACATTGTTATTAATAAACTATTACATTGCATCGTACGCAATGACTTTCATGCCACACCATTATTGTTGCTGGTATCGTTGAAATCATGCGTTGATAAAACTCTCACTGCCTGAGAAGAAGAAGAGAAATGTCTCCAGCGACTCTAACAAAGAGGCAGCGTTTGTTTTCAGTTTCAATCTTCTCAGATTTATCTCCTCACCCTCTCACCCTCTCACCCTCAGCGCTGAGGTCCACGTCATGTTGTTATCAGTGAGAGCAGATTGTTTGTTTTACGGTGAAGGAGCAGCAGTGATTGGCTGAAGGTCACGTTGCTTCACGTCTCTGATGGAGAAAACTGTTCAAACACTGCACTTAGATTTTCTTCTTCCTCCTCCTCTTCTTCTTCTTCTTCTTCTTCGTCTTCTTCTTCTTGTGTTTGTCAGGTGAAGTCGTCTTGTATCTAATCTCCATCACCCTCCTCACCTCCCTCCTCCTCCCCCCACCTGTACACTCATCTGTTGCCTCCTCCTCTTCCTCCCCGTCCTCTTCTTCCTCGTCCATGGAATTAGAAACGACAGACTGATGTTGGTGTAGTTTCCATTTACTGAGGCCAAACATCAGCGGGTGAATCTCCTGACACCCAAGGGTCTGTCTGCCCCCCCCCCTCCCTCCCTCCCTCCCTCCCCCCATCCCCCTCCTCCACCTCCACCTCCAGCAGCACAGTCTTCCTTTAATATGGAGGCTGCAGATGAAAAATGGTCTGCTTTTGTTTATTTTCCAGCGATGCAAATGCGAGCGCAGCAGCAGGATTAGTGACTTCTCATCTCAGTGCTGATAGTGAGGAGAAGAAAGAGCGGATTTTTATGCAAAAACCATCTCTCCCACCCTCACGATGACAATTGTAATGCATCACTTCATAGACAGTTTTTAATCTGTTTCAAACCGACCACACTTTGAACTGCTGCGAGTGCAAGATATACAACTGTGTGTGTGCATGTGTGTGTGTGTGTGCTGTATGTGTTTTCCTGTGATTAATCTTTGCAGTTGGTTTAAGCACACTGCTGACACAGCACAGATCTCTCTCTCTCTCTCTCTCTCTCTCTCTCTTCCCACCTTTCTCAGTCTCGAACGCCCTTGGATTTAGCTTTGAATAACAAAAAAGTTAAATTCTCTCTCGGTCCACTGCGAGTCCGACTTTTCATTGTTTCACTAAACTTAAGGAAACAGTATCCGTGTCTTTTTATAAGCAGAAAATCTGTAAAAGCTTTTAATCCTGAAACCTTTTTTCTTTATAAAAATTAAAGGACAACGATGAGTGACACCTGTCCATCCAAAGGAAACAGAATTAGACACATTTATTATTCCGTCGGCAGCGTTTACACAACTCAAACTGGTGTAATATAAAATAAAATGAATAATGGAATATACAACTTACTTAAAAGGTCAAAGGAAAAGAAAAAAAGATAATAAAAACACAAGGAATGGTTTCAAAAGTGGTAGAAATGGAAGAATGACCAGGTTTAAATCATTTCGCATGAAAATCCTGTTAGAAGTAAATGGATTCCAGGTGCTTCCAGGTATTTACATGTAGCCTGTAACAGTTTCATAAAGTGGACACATTCAAATACCTTTCATTTCTTTCGTTTACATCTTGTACCAGTCCATCCTCGTCTTAAAGTTTTGAAGCATTTACACCAATCAACTTTCAAATATCATGTACCTTTCAAATGTTACAAAGAGTAAAATGCATACTTTTTTAAAGTTTTGGAGAAATTTAAACTGTTTTCCTTCTGTGGTTTAAAACATCACAGAAAATCTAAATCCAAAAACACAATAAATGCTTTATGACGTTACTTTGTACTGTCTTCGTGATTCTGGAGGCTGAAGTATAAGACTTTCACATGTAGAGTGTAGAGCTGCAGCTATTAAAAGTCGACTGTTAATTTAGTAACTGATTATGTTTCACCCTGGTAGAGTAACAAACCTAGTATTTGAAATTCTTACTTTGCAAATCTTTGAAAATGTAAAAAACCTATTAAATCAGTTAAAGCCACTCACTTTACAAACATCAGTGTGAGTTTGCAGGATGTGCAGTTTAGATATTTTAACAAATACTTGAATGTGTGGTTGTTTTTTTCTCAGTTTGAAAACAGAAATAAATGTTTATCTCAGGAATCTAATGTCGTTTTGATGCTTCAGGTGCTGATCAGAAACAACTAATGTCATCGTGTTTAAACATGAAAATAGATATGCTCTTCAAACATCAAACACTTCATTGGTTTTATTTCATGTTACCATCGGTGACAATAACAGTGTGTCAGATTTCTTATGTTTCCAAAGCTCCTGCACTGAAATCTGTTTATTTGTAGAAACGTCATGAGCGTAAAAGCTTCGTGAGCTCGACGGAAAAAGCGTCCGTTTGTTTGCGTTAATGCGTGTCGCGGAATAAAAGCGCGTGTTCCCCCTGGAGTTTGCCTGCTAAATGAAACCTGTCGCTTCACTTTCTTCTCGGCGCTCCTCTGGTTCCCCGCGTTCAGATCAAACCTTCAAACATCCGTCACCTCCAGAAGAAAAAGAGACAAACGGTTGTCACTGTTGTCACTCGGGTCGACAGATACTGTAAAACTCGGAGTTTCTCCTCGGGATTTTTCACTGACGACACAATAATCAAGAAGCTTCCGCGGCGTTTGAGGCCTGTTTATCTCCCTCGCCAGCGTCTGGCTGCACGTAGATACCAAACACCACCAGCATGTCGATGCCGCCACAAAGGTGAGATAAAGTGTTAACTAAATTTAATAAGCCTCATCTCAGACACGCAGGTTTTCAGCGTCACACTTTCAGGGGAAAAGCTAAACACTGTCTGTTTAGTGGAAAAAAAAAAACAACAAACCGACCTCAAACCGGCGGCTGACAATGAGAAACACAGTGAATAACAGAATAAACACAAACATATTTTCTCCCCTTCTCTCTGTCGTTGACACCTGGGTGTCAGGATAATAATAATAATAATTAAAAAAAAAACCCTTTACTTCTGCAGCTCCGCCCTCCTTCGCCCTCTCGTTAGAGCGGTGGTGCAGCGGCTTACCTGAGCGACTGACACCTAGCATCCGCAGCAGATTGGCGGGATTGAATCAGGCTGTGGCACAATGCTGACACAAAGAGGCTCTAAGTGGATCTTTGTGCTGTAAACGTGCTACTCAGCGCGGCCGCGTGACAGCTGACGGCCTCTCACTGAAACACGGAAACACGGAAACACTGTTTCCTTGTAGACACATCGGGGTTGGGGGGGGGAGCGGCGGTAACAGGCGGAAATCTGCCGCGCTTACACCTGCACGGCTGCTGCTGCTGCTGCGGTGGAGGATTAAAGTGTCAATGCACACAAAGGCCTCACCTCACTCCCTGACGTCCCCCATTGTCACCCATTTATCACCACAACAGCTCAATGGGGAATTAAAGGGGGAGGAAAATGGCGGCGGGTTATTGAAAAATATTTATACACTGTGACAAATAAACATTTTTCAGTTAAAGTTTGTTTCAAGTGAGGATTATCCTCACCGAGGTTTTTGTTTCGGAATTTTCAGTGACATCTGCCTCAGGTGGAGGAAAACAAGATGGCAGACAGTAATCACACCGAGCGGGGGGAAAAAAGGAAGCTGTTTCCAGGTCAGAGCGGAGAAGAGCGGAGAAGACAGGGAGAGAGAAAAGGTAGAGGAGGCCGGGGAGAATGAATTTGGCAGAATGAAAAAGTGTCGGAGAAGCTGGCGACGCCACAAAGAGCCCGAGTCCTGGATCCAGCTGGTCTTCACGCTCACCTCTGACTCTCATCACATCACAGGTTCGAAACCTGGACCAATCAGAGGACGAGGTGCTGGACATGTGGGGCCGCGAGATGTTTCTGATGTGATGTTTTGGCAAAAATCTTACACTTAAACAGGACACGTGCTCATTTCCAGCTCTGTATTTTTAACCTGAGACTAACTTTACATTTAAAACGTCTTTATGGATCTTTATTGGTCTTTATTTCGGACACTGAATTAAAAACACCACGTCATCCTCGTGAAGCAGTTGTTCTGACAAATAACTCAAACTAAGAACAGAATTTTGTTGATCAGAATTGTCAGCTTTAAAATCCATTCTTTCATTTTCAGAACTTAAGCAATTGAGTGTGAAAACTGTGTGTCCGACTTTATTTTCTGTCCAAACAAATGATTCTCCGTTCCCGTGTTACAACATTGTCGTCCACTCTCTGCCTCTTCTGACTGGCCAACAAGACAACGCAGTTACGGTTATATCGCCACCTGTTGAGCGGTTTAGTGTTTCCATGTGGCTTTCTTTGTGTGCAAACGGGATTATTTTGAAAACAAGAGGGGGAAAAACCCTAAATTATCCAAACTACCCGCCTACATGTGAACGAGGACAAAGAAAACTTATCTTTCTTGGTGAAATATTTCACTTTTATCAGCTCAAAGGTCAGACTTTAGAGTGAAGCGTCATCTGTCAGGAAACATGTGACAGCAGAAAACCAGGTTCCTTCTAAATGCGTCAACAGAGAAAACAGATCTGGTAATGAAAACTTCCATTAAGTTTGCATGATCAACATTTAATCCTGGTGTTCGGCGTCAATTACAGCCGAAATGATTAAGAGAAGAAACATCTGAAAGTGAAAACTAAACCAACATTCACAGACTCTGCAGGAAAACAATCTGCACTGTGACAAGAAACAACCTCCATATTTAATCCAAAGGCGTTTTTGCAGCGTCACGTGTCCGTGCACTGTTTTGACGTGTGCCGTTTTTTTTTTGTCTATTTCACCAGAAGAAGCTCTGATAGCGAACGAACGCTGCGCGCGTCTCCTCGTCCCCTCGCTGTCCACTCTCCGTCTAAAGTCGCAGACGAAACGGAAACACGTGACATCACCAAACCAGGAAGTCGTGTTTCTGAATGGACTGTATCAGATGGGCATGTTTTTCCCTCCTGTCAGGCTTTCGTTGCGATCACTTGTTCCCACGTGAACACAGCTCGTGTTGTCAACCGGAACGAAACATACACAGTCTTTCCCTTTGTTGTTCGGAAAAGGTTTTCCGTAAACATGGCATTCTTTCAGGAAATGTCTTTGTCGACTCGAAATGGCTCTTATAACACTGTGGTTCGTACATATGCCAGGCCTGTAGGTGGCGCTGTAGCACTGCTGCACCAAGGACATGAAGACGTATCTGTGTTTGCGAGGACCGACTGTTGATGATGATGATGGATGTCTTCAGAAACAGAAACAGTGTGTTACAGGGATATTTGAGAATGAGAGTGTGTGAGGAGAACAGGAACACAGACGACTTTAAAGTGTGTGTGTTTTCTGTGCATTCAGACTGTCTGCGTGCGTGTGTGTTCTTGTATGGGTATCTTTGTGAGGACCAAAAAAAAAACTTAAAAAGCTAGTGAGGACTTTTTGGGAAATTGAGGACATTTTGGCTGGTCTTCACTTTCTGTCACCACTTTTTAAAAGTGCTGTTTCAGGGTTAAGACCTGGTTTTAGGGTTAGGCATCTAGTTGTGATGGTTAGGGTTAGGGTAAGGGGCTAGGGAATGCATTATGTCCATTAGGGTCCTCACTATGAATACTATATCAACGTGTGTGTGTTCTTGTACTTGTAGAGTGAGGACCAAAAATCATATAAACACCTACAAAGTGAGGACATTTTAACAAAGTGAGGACATTTTGGCTGGTCCTCACTTTTTTCACCCCTTAAAATGGCTTTTTCAGGGTTAAGACTTGGTTTCAGGGTTAGGGTTAGAATAGGGTTTAGGTAAGGGTTAGGGGTAGGCATCTAGTTGTGATGGTTAAGGTTAGGGGCTAGGGAATGCATTATGTCCATTAGGGTCCACACTCTGATAGAAGTGCAAACGTGTGTGTGTGTGTGTGTGTGTGTGTGTTCTTGTACTTGCTGCACAGTGAGGACCAAAAATCGTATATAAACACCTACAAAGTGAGGACATTTTGACAAAATGAGGACATTTTGGCTGGTCCTCACTTTTTTTCCACCCCTTAAACCCTTTTTAGGGTTAAGACCTGGTTTTAGGGTTAGGGTTGGAATTGGGTTTAGGTTACGGTAAGGGTTAGGATTAGGCATCTAGTTGTGATGGTTAAGGTTAGGGTAAGGGACTAGAGAATGTATTATGTCTATGAGGGTCCTCACTTTGGTAGAAGCTCAGACATGTGTGTGTGTGTGTGTGTGTATGCGTGTGTGTGCTGCTTGAATGATCTTGGGAGAGTTGAAGGCTCTTAGCCTGGAATGTGAGGGACGTTATATAAACACATTACCGGCCGTACCAACGTGCAGCCGTACACACACACACACACACACACACACTGCTGGCGCCAGACCTTCACTGCATTAGCTGACATTTTATACAAAAATGGTGAAAATGGAGCGAGCGAGCTCTTTTCTGCTTCTCACCAGACTCTGTTTGGGCTGAGGTCGTTCCGTTTTTTTTGGCCTTGGCCCGACGTTTGAGTCCCACAGGGAGTGTCTGCACGAGGTGCTGCGGTCACTCAGCAGCTTATGTGACCTGACAATTCAAATGGGAAATCCAACGGATTTGGGCATTTACATCAAATACATGAATGGGAAACAGGTCAAGGTTCTGAACTCGTGATCTGGTTACAGGACTAACATGTGTGTGTGTACATTTTTACAAATAAAGACAAATACAGGAAATAATGATAATACAAATAATAATAATGTGGACACTGAAACATAAAAACCAACACACTGACGTTGGAAAACCAATTAATTCCAGATAGTGTGGACATGAAAGGACATAGTGAACATGAAACGCAGCAGAAGCTCAACATGTTGCTTTTCTTCTGTGTCTTTTTTAAATAGGACTCGCTAATGTCCAGGTTGCTTGTTTTTAACTTCAAAGATTTTTCCACCAAACGGCTTAAGACCAAGAGAAAGAGGAGGAAAAAAAAAAAAACACAGACGACTCATTAAATGTCTTTACTGTGACATGTGGGACAGACAAACCTGCGTCTCCCGCTCCTACATTCACAAAATCACAACCAAAGATCTTTTAAATGAGGAACAATATTTAATTTAAAATGAAGACTGAGCTAAAAATCTAATTTTCGCTGCCTTTTTTCTTTTTTTTTTTTTGGTGTTTGTGCCATAAACTGAAGATAAAAGTGGACTTAGTTACAGTGTGAGACTTCATTTCTCTTGTTACCCTTCACTTCAGTGTTGACACGCGTGCGTGTGTGCGTGTATTTCAGCTGATGATGCCGAACATGTCGGACACGTATGTAAACTGAAGACTTGGGTCTTAACCCGTGCCACTCTGTCCATCAAATGCTTTTCAGTTTGAATTCTGTCGGCGAGGCCGAACTGAGGACGAGAAGACGAGAAGACGAGCTGCAAAAAACAGGAATTAGGTTACAGGTGATCAAGAGCAAGGAGGGAGTGAGGGAGGAAGGAAGGAAGGCAACACGGAAGGAGGAGAAGTGGGGAAGTCTTCTTCTTCTTCCTCCTCCATGTTGTAAAGAAATGTATCGTCACTGGAGGTTGAACAAATGTTACAAAAGTTAAAACAGGAGAAAGAAGAGACGCCTCGTCCTCCTTGTTTGCAGGAGAAGAAAGAGCAGCAGAGAGGATGAAGGAGTCAGGTTTCAGTAGGGGGCAATGCAAGGCTGCACACTGACTCGAGACCAAAACCACCTTTCATATCACAGTGTATCTGCTCTTCCTCTGTGTCACCCATCACCCATCGTCATCATCACCGTCGTCACTGTCATTGTATCAATAAGACACTAACGCTAAAGGACATTAGTCAGACTAATCACAAAAGATGACGATGATGATGATGTCATAAAATGGTGCAAAACAAACAAATAACGAAACAGCTGACTTTTTAAAATTGCATTAATTACTGTCGTTTTTTTTTTATTCTCTGAATGTTGAAACAAAAATATTAAACATAAAAACTGCTCAGTTTCTTCCTCCTCCTCCTCAGTTTCTTCCTCCTCCTCCTCCTCAGTTTCTTCCTCCTCCTCCTCAGTTTCTTCCTCCTCCTCCACCTCCTCAGTTTCTTCCTCCTCCTCCTCAGTTTCCTCAGTTTCTTCCTCCTCCTCCTCCTCCTCCTCCTCCTCAGTTTCTCCCTCTTCCTCCTCCTCAGTTTCTTCCTCCTCCTCCTCAGTTTCTCCCTCCTCCTCCTCAGTTTCTTCCTCTTCCTCCTCCTCCTCAGTTTCTTCCTCCTCCTCCTCTGTTTCTTCCTCTTCCTCCTCCTCCTGTTTCTTCCTCCTCCTCCTCCTCAGTTTCTTCCTCCTCCTCCTCAGTTTCCTCAGTTTCTTCCTCCTCCTCCTCCTCCTCCTCAGTTTCTCCCTCTTCCTCCACCTCCTCAGTTTTTTCCTCCTCCTCCTCAGTTTCTTCCTTCTCCACCTCCTCAGTTTTTTCCTCCTCCTCCTCCTCAGTTTCTTCCTCCTCCTCCTCCTCAGTTTCTTCCTCCGTCAGCAGCTTCTAATCTCTTCAGAATTAACATATTCAAATGGTTTTTCTTCTTAATGAATTTCATCTGGAAAAATAATATTAATTTCATACAGACTTACACTGAAATACAGAGCTGAGTGCAGAGGTGAGGGGGCGGGACTTAAAGATGCTGTGGACTGATAGGCTGAGTTTTAATGAGGTTGTTTTGAAATGAAGGTGTGTGTTGTGTGTGTTTTTTTTTTTTTTTCAATAACTTTGAACATTGTCCTGTAAGAGCAGGAGCATCAGTGTTAGTGACACACACACACACACACACTGAGCAAAAAAAAAAACAATTAAAGGAACAGCTGTGGAGCTTTGATGTTCAGTGTCGCCCCCTCAGGTCAAGAGGAGAGTGGTTCGTTATCTTAATTGAAAAAAATTAAATCATTAACCTGAACTGCTCCTCTGCTTTTTTAGAACTACCCCTTTACCAGAGACAGAGAGAGAGAGAGAGAGAGAGATGTTGCAGAAATGAAAGTAAAAAAGACGAAACAATTAAGTTTATTGGGTATAATTTGATGATTAAAACTAAACACAGTCTGAGGAGGAGGAGGTCTGGTTTATCTGGTTCAGGACTCTGCGTCCTCTTCTCCTCCACGTCTCTAACTCAAATTAAAACTCAGTATTTTGTCCTTTGAGCCTCAGAAGTTTGTCCTTCTTCTTTCTCCCGTTTTAATTTCTTTCATTCGTTCTTCTTTTTTCCAACAAAACATAAAAATGTATTTTTTTTCAGGTTTATTAAACATTAATTAATCAATGCTATTATTTCTAAGTAAGAACCTCAACCTGGATGGAGAACTTTGACATGATAAAACGTTGTCTTCCCAGAGGATAAACATCACATTGCGACATAAGGACAGATCAGGATTTTTTTTTTTTTTTTTAAGAAGATAACTGAATCATTTTGAGCTAAAACAAGAAAAACTAAGTTATTTAGATGTTCTTAAAAAAACAAACATTAGATTTTACTCGAGTAACATCTGAGACATAAAGCACCGGCCTGTTCTCAGATGGAGGATAAGTGTGTGTGTGTGTGTGTGTGTGTGTGTGTGTGTGTGTGTGTGTGTGTGTGTGTGTGTGTGTGTGTGTGTGTGTGTGTGTGTGTGTCAGCTTGTCATAACACATCTAGCATTTAGCAGCTAATTGTGGGAGACGACCATGTTGTTTTGATCACCTGTACTATTACAGCAAACGTAAATAAAGGCTCTCACTGCAGAACTGTCACTCCGTCTGTCTGTGAGAGCGAGGGATGAGGGAGAGGAGGTTAGAAAAAATATCTTCTCCTTCTCCTTCTTCTTCTCCTTCTTCTTCTCTGTGACCTGAAACAGTCAAGGCTTTGGTTGCGTGAAGTTTCTCAGAGGAACATCTCGATGGAGACAAAGACACCGATTCATCACTGTCAAATTAACGGAGACGTCTGCGTGTAATTACCGTAAACAAACTCAATCTGCACCCACAAGATTGTTATTTTTTTTTTTAACTCCGTGTCCATGGTTACGGCTCCCATCTTTGACTTTTAAAACCATGGGTTACTGCTTAAAAATAAAACTTCTATATGGAATTATGACCTCATCCAGGTGAACCTCATTTTAGAGATTTAATTCATTTGTTTTTCCACTTTCTATGAACAGAAATTATAACAAAATATTAACACTTATTTACATAAGTTATAACAATATGTTATAAAGTAAAATGTCCAATGTTTCCCCCAGAAAGGAAGTGAGGAAATTCTCAATCTGCTAATAAGTTTTTAATTTATTCATCACTAATCTATAATACAGCTGGTAATTAGAACTTTATTAAAGCTCATTATGAGTCTATTAAAAGTTAAAGACCACAAATATTCCGTTTATTTGAATGAAAGAGAAGAAAAATCTGTAAAATCTCACATTTCCGACATTGTGTGCCTTAAAACTAAATGCTAAGGTGATAGTTTGTTTGTATGAATAAAGTCTGTTTTTCGGCACTTTCTTTGTCAATGTAAAATACAACTTTAAAACTTAAAGTGCACACATACGAGACATTGCACACTTTCATTATAGCAGGGTCTTTTTGTTTGCAGCTTTCACTGTTTGTTCCAACTTTTGGGTAACATTTGTTTCTCGGTCTCTTTAATGGTTTTGATGGTTGTTCTTGTATGAAGCTGCAGCAAAGATAAACACGCATCAGTGCGTGTTTTTCCGTTGACAGGATTTTGACACGGTGATGAAATATTGAGGAGAAAGCGACGGATGGTGGCTTTATGTCGGAGTATGTTGGGTTTCGTTGACTTTTTTGCTGCACACCTGTGTTTTCTACTGTGGTTTTTATTTTCACATGTACAGTATTGTGTGTGTGTGTGTGTGTGTGTGTGTGTGTGTGTGTGTTGCAACAGTCCCCTTAAAGGACCAACAGTAAAAACCTTTCAGGTCTGTGTTTGTTTGAACCACCTGCTCTAACGACTGTCATTACATTACAAAATAGAATGTGTGAACTTAAAGTGTTTAATTTCTGCAGAATTATGACGTGAGACAGAGCAGAGTGAACACACTTGACTCATCATCCCGGTGTGGACTCTGTGAGGCCACGCCCACTCTGACAAACTCATCTAAGCACTTTAATATCATCCACTTTGAATAAAGTTCGAGGATGCTGATACTCCGATTATGTAGCAGCAACAGAAACGTGTCGTGCATTGATTGTGTCTCCGTCCACGAGTCTTTCACCAGCTGAAGGATTTTCATAGCACACTTTTTCCCGCCGCCGTCTTATTTTCTCCCTCATCTTTCACTGAGGAAATAAAATACACACACACACACAGAGAAAGAGAGGAGGAGGAGGAGGAGGAGGAGGAGGAAGCTGGTGAGATTTTTTTTTTTTTTCTTTTTCCATATTTACGGCTTTAACTCGGGCGATTTCTCAACCTCATTGAAGAAGAAGAAAACATGTAAATGTGTTTCTGTGCTGCACAACTTATCTCCTGCTTCCTTTTTTTGTTGGGAAATGCAGTGAAAGAACGATCAGTGTTTCACTGAGGGACTCACACACACACACACACAAATCTAAATGGGGAGGCACACAGTCCTGCATTAGCATCAAAAAAGGAACTGTGTGTGCGTTTACGTGCGCGTGTGTGTGTTCGCGTGCACACACACGTGTGTGTTGTGTTCTCCCTCTGCTCCTGAAGCTCTTATCTCTTCACCAACAGAGAAACGGAAATGATTAACATCTAATTTAACCCAATCTCCCGCTCAATACACCTCCATTCAAAGAGCTGCATCCATATGAATTTAAGAGGTAATCACTGGTCCAACACACACACACACACACACACACACTCCCCCTCCCTCCCTCCCTCCCTCCCTCCCCCCTTTGTGCTGCAGGACGACACACACACAAACATATTTCCATGTGAAAAGTCTCAGTGGCTCCGTTTATGAAGCAGAGTCTTTCGTTTCATTGTTGGCCTCGTCGCTCTCGCACCGCACGGTCATGTGACTCTGGTTGAGGTCATGTGATTGTGTGAACTGCATCAGTGTGTGTTGATGTGGGGGGGGGGGGGCAATACAAAAAAAAAAAAAGTTTTATTTTTCATCAATCAGTATTCGATCAGTGTGTCATCAGTTATAAAGTGGCCGTTGTAATGACTATTCTTGGAAGTGGCTCATTTATCAGGGTCAGGAACTGAGAAAATAACAAACTAAAGTCAAATTTACTCAGACATGAGATATAACGTTCACCATATGACAATTTAAGATAAAAATAAAGTCCACAACTAAGAGCTATCTCAACACACAACATTGAAATAAAAAAAAAAAGTTTTATTTTTCATCAATCAGTATTCGATCAGTGTGTCATCAGTTATAAAGTGGCCGTTGTAATGACTATTCTTGGAAGTGGCTCATTTATCAGGGTCAGGAACTGAGAAAATAACAAACTAAAGTCAAATTTACTCAGACATGAGATATAACGTTCACCATATGACAATTTAAGATAAAAATAAAGTCCACAACTAAGAGCTATCTCAACACACAACATTGAAATTTGCAGTATTTGGTGATAAAACAGATCAGTGAGATTCAGTTTGAACGTCTACAGAGTCATGACACCTTTTTATGCATGATTGGCGGGTGAATCTTTCTTGTAAATATCTGCATTTTACCTTTATTATTATTAATATTATTATTATGGCATTCAGTGTGGACAGCAAAGCAAGAATTTCATTGAACCTGTTCAACCTGTTTCCATACTGTGCATATGACAATAAACGCTTTGAAACTTGAACTTGACCTGTCCGTCACTGGCCCCGCCCACATGGACACGCACTTCCTGTGCACTCTTAGTTTTCTTGACAACCTGCAGAAGTTTCTTGTCTCCATTTTGCTTGTTGAAATTTGGTTTACAAAAGTGCACCTAAAATTTTAACTTCCTCTGCAAACGACCACTTCCTGTGTTTAGTGGGTGGAGCTTTGACTCGGGGGGGCTGGGTTTTGTGACAATGTTGTTATTTTTGCTGACATGAGCTCAAAGCAAAATAACAAAGTAACAACCTGCGGATTTGTTTTTATTATTTGTAGCTTATTCTTTTGTGTTTGTGCTAAAATCACGGCGTCATTTGTTTTAGGTGTCACTCAAAACATAAGCTCCGCCCCCCCTCTCTCTGTCTCTTCCTGATGACGTTGAGTTTGATTATGATTCTTGTTTAAAAATCAACAAATGACCAAAGTTCTTCAGTTTTGTATGTATATTCGTAAATGTATCTTATTTTGGCTTTGACCGTATTTTAAAATTGAGAGGAGGAGGCAGTGAAACAATGCATTTTCTAGTTTATGGATAAAATAACATTGATTGAGTAGGCGTGGAAAAAATTAACTATGGATTTTATAGAAAATTACTTTTGTTCTAAGAGTAATTTCCATTCTCTTAGTAATGATGTCAGAGATTAAATAAGAGCAGAGATTCTCTTTATGTCCCACAATATTGCAATTTAGATCTGTGACCGTCTGAGCCTATAAAGCTCTGCAGTTGTTTATTCACAAACGCAGATTTTACAGAGGCATTGTTTAAAAATAGGGAGGGGAAAAAAAACAAAATAAAACAAAGTGAAAATAGAAAACTTACCTGAACTGACAATTCATCACAAATAACAAAGTAGCTGCACTTTTGCTGTTGTGATCATTTTTGGCCTTTCTTTTTCTGCACACACACACACACACACACACACACACACACTCTCCAGGACTCCACATCTTCTCAGCGTGTGTGTGTGTGTGTGTGCGAAGTGGAGGGAAGATTTCAAAGCCAACTCTTTCATCACAGTGTCTTTTAAATCTTCCAGCAGAAGACTTTCAGATTAAAAAAATGAATTTTTTTTTTTTCAAAGATTGCCTGGACAAAATGTGAGGATAAGTGAGAGAGTGTGAAGAAAAAGAAGAAGAAGAAGAAGAAGAAGAAGAAGAAGAAGAAGAAGAAGAGCAGCAGGTTCACCCTGGGCCAAACCTCGCACACACATGTTTGTGCTTCTATCAGAGTGAGGACCCTCATAGACATAACACATTCCCTAGCTCCTTACTCTAATCTTAACCATCATAACTAGATGCCTAACCCTAACCCTGACCCTAAAACCAGGTCTTAACCCTGAAAAAGCCCTTTAAGGGGTAAAAGTGAGGACCAGCCAAAATGTCCTCACTTTGTCAAAATGTCCTCACTTTGTAGGTGTTTTTACAATTTTTGGTCCTCACTCTGCAGCAAGTACAAGAACACACACACACACACACACACTCTCTCTCTCTCTTTTTTATTTTGGAGGTGGGCGGGGCATGAAGATCTCTGCAGTTTTCCACCAACACAGATTACATGCGTGCAGACGAGGTCAAAGAGAGCAGCGGCAAAAAAGGAAAGTGTAAAATAAAGGAGGTGGAATCAAAAGGGTGGCGTGAATCTGAACAGCGGGGGGTGAGGACGGGTTTGACTCACACCTGAGACACATTATTCATCACACACACACACAGTGACCGGCGGCTGCAGGGTTGTGTTGGGTTTCTCTGACAAGGTGAACTTCATGCATCGTGTACATGATATATAACTCCAGAGTGGTGAACAAAAGCAGAGCAGACGGAGCGAGAAAGAAGGAAAGAAGAAGAAGAAGAAGAGCGGCCCTTCTCCTCTTTCTTCCTCTCACGCTGTCTGATTCAAGTCCTTTTTTTTTGGTCTTTTTCCTGGCGAAGTGTCAAAGGCAGTGTTAAGATGGACAAAAAAAAAAAAAACAAACCCACAGAATCAAGGCCATTCATCCTCCACTGCAGCGCGGCTTTACTTAGACAGTGAATTAAATTTACGTCAGTTTAAGTTTACAATATCCTCAGAACATGTTGATCCACTGCTGCCTCCATCGGTACGTCCAGTGTTTGAAATCCTTCGTTCAGATTTACCTCAGTGGCACAAACCGACCACACGAGGCAGCAGCAGACCAGCAGAGATTTTGTTAAGTGGCTAAAATTAGGTTTTCCTTGTTTCTCTGCTGCCAGCTAAAACACTTAAATATCCCCTTGAAGTCGCAAAATAGAAGGTATTCTGTATATTCTGCCACAATCTTAGGGTTTAAATATAAAGAAAAAACAATTCTGAGATTTTTTTCACAAACAAATGCATTTCCATAAAGTGTAAAAAGGGGGGGGGGGGAAAAGAAACATGGGCGAAAGAGTGAAAGAGAAACTGTCCATTAACCAAAAAGCAATTTCTGTTGGTGTTCGCTTCACTGCTCTGAGGTTCCAGGCTGAGGCTAATAACCTTTCATTACAAGTTTCCTCCCCAACCAATTAGAGACAAGACTGTGGACGTCCGGCCGCCACACACACACGCGCGCGCGCACACGCACACACTCTCGCTTTGATCAGCTTTCTGTTCACTGACACACGTCTAATGACTGAAAGGAGAGGTAGCACACACACGCAAACACACATGCTGGTTTTGCATTCTTTCTGTGGACACCCATAGACATAATGCTAACCCAAACCTAAATCTATAACCCCAACACTAAAACCAGGTCTTGATCCTCAAAAAAAGCCCGTTGTGATGTGGGAAGCAGACAAAATGTCCTCACAAAGACAGCTTTGCTTGACAGTTGGTCCGCGCAGCCTGTTTCACACACACAGAGTGCAGCAGGAGTTGAGTCAAAGCTGGAGTGAAGCTGGAGTGAGCGACACGTGTCTGCTGTTACTGATTGATTATTTGACTTTCGGGGGCGTGTCTTCTTCAACTTGAAACTTATGACTTTCCTCTCCACCTGGAACTCACCATTATCCTCATGAGTTCTGGCTCCTGATTGGATAAACTGTTGTTGGATATTTTAGTTTTAAGGGAATTGCAATATTCATTGCCCTGGATCTTCAGTTGAAGTTTAAAGTTTGAATATTCTGACCTTTAGTTTTGTCCCCTTGGTTCTGTTGCTACTGCTGGACCTGCCTCTTCCTCCTTCCTCTGCCTCTTCCTTCTCCTCCTTCCTCTGCCCCTTCCTCCTTCCTCTGCCTCTGCTCCTTCCTCTGCCTCTTCCTCCTTCCTCTTCTTCCTTCCTCTGCCTCTTCCTCTGCCTCTGCCTCTGCCTCTGCCTCTGCCTCTTCCTCTTCCTCTGCCTCTTCCTCCTTCCTCTGCCTCTGCTCCTTCCTCTGCCTCTTCCTCCTTCCTCTTCTTCCTTCCTCTGCCTCTTCCTCTGCCTCTGCCTCTGCCTCTTCCTCTTCCTC
The DNA here is from genome assembly GCA_016785285.1 of Brachirus orientalis. Taxonomy (NCBI): domain Eukaryota; kingdom Metazoa; phylum Chordata; class Actinopteri; order Pleuronectiformes; family Soleidae; genus Brachirus; species Brachirus orientalis. Next base: position 9,086,766 of record JAFBJR010019380.1, on the reverse strand, counting down.
TTCCTCTGCCTCTTCCTCCTTCCTCTGCCCCTTCCTCTGCCTCTCCCTCCTTCCTCTGCCTCTGCTCCTTCCTCTGCCCCTTCCTCCTTCCTCTGCCTCTTCCTCCTTCCTCTTCCTCTGCCTCTGCTCCTTCCTCTGCCTCTTCCTCCTTCCTCTTCCTCTGCCTCTGCTCCTTCCTCTGCCCCTTCCTCCTTCCTCTGCCCCTTCCTCCTTCCTCTGCTCCTTCCTCTGCCTCTTCCTCCTTCCTCTGCTCCTTCCTCTGCCTCCTTCCTCCTTCCTCTGCCCCTTCCTCCTTCCTCTGCCTCTTCCTCCTCCCTCTGCCTGATTGGTCCAGCCTTTGTCGCTGTCAGAGATCACCTGATATAAATTGTCATGAGGGCAGCTGTGAGGTGATTTGAACTGAGCCGTTCACGTTTGTGCTGTTATTCTGTGTTCAAAGTTGGATTATTGCTGGATTTACGTGCCTTTTTTGTCTTTGTATCCTGTATTTATTACATTCACTAATCCATGATTATCAGAGGCTGGCCTAGATTAGACACATGCGCGATGTTTTCAAACACTCATACTTTGAACATTATTTTACTTTTTATTTTATTTTACACTGTTTTTTGGTTTGGATAGAAAGTGCAGCAGGTCAGGATTTAGCTTCTACTTTTCTTTTTCTAAATGAACAACAGCATAGACTTGTTGGAAATTTTAAGATGTCCTCCTTTTGTCAGTTATCATTAAATGAACTGACCGCCATTGTGGGTTGTGACATAATGAAAGACCTAATTCAAACTAATAAACAACACTTACATTAACAAATCATGAATAATCCAAAGGCAGTTCTCAGTGTGACAGGAATGTGTGACTGAGCAGGATTTTATCCACCAACAAAGAAGAAGTCTTTTCATTAAAGCTGCAGTTCAGACTCATTTCTTAATTACAGGGCAGTGGTTTGTCTTTGAGTGAGTGTGTGTGTGAATAAAAGGGGGCGGAGCTCGGGTGGGTCCTCTCTGTTCCCTCCTCCCCTTCAATCATTTACAAGAAAACAAATGAATAATTTAGATTTGCATTCATATTCTTTACTGAAACAAACTAAATTGACTTAATGAACGTGTGAGTTGAAATAACTTGGCAGATTCAACACGACGACCCAGTTCAGGCGCGTCACGACACGTCGCTCCTGCAGCGTCGTAAGTAATTTCTCTGACCTTAAGGTGAACGTTAGTGTCAGAAACAGTCACTGACCTGATGGAGATAATAACAGTGTTTTTTTTAACAGTGTAATGACTTTAACTAGACTTTAAGAATGACAGAAAGTCTGCTTGTTGTTACTAAAGTGTCAAAACACGGTTGTTACTTTTGACAGAATAACAGCATCATTCATTATTATTATTATTATTATTATTATTGACACTCTGAACCAAATATTCAGCTGAATCATGTAATCAAGGTTTGATCAAACTGTTCATTGTCACTGAAATCTGAGTTATCTGTATGTTTATATATCACATTTAAACACGTTGAAACATTAATACTTTATGTTGTTCACACAACATTTAAATATACAGTATATATATTATTGGCTTTATAATGACCAGAAAATACAAAAGGCAATAAAAAAAAACACGAATATATGAGGTTCAAATTAAACCAAATTTAGTTTGAATTCAGTTCCTGCGTAACAGAGTGATTGAGTTTGATGTAAATGTTACAGAGGTTGAGATTTCATTTTGCCCTTTTGAGTCGGTGAAACACATCCGTCCTGCACTTTGACCTTTTCGTGTGCTTTAATGTTTACAGTGAGCCTGTGCAGAAGCTGCAACAGTGTTGCTCTAACAGCAGCGAAATGTAACACTTCCAAAGGAAAAGCATTTTCAGAGTTTGTTTTACAGACAAACTGCAAAAATCAAACTTCTTCTTTCCTTCTTTACTTATCAAATCCATCCATCTCTGAACTTTTCCTTTGTTTGCTCTTAAAGCTTTTAATTATAGTTTTCAGTTTTTCTTTTCTGGATTTTCATACATGAACTTGTTTTTAAATATTTTACAATAGTTTTCTGCTCGCTGCCTTGCTCATGTATACATAGTAGCTATATTTGTCCCATAAACCAAACTGTTTTTTAATATTATCTGCATTTCCTCAGTTATGTGTAGATTTTCGGTGTTTGACTCTTTCAGCTTCATCTGTGTATAAACCCGTGTTTACATGAGAAGCTGTTTCCATCAGACACAAAGAAATAATAATAATAATAATAATAAATAAAAATAAAAATTCTAATGAAACTGGACACAAACTGTAATGTCACATCAGGACAATATATCTATTCTCTATTTTGACCTGACACATATTTATGCAACAACAGAGCAGGTGTGAAAGACAGAGTTTGTTATGTTCACAACATTAAAGCTGTGAACAGACATTTGAACTGGAGACGGATTCTAACGCGTGTTATGACACAAAGTGTTTAGACACAAATACTGAGACAGAAAAAGACACGGAGACAGTTTCACCTTAGCATGACAAGTTACTGTAGCTGTTTTGCAAACAATGTTCTTTTCTTAGACGCCCAAACAATATTGTCTTTTATTTTGTAGCATGTGGGGGGAAAGTGTAAAAGGCACAGAGGCTCATTCACAACAGGAGAACACTGAATTTATCCTACTTACAAAAATCATGTGTAATAAAACCTACATCGGTTTTCATATTTTAAGAATATGTTCATGTCTTTATCTCACTGTCAGACTTTTCCAACAGGAAACTGACGTTTGCAAACCACTCACTCTCCCACACCAAAGTCCATAGAGAAAATCAGTGATTTTAGCTCATGGGGGACACAGGAGCTGCTGGTCCACTGCTGCCTCGTGTGGTCACTTTGTGTCACTGAGGTAAATCTGGACAAAGGATTTCAAACACCAAAGTGACAAAATAAGATTTGAACTTAGTGATGGAGGCAGCAGTGGATCAGCAACTCCTGTGTGCTGTGATGTAAAATCACTGATTTCCTCCATGGACTTTGGTGTGGGAGAGTGAGTGGGTAACAAACGTGTTTCCTGTTGGAAAAGTCTGTCTAACAGTGAGATAAGGACGTGAACAAATCCATAGTGTTGCTGACATCAGGAAGGGCATTTAAAGAACGAGACAATCCAAACACTTTATCTCACAACACATACTTTCAGTTTGTCATCTTTCAATATAAAACTCTTATATACTGTAAATGTAAAAGCACGTGTTTCCAACAAAGATGATTAGTGATGAGATAAATAAGTTATAGTTTTAATATCTAACTTTTAGATTGTTAGTTTCATTGATTTTTCAATCCTGTTTTAAAAAGAGGTTGTAAAGTAAATGAATTGGAAAAGCCATTGAATTGACAGAGAGAACAAAGAGAGAGAGAGAGAGTGTGTGTGTGTGTGTGTGTGGTGGAATGTCAGTTGTGTGTGTGTCTTTGTAAAGCCGGTGTTTATGTGGGTAGCTCGATCAGCCCCACAGGTATTTTTCAACCACAACATTACCTCCCACTGACCCTCCTAATGGACAAGGTGAGCGAGCAGTCAACGGAAGGGTGCGACGCCCCTAAAACACACACACACACGCACACACGCACACAGTGAGGGCGACACTCCCTGGCGTCTAAAAAGCTACAAGTCAAAATAGGGACATTAATCTGAAGTTGGACACAAACCTGAAATTACTGCCTCTCAAAGCCAATGAAGCACGGCGGCGGTTTTTCTGCCCCAGTGACAGAGATGAAGGAAAAACCAAGGAATGAAGCTGTGGATTTGTGGGATGAAGGTGGAGGGAGGGAAGAAGAAAAGGTGGAGGAAGAAGAAGAAGAAGAAGAGGTGGAGACCTGCTGGAGAAAGAAGGACAAAATAAAAGTATAAGTGAGGAAAAAATCCGATTGTATAGGGAATTTCATCTGCAGGTGAAGAAGATGATGTGTGGTGTTTTTTTTTTGTTTTTTTTTCTTCACTGACCACATTGTGTGTGTCTCTGTGTGTGTGTCAATTCAAACACACACACACGGAGCGATGATTACCACACTCCATGTGACTGGTGAACAGATAACAGCTTTCCTGTCAATCCACTTTAATCCCTCAAACACTGAATTTTAACTTCAAACAAAAGCTAAACCTCCAGACGGCGGCGGCGGCGACACGGGGAGGATTTCTCTTGTTTTTCTTTTCACAGTCTGCTTTTTGTCATCTGTGGGCTTCCGTCCTCGAAAACCACTTGCTTCTTGCAGCATCTGTGTTTTCCGTATTTGTGCAATTTAATATCAGAATAATAAATATTCACCACACACACAGAAAATCCCCCATTTAGCTGAGAGTGACATTAAAAACTGACCATCATATTATATATCTTCTCAGCTAACATTTCCTAAAATGATCAAAGAAGAAACAGACATTCTTTACATTCCGGAGACTTTTTTCCAAACCTGATAGAACATGTATGCTAATCTGTGATATTTGAAGTGTCTGCTAAAGGAATAATCCCCAGGATAATCTGTTATAATCTGCAGAGATGTTTTTATATGAATATAAGACGGTAAAAAAACAAGAAAAATAAAACAAATAATGGAAGTTTGATTCAAACTAAAGTCACTTTCAACTCATTTATTTATAGATAATAAAAAAAGTGTAACGGAAATTTTTACTCTGAGAGTTTTGTCTGAAAATAGACTTTTTTAGGGGAAATCACCTTAGTGTCCCAATCATTATATATCATTGTGTATGTTAATACACAGTAACGTGACATCACCATAAGAATCTGACATCTGCGTTGTGATTCAACCTCGTCACCTGTAACCAGGCTCTTATTGGACGATCCCAGCTGTTAATCCCACTCACAGGTCGTACTTTATCATCTGTTTTCCTCTAAATGTGAACATCATTTTCAACTAACATCATATTCTACCGAAGGGGAGAAGAATTGAGAAAAAATGTTCACTGACGTTTTACTATGTTTTTTATTTAACCAGGACTCAATGAGATTGAAAACCTCTTTTGAAGACAGGCAGGACATTCAGGCACAGATACAACCATTATATCGTACATCACAGTCAATGCAATATAAAACTAATAATACATACATGAAAATCTAAAAAAAAAAAAAAAGTCCGTACATTAGATTTGTAGAAATCTCTGTTTAACAGCCCTAAAATGCTATTTATGGAAAACAGAGTGAAGAAATTTCAAAACAGCGCCGTTTTCAAGTGAACTTTAAAAATCCCTGGATGAGGATAAACATACTCTGCTGCTGAGGTTGATGCGACAGGAAGGAGCAGCCATTTTGTCTTGGCATCCATCATCACGAGGCTGCACTTCACTCCCCAACGGTGGCTCCCCCTCCTTCACCGAGGCGACTGTCACTACGGCCATTAGCAGTGTCCATTCAGCCTCCTCCTCCCTCTAAGAGCCTCCTTGTTCTCCTCGGTCTCACGACTGCGGGGCCTCAGTCGGCCGGCTGCTGGCTACTGACCCGCTCTGGCTCTCCGTCTGGCACCGACCCCTCCATTAGCTTAATTGCTGCCATGAAAGCAGCACAGACCGGGGCCCACATTAGGGCCAATTAGGGCCGCACAGGACGGGCCCCAAGCAGGTCAGGTTACCAACACACACGCACACATACACAAACGTGTATCACTGAGAACCTGTATTCATTTCATAATTCCTAATCCTGAGAGAAACCTTCACAGGGAAATAACCATTAACTAAAAGGGATAGTTCAGGTATTTTGAAAGTATGATTGTATTGACACATAGTCAGAGCAAATGTGCTGTGAGCGCCCCCTGCAGCTGAGAACCAGCCTGAAACACAGCTATAGCCTGCAATACCTTAAGAACATGATTATGTCTTTATCTCACTGTTAGACAGACTTTTCCCCACAGAAAACCTAAGTTTGTAAACCACTCACTCTCCCACACCAAAGTCCATAAAGAAAATCATTGATCCTGTGTCACAGGGACACAGGAGCTGCTGGTCTACTGCTGCCTCGTGTGGTCACTTTGGGTCACTGAGGAAAAGCTGAACCAAGGATTTTAAACACTTAAATGACAAAATTGTAACGATCGGGTTTAGGAGGGTAAGGGGTGTTTTAAGGACCAGTGCGCAGAGGCAGGAAAAAAGGTGTACACAAATTTATTTACAAAAATACCAACTGAAGGAGGGCCAGGCACAAGAACGTGGGCATAAACTAACTAAAAAAGGAGGAAGGCAATAAAGAGCGCTGAGACTGGCCGGCTGGAGAAAAACCGGAACTAAGAAAAAGGTGAATAAATGCTGTTAGGGAGCTGAACATAAAAAAAACAGACTTAACAGTAACTAAACTCAAAGATTACTGTGAATAGATCGACATGACGCAGGTTACCGTGTACTTATAGCGAATACGCAGACAAGCAGGAAGCAGGAAGCCAAGGAATAAGTAGGGAGGAGTTGATGAGTAGATCAGAAACACCTGTGGTAATTAGTCTCCCTGCCTCACCTGCCAGCCGGCCTCCTTAAACAAAAACACAATTCCCCAGGAAATACAGATACTCAACAAAATAAAACAGGAACTAAAGTAAAAGAGGAGAGCCAACTCAAGTCAGACATGGAACATGACCTGTGATAAAATCTGTCTCAGTTTAAGTCTATGATATCTTCACAACATGTTCACATCTTTATCTCACTATTAAACTGACGTTTTCCAGCAGGAAACTGAAGTTTGTAAACCACTCACTCTCCCACACCAAAGTCCATAGAGAAAACCAGTGATTTTAGCTCATGGGGACACAGGAGCTGCTGGTCCACAGCTGCCTCGTGTGGTCAATTTGTGTCACTGAGGTAAATCTGAACGAAGGATTTCAAACACCGAAGTCACAAAATGACACATTTGAACTTACTGATGGAGGCAGCAGTGGATCAACAACTCCTGTCTGCTGTGATGTAAAATTAAAACTAATTTTCTCTTTGGTGTGGGAGAGTGAGTGGTTTACAAACTTCAGTTTCCTGTTGGGATTATCTGTGTAACAGTGAGATAAAGACGTGAGCATGTTCTTGAGATGCTGTAGACTTAAACTGATGTAGATTTTCTTAGCTGAGTCTTTTGTTCAGTGGCTAAAATCTCATGTGTCCGTGGCAGCTCAACCCTTTAAGTCATATTTTAACTTCAAACCTCACTCAAAAGTGTTCATGTCGTAGCTCATTCATCAGTGAGTAACTCAGGTATCTGTGTGGAAGGAGTGAAAAGACAGCAAGAGCAGGAGGAGAGTGGCTGTAAAAAAGAGAGAGTCTTGTGCGTGTCCACCCATGCGTGTGGACGAGGACGTGGAGTCAGAGGAGACAGCAGTAATTTGTGGCTGTCACAGACAGATAATAAAGCTTGTGTCTTCCCTTCAAATTAAAAAGGTAGTGATACTCCTTTTAAAACATCATTCCTCAACGTCTTTTGTTTCCTCGAAGACCCTGCAGGGAGACATGGATTGATGGACAGACGGACAGAGGGAGAAGCAGAAAAACGCCGGTCTTGTCTTTAACTCTGACAAAATAACTATGATTATCCAGAATTGTGCTGAGGTTTTGTTGGATGATAACTGAGAGAGGGATAGTTTTAACTTTGTGCTGATAGATGAAATAATGTTGCATGTTTAAGACAATAAAACATGTAACATGATCACCTTCCATTGTTTCATGCTTTAAACTTCACATCAATGTGTGAGTAGCACAGGATTGTAAAAAAAGTTTGCCACTTTTGGGGTCTCAGACTCAAATGACCTTTGGGGCCAGTGAACTTCTAGTCTGGTCAGTAGGGGCCGCACATATGGAAAAAATATATATTTCTTTGATAAAAGGCAAGTGAGCTGAGGGTGGGTGATGTGAGCTGAAAATTATATGGCAATATTCCATCGTGATGTCACATTAACAATAATAATGATGATATCACACATTTCAAAATAAAAGTAGTCACTTTTGAAATGGCACGATATATAGTTCACCATAAGAGCGGATTTATGATGCAAAATTAATCGATTACTCAAGAGAACATATAGAAATAATTTGGGACCTCAGCAGTACAGTGGACCTGCCGCTCTAATCGTGGACGTACAGTAAGTCCTCACAACGGGTTCGTTCACTTCTGTCACTCCAGTCTTTCACAGCAGCTTCAGGAACGCGAGGAATGTGCGGCTCAAGTGGTGATTAATCATCGAATGAGCCTGGAACAAACACGAAACCCAGTGACGGAGCTCGTCACGTTCTGTTGACACTGTAGCTGAGTCCACACTCACTGTTACTGTTGCTGCCGCCGCTGTCAACACGTGGCTCTGATATCATCTATACAGAGGATGAACTTTCCCTGTTTGAGGCTTAACTGATAAACCACACGCACACGCAGATAACAGACTTCCTCCTCAGTGTGAAGAGCAGGTGAAAAACCACCTGCTTTGTTCACGTCACAAACTCACGAATATAACTTTATTCAGGAACATTTCTTTACAAACTTTTCAAAAGCTTCCATGTTGTTGATCCTCATGCAATTATAACTACGGCCGATTAAAGGGATATTTAATCAAAAATATCAAATAATAGTGAAACTAGACCTGCAACTCACAATTATTTTCATAGTCGATTAATCGAGTAATCATTTGGTCCATAAAATGTCAGGAAATGTTGAAAATTGTTGATCAGTGTTTCTCAAACCTGGAAATGATGATTTCAAACCAAACCAAAATGATTCATTTTTAATGATTTCTTTGATATATGGAGCAAAGAAACAATTTAAGAAGCTAAAAAATAAAATTATACAATCTGGTTTTCATTTAATTTAGTAACTGACTAATCAAGTCATTGTTTCAGGCCTAACATTTTATTTAATAAGAAATAATAATTAAGCTGGAGCTGCAACTAATGATTACTAACATTTAGATTTTTTAAAATCTATTTCACTCACAGACGTATAATGAACATAACATAAAAATCAAGTTAAATAAATGTGGCCAAGTTATATGAAAACCACACCCAGAAGCATGTAAAGTAGGTAAAACTAGTATTCACTAAAAAGAGTGATCAATATTGTACTGAATACAATGTTTTACAATGAACCCAGTGTTTCTTGGGTTCTTCTTGTTCACTGATAATGAACCAAATAATCTGTTTAATGCATGTTTTTATTCCACAACGTGATATTTGACAGGAAACTGATGTCAAAATGTTTCATGTACAAATGTCAGGAAAAGTGTAAGTAATTATTTGTTATTCTCACTCATTGATACAAATGCCTTAATTGACAGATGTTTAGGAGGATAAACACAATAGAATTGACTACAGTTTTATTTTTAATGTTCTAGCCAGGATGCGATGTTTTTATGAAAACAAATATAACTCCTCCTGAGTCCTTAAATCAGAGTCCTTATCAGGACTTATTGAAAGCATCTGACCCTGGACTCAGGTTGTGGTTTGGCATCTTCACTGTGAACGACCTCAGTCAATTCAGTTACTATCAGATATTTCCTCCAAAGGTCAATAAACTCTGAGCTGAACCAGAGTCAGTTCATACACAAACACACAGCTTTGGCCTCGGCTTCTGCTGATTCACAGCAGATTGATGTCGACGTTGTGTGGACGATACATGGCAGCTGATTGGAGGATACTGTTGCGTGTGCATGTGTGTGCGTGCGTCAGGAGGAGGAGGAGGAAGTGTGGGTCATCTCACCTTATCTGCAGCCAGGTGAACTGTGTCCACAGAGATTAAATACAGTTGTGAAGCAGCGCTAACTGCCGAGGCCTGAAGAAACGCGGGCAGAGAGAGAGCGACTCAGTGTTGTTGTTAGCTGAGGAGAAAATCCTTGTTCACCAACACTGATAACAACATAAAGTGTTTGTGTCCCCCGAGGGGGCGGAGCAGATTCAGCCTCTGTAGATCCACTGTAATGAATATCAATAGCAGGGAATGTGGCTGCTCCCGTCCCTTTGGGCCTCGCTCGCCGCTCCCTCTCTGCTGCTGTCACAACTGCCACGGCAGCACTATGCATGGAAATGCGAGGCTTAATATATGGTAATGCTATGTAAACACGGGCTGATCAGAGAGGGGAGGTTTGGAGGGAGAATGGATCGAGAAACTCAGAACCAACAGTCGCCTCAGAGCATTTATCTGGAAATGAATATGATACAGTGAACAGGAAGAGAGACGAGAGAGGAGGAGAGGAGACGAGTGAGGAGAGGAGGGGGATGTGGTTACTGCAAACTCAGCACCACCGCCGCCACCACCCTTCTTCACCACTGACTTCCTCACTGCTTCGTTAAAGGGATAGTCAGCACAGATTTTAGCCACTGAACAAAAGACTTAAAAATCTACATCAGATTAAGTCTACGATAACTTAAGAATATGCTCACATCTTTATCTCACTGTTAGACAGACTTTTCCGACAGGAAACTGAAGTTTGTAAACCACTCACTCTCCCACACCAAAGTCCATAGAGAAAATCAATGATTTTACATCACGGGACACAGGAGCTGTTGATCCACTGCTGCCTCCATCACTAAGTTCAAATGTTCTATTTTGTCACTTCAATGTTTGTAATCCTTCATTCAGATTTACCTCAGTGACACAAACTGACCACACGAGGCAGCAGTAGACCAGCAGCTCCTGTGTCCCCTGTGAGCTAAAATCACAGATTTCCTCTATGGACTTTGGTGTGGGAGAGAGAGACAGAGCAGTTTACAAACTTCAGTTTCCTGTTGGAAAAGTCTGTCGAACAGTGAGATAAAGATGTGAACATATTCTTAAGATATCATAGATTTTATTAAGTCAGTTTTTCCTTGTGTCCACTGACAGACAACACTGAACAAGGCTAATTCAAACTGGCATCCTCTGGGCTGACAGGTCACCTGAGCCTCTGTGAAAAGGAAGGAAGAAAAAAACATGGTGGTCACTGAGGCAGGCATGTCTGCCACACACACACACCCACAGAGTTCAGCAGGGTTTTGGTTACGGCCGTGTCGGGGGAGCGCTGTGGGAGGTGGAGGTGGTGGGAAGCAGTCAGAGTTGGGAGCATTGTCTGTAAAGTGGTGTGGTTTTCCCAACTTGTCTGACAGCACGTCAGCAGCAGCGGCAGCAGCACATTCCTGCACCGGGAGGCCGAGACGAGTCACCTCATCGTCTGCCGCCATTCATCACGTTAAAAATATCCTCAGCCGTTATCACACGGCCACCGCCCCTCTGAATCCGTTAGGATATTTCACAAAACCAGGGAGTGACATGAGGACAGTGACGGAGAGAGAGGTGTGTGTCTGTGTGTGTCTGCGTGTTTGTGTTGCTGCAGCCTGAGGCGGTGAGGTGGGATTTGTAAGCTCTTTGTCAGTAACAGGCTCCACTCTTACAGACTGAAGGTATGTTTTTGTGTGAGTAATCCGTGATGGATGTTTTAATTGAAAGCACAAGGCTTTTAGGGCTGTTTTCATAGACCACAGCCAACATCTGACACCTCCACTCAGACCAGCACACACACACACGCGCACGCACACACAAACACACACACTTTTAAGAAAAAACTCTGCCGCTCTTTACTCTCATGCAATCAAACATGATGACTTTTTGCATCATCATTAATTATTCCTGATGTCTCTTCAACATGAAATGTTTATTTGTACATTTACCACAGTTTTTTTTTTTTTTTTTGTAGTGTCATCTCTGGTTTTAATGAACGCTTCTTCTAGGAAAAAGAAAGGTTTCATATAATAAATAAAGGTGAAACCTCGTAACTTTGTCTCAGTAGGAGTGCATTTTTATGAATTTTTAAGTAATTCATGAAGGAGAGAGAGAATGATTTGACTTGACCTGTGAGGTGACATAGATCCAGCAGAACCACACACCAGGTGGAGCATGGGCTGAATAATAATAATAATAATAATAATATTGTAAAAGTGTGTTGGGTGGAGCTGCAGCCTGCAGCAACAGCAGCATCATAAATTTAAAACATGAGGAGATGCAGCAGGGAATGACCTGACCTCTGACCTGAACTTTGACCTGAGGCTCATCTGGACCAACAACAAACCGCCCGTTTCAACCTCAGCCCCTGAATGTCCTTCACCTCAACTGTCCCTCACACCACAGAGCCTTCAGAATAAAGTAGAAGAAACAGATGAAAGTGTGAAGAGACTGTAGAAGGAAGGTGTGTGTATGTGTGTGTGTGATGGGTTGGGGGGGCGACTTCACAGGATAGAAGAATTTCTTCTTCTATCCTGTCACTCGCCGCCAATTTACCCCCCAACGCATTTGGAATCAAAACTTAATTAAAATTTTGAATAAATACAAACAACGAAGAGGGGGTAAAAAAAACTAAGTTATTGAATTCTGAAGCCTTTGATAGATTTATCCCCCCCAACCTCAGAATAATGCAAAATAAGATTTAATAACACCTTTCATATGGAGAGTACAAAGCCGGCTATTTGCATGAAAGTGTAAATCGTGGTCGGGGAAAGACGGCGTTGCCTCTAAGCTCATTGATGTTGAGTTCTGAGCAGCAGTGCAGCATTGTTTCACACCCGAGCTCGACGCATGTCAAGGTGATTACAGTCGAGATCAGCCGTGAGAAGAAGACAAGGTTTTTGAAATGGTAAAATACAGACAGGCCACACAAAAACCTTCAAATGTTTATTTATTTTATTTTTTTTTAACCAGAGAGAAAAAAATGTCAAACTCCCACTGAGCCACCGTGTTCACTCATTGGATGGATAACAACACCGTCACCATTGTCAAGACCACCAACATTTTTTAACTGTGAACACCATCACCATTGTCACAACTGTGAACACCCTCAACACTGTCAACACCATCAACACCATTAACACTGTCAACAACATCAACACCATCAACACTGTCAACACCATCAACACTGTCAACACCATCAACACCATCAACACCATTAACACTGTCAACAACATCAACACCATCAACACCATTAACACCATTAACACTGTCAACACCATCAACACCATAAACACTGTCAACACCATCAACACTGTCAACACCATCAACACCATCAACACTGTCAACACCATCAACACCATTAACACTGTCAACACCATCAACACCATGAACACTGTCAACACCATCAACACGATTGACTTTGTGAGGACTGTCACCACTAACAACACCACCATCAACACTGTGAAGACTGTCACCAATAGAAAGACCATAAACACTGTCACCAGTGTCATCACCATCAACACCTTAATACTGTCATCACCATCAGCACTGTCACCACTAACAACACCGTCACCATCAACAACGTCAACATCATCACCACTAACAACACCGTCAACATGCGTAACACCATCAGCAGTGTCAACACAGTTAACACATCACCATTAACCACACTGTTGACACCATCACTGTTCAAACAGTCTTAAAGTATTCTTTAAAGTATTCAGTCTTAAAGTTATTCTGAGTAGAACAGAGTTTAGGTGAACTTATTTATCATATAAATGTTTCATCCAAACAGAAACATTGTTTTGGGAGAACTGAAACACTGTTTTTTTAAATAAAATCTTTCAAAAATAAACCTACAGAGGATCATCCAACACAGAGAAGACCGTAGGGTCTACAGTATGAAACGCTGGTAACATGTTCAAGGTGATGTCAGCAGCAGCAGCAGCAGCAATGCTTTATTTATGGACCAATTTATAGACCATCAGAATGGTTTCACTCATGAAGCAGATCATTGATATTAAACAGTTTTTGTTTTTGTTTTTTTCTGCTGTGGTACAGTAAATATGTGTTATAATAAGTTATTCATTATAATTAAAATTTCCTCGTGACATCAGCCTGAGCTGTTTTGCATCATCAGTGACTAGAACAACCAGCTGAACTGAACTGAGTGTGTGTGCAGGTGATATTATACTGTAGATGATCCGACTGATTTACAGGACTGTCACTCAGGCATGAGGGACTTGGTTACCATGGTTACCACCCAGCCTCGGGTGAGGGGTGTGTACCTGTGTATTTGTATCTGCACACGTGGGCCTCGTCAAATAATGTGACAGTGAAATTTACTGTATACTGTAGCTTTAATGGTTCACACACACACTGGTTTCCATGACTCCAGAGGACATTGCATTGATTCATTTATTTCCTGGAGACTTACTCTAACCAAAATCATAACTAGTGCCCTAACCCTGACCCTGACCCTAACCTTAGCTTTATGGGGACGTCTCCATAAGGTGACTGTGTTAACAGATTTAGGTCCCCACAACATACGGAATACCAGGTATACACACACATGTTTATGGGTCATCATTTTTGTGCACGTGACAGAACCAGAAAAAAAAAAAGGAGAGATTGATTTTCATGTCAAAGATATTTATTTCAACTCCAATTCCAAAAATGTTGGGACACTGTGTGTAATGTAAATAAAACCAGGATAGAATGATTTTCTAAATAATTCATAAACCCATATTTTATTCCCAATAGAACATAAACAACATATCAGACGTTGAAACAGATATTTTACTGTTTAATGAAAAATATTTACTATTTTTTTTTTAATTTTAAGGCAGCAACACATGTCAAAAAATTTGGAACAAGGTGATATTTACCATTTGGTAGCATCTCCTAGTCTTTTAACTACTCTCTCTAAACATCTAGTAAGTGAGACCAGTTGCTTAAGAAAAGAATGTTGTCTCATTCTTGTCTGATGCAGGATTCCATATGCTCAACAGTCCTGGGCCTTTGTTGGTGGACTTTTCATTTAATTTCATTTCACTGTGGAGTCCTTCTGTTTTCTGGGGACCATCACCGCCCAGGACCTCAAGTGGGAACTGAATATCAGCTCCCTCACCAACCAGCAGAGGATGTACTTCCTGAGACAGCTGAAGAAATTCAACCTGCCAAAGAAGATGATGGTGCAGTTCTACACCTCCATCATTGAGTCCATCCTCACCTCCTCCATCTCGGTCTGGTACGCTGCTGCTACTACCAAGGACATCAGCAGGCTGCAGCGCATCATCCACTCTGCTGAGAAGGTGATCAGCTGCAATCTCCCCTCCCTGAAGGACCTAAACGCCTCCCGGACCCGGAGGCGAGCGGGGAAGATTGTAGGTGATCCCTCTCACCCTGGACATGGACTCTTCCGACCACTTCCCTCTGGCAGGAGGCTGATGTCCATCGGGGCCAAAACCTCACGACACAGGAACAGTTTCTTTCCCACTGCCACTGGACTGCTAAACATAGCATAGCCCCCCTCACACCAACACTCACCCACACACACAAACACACAGACTCCCCCACTACAAGGACATTCATACCTCAGTATGCATTAGACCGTTACCATGTGTACAGTGTACTTCTATATATATTCTGCTTTTTTTTTTTTTAACTAGATTTTATTGTTAACTGTGTGTATTTATTTTATTTTATTTTATTTTATTTTATTTTATTTTATCCTTTTCTCTATCTTGTCTTCTATTGCACCAATAACACCACAGCACACTCCTTGTATTGTCTCTGGCATACATGGCAATAAATCCTTTTCTGTTTCTGATTCTGATGATGGACCAAATGTTTTTTGTTGGTGAAAGGTCTGGACTGCAGACGGGTCAGTTCAGCACCTGGACTCTTCTCCTGTGAAGCCATGCTGTTGTGATGGATGCTGTATGTGGTTTACTCAAAATATACAAGGCCGTCCATTAAGGAGCTGTTGTCTAGATTGGAGCACATGTTGCTCTAAAACCTCTATGTACTTTTCAGCATTGACGTTAGCTGCCCACGTCATAGGCACTAATGCAACTCCATACCATCAGAGATGCATGATTTTGAACTGTCCACTGACAACAAGCTGGATGGGCCTTCTCCTCTTTAGTCCACAGGACACGACGTCCATGGTTTCCAAAAAGAATTTCAAATTTTAATTCATCGGACCACAGAATAGTTTTCCACATTGCCTCAGAACCTTTTAAATGGGCTAGAGAAGACAGCGACGTTTCTGGATCGTGTTCACATATGACTTCTTCTTTACATACAGCTTTAATTTGCATTTGTGCGTTACACAAATGCAAGCATACAAATGTGTTCCTGAGCCCATGCAGTGATTTCCAGTAGAGAATCATGTCTGCTTTTAATGCAGTGCTGCCTCAGGCCCTGAAGATCATCAGCACAAGCTGCTGTATTTTTTCCACTAACTTAATGAAATATAGTAAGCTCAGTATATTAACCTGTATTACATAAACACGCATTCACTACATGTATAATTACATAAGAAAGGTCCTTTGTCAGAATGACACAGTGATTCCACTGGTGAAAGTGAATCTCTGTTAAACTAACTGACATCCTGGTCATCATATTTTATTTGACAGAGTTATTCTTTATACTCTTCAGGTTTGTGTTTCATGTCTGTCACCCTAAATGAGTCTCTTCTTCTCCCTGTGAAGGTGTGTTTTCTCTGCCAAAGCAACAAAACAAGCTCATTTTCTGCAGAAAGGGAAGCGTGAGCTTTGTTCCAGCGAGTATTGTCTTCATGTTTTAGAACCAAACTAATCCTGACAAAGCTCTGCGACAACAGCAGCTTCTGTGGAGAATAGAGTTGAAGCTGTTGAGTCGTGGTGGGATGATGAAGGAGGACCATCTTCATTGTGGCATCTTTTCTTATTCTGTCATGAAAGACGATGACGGTGGCGGCGGCGGCGAGGACTCGTCTCTGCTGCTGCTGCTGCTGCAGAACAATCACACGCACACGCAACGCTCCACGACCATGGCGACTTCAGCAGAGCTTTTCATCTTCTTCTGAAAGGCTGCAATCACAACATCTGCTGCTATCGCAAACATCTTCACGTTCACGTGTGTTTCCCATTCACTGTAAATACATCGTCATCAGCGTAGATTAGAGTTCACGTTATTGATGATTTTTAGCTCAGTCAGTTTTACCAAAGCTGAGTAAAAGTAGGAGAGTCTAATCTGTGCATCACTGCATTTCATGGGATTATGACAGCAAGAGAGCAGACACTGGAGAGAGAGAAGAGAGAGAGATGGATGTCAGGTTTTTCTCTGTATATATATATATAAAAAAAAAAAACTCCAGACGCAGCAGACGAGGGGATTGGAGTTACTTTTTTTTTAAAATGTCACCAACATCTGTTTCATATTTATGATGCTGCTGCTCCTCAACATGCTGGTGATTCTATCTGTGCCTCGGATTACCACCACCACCACCACCATCCCTACCCGGCAATGCATAATTTATAAAGCTAATCTTTCACCCAAACACTGCAGACATAAGAAGAGAGAAAGAGAGGGAGGGAAAAAAGGATTATAAAGAAGAAAGAGTTAAAAAACAAAAAAAACAAAAGTGCCACAGATTTTGGGCAGATACGAGGCAGATTTTAAAGACGATACCTTAAGTATCTCATGTAGTCATTAACAGGATTAAGTGAGTGGGCTTCTGATAAGGTGGGAAAACAATTCAGGATTTGGCTGATCTCGTCCTCTTTCACCTAAACACAGACACATCAGCGTATGTGGCACATGTTTTTCTTTCTTCTCCAATTTGTGACGCCTTCACGTTCACACGCTGATAAGAAGAGGGTGTTGTTAATATCACTAATGATAACATTAAGGGTCGCCGCGGTGTCGCCGTGGTCGTACCTCAGCGCGAGGCCGTGAATTCCATCTTTGTTCTTCGGTTTAAACCTGAAGAGAAAAACGCAGTCAGGGTTTTCGTCGCCGTCATCTCATCTGTCACATCTGACACGACACTTTCTTCCCCCCCCCCCTCGATTTTTTTTTTCCCGCCAGCTTTATTATGAAAAGTACACAGTTTCGATAGAGTGCCCCTCTGACATTTTCAACTTATTAGCTCGTTTTCGCACCGTCTTCAATCAACCTCCTTAATCCTCACAGGGAGAAGCGCTTTTTAATTCACCGATGGACTGATAAGAGGCACCGCCGAGCAAAGCAAAGCAAAGCAGAAGCGGCGGCAACGCCAGCAAAGCAGGCCTCGGATGAATGCGGGGGTGGGGTGGTGGTGTTGGTGGATGGTGGGGGGGGGGGGTAGAAAAAGAAAACGAAAAGACGGGAAAAAAAACGATTTACACGTAGATGAATCGTGCTTACAAGATGGAACCGTGGGCATTAGGAGCGGAAAAGGGGGCCGGGGGGGGAGGGGGGGGGGGGGGGGGGGGTGGGGGGGGGGGGGGGGGGGGGGGGTAGAAAAAGAAAACGAAAAGACGGGAAAAAAAACGATTTACACGTAGATGAATCGTGCTTACAAGATGGAACCGTGGGCATTAGGAGCGGATCTGAATTTCCTATCTGTCATTTTTTTTTCTCACCCTCCCTCTCTTCACCACACTCCTTCACTGTTTTTTTTTCTCCTCCCTCCCTCCCTCGCTCTCTCCCCTCCCTCTTCTCCGCCATTACCCTTGCTGATTGCAATCTTTAAGCGCCATTGGGCCCACTGCTTCTGCAGTTTTTAATCTGTCTTTAATCCCATAGATTTTAAATATTCCCCAGCTCCCGGAGACTGGAGGCAATTAACTGCCCTTCTGATGCTCTCCTTATCAGTTGCCTCCTTGTATCTCTGTGAAGCAGCCTCAAGACACTGCCAGAGCTGACAAATAATACCGCCATTTACCGCCGAGCGTCCTCGGGGAGTGGAGGGCGAGCGGCGCAGCAGCACCGCCGCCGCCGCCGCCACCGCAGCATTCTAAACAGGTATTTGGTAAACATATCATAGAGCGGAGAGAGAGAAGAGGAAATATACGACAACATCACTGCCTGTGTGTCTGAGAGTGTGCTTCCTCCGCCACACACTGAACACACACCTTCTCTGAAGGACCTGCTGCTTTCACTTCATACATCACCGTCCTCTGTGTTCGGAAAATCACAGAACACGTTGCACTTTTCAAAATAGTGATATTTATCTCTATAAATAAATCTTTTTTCTTCCTTTAATCCACATTATTTGTGGTAAAGACACGGACAGCAGTTTGAGGGATGAAAAAAAAAAATATCAAGATTTATAGAGTAAGTTCAGAGTAAGTTTAGATTTGCAGACGTGAAAAAATGTCAGAGGGTGAGAACAGAACATGAGACATGATCTTAAATTTACTGTAGAGGGATGTTGTTGATATGAGGAGGCGGAGCTTGTTGTTGTTGTTGTCCATATTGGATCTTCTCTTGACAACCTGATGAAATGTAACACTGAACAGATGTGACAGAAAACACACATAGCTAAGTGTAAAGCACTTTATTTCATAAAGAGTAGCAAAGCAGTGTAAATACAGATTATTCACCAAAACATCTTATCACATAATCAATACTACGCCCAAAATGGTGACAAAGTCTTTGCATTTGCTCAAATTTCTCCTATTTTCTTTATTTATTTTATATGGCTCTTACACTTATTTTTATTCTTACAAAGACCACCTTTGTATTTTACTTTTCCTTTCACTTAATATTTTATATTTTTTATCTGAAGTCTGTTTCTCTTCAGTCTCATTTCACTGCTGCATGTGAGAAAATAAACATTTGAATCAGATGAAACCTTTGGAAATGAAGAAAAGCCCATAAACTCTGGCCTAAACCATATGGAGGCAAATGTAACGACTCTATCTTATTTGAACATGACAAAGGTGAACATTAACACTAGTATTAGAATTAAACCTAAACCTCAGATTTAACACAGTGGAATGTCAAACAATTTAAAACAAAAATAATTTCTAATAATTTCCACTCATTTTTAAGTTAGGGTTACAGTTAGGGTTTATACAAAATTATTGATTATGGTTTGTTTACAATTTTTTCTGGTATTCACTTACAATGCAAATAAAACTTACAAATAGAGGATTTATATCAGAGGCAAGTTGTGTGTAAGTTTTTTTAAACTTGGGAAGTTCCCGATGACTTGTGTCAAACTGTCTGAAATGAAATGTGTTTTTAGACGTCTTTCCACAAGTTGTTCAGTGAAGAAATCTGGTTTTCTGACGGTTTCTGTTCGTTCGGATGATGAATGAAATAAGAGTTAAGAGTTAAAGATAAACCTCTGATTAAACAGAGTTAAGAGTTGGATGAATTTGTCCTTAAATTACACTGAATCCCAGTGCTTTTACTTCACATTGTATTTATTTTTTTATGTGTAAGTTCATAGAGAGTAGAAGTGAAACAGTTTACTTACGTCTTGACCTTTGCCAGAAGATCTCAGTTTCTCATGAATCAGCCGAGGTTCCCTCTCTTCGGTCTGTCCAATCACTGAGCTGGATCCTTCGTCATGAGTGTAATCACCACAAACCTGCTGACAACACCGAAACACCACAACTCTGTGGCTCAGCCAAAAGCCCAGCGGCCTCAGCCAAACCGACAGATAACCATCAGCTGAGAGCTTAGTGACATCATCAGACGGAGACGATACTGACTGCACGCCAGGTTCAAGTCAGAGCCGCTAATCCAGAGCAGGGAATGAGCAGGGAATGTGCTTCATCATAAAACACTCTTCAGCTCTTTGTTGGCCCAAAACATCATCACTGTCAGTGTAGCTACTATAACGCTGTAACTAGTGTAACTCATGTAACACTGAAACAATTTGACGCTGTGACCACTCTAACAATTTAACATTTGAACCACTGTAACACAAAACACTGTAACTACTGTTACAATTGTAACCACTGTAACACAAAACACTGTAACTACTGTTACTGTTTCAACTGCAAAGCTGTAACAATTGTAACCACTGTTACAACTGTAACACTGTAACAATTGTAACCAGTTACAACTGCAACACTGTAACAATTGTAACCAGTTACAACTGTAACACTGTAACATTATAACCATTGTTACAACTGTAACACTGTAACAATTGTAACCACTGTTACAACTGCAACACTGTAACAATTGTAACCACTGTTACAACTGCAACACTGTAACAATTGTAACCACTGTTACAACTGCAACACTGTAACAATTGTAACCACTGTTACAACTGCAACACTGTAACAATTGTAACCACTGTTACAACTGCAACACTGTAACAATTGTAACCACTGTTACAACTGCAACACTGTAACAATTGTAACCACTGTTACAACTGCAACACTGTAACAATTGTAACCACTGTTACAACTGCAACACTGTAACAATTGTAACCACTGTTACAACTGCAACACTGTAACAATTGTAACCACTGTTACAACTGCAACACTGTAACAATTGTAACCACTGTTACAACTGCAACACTGTAACAATTGTAACCACTGTTACAACTGCAACACTGTAACAATTGTAACCACTGTTACAACTGCAACACTGTAACAATTGTAACCACTGTACAACTGCAACGCTGTAACAATTGTAACCATTGTTACAACTGCAACACTGTAACAATTGTAACCACTGTTACAACTGTAACACTGTAACAACTGTAACCACTGTTACAACTGTAACACTGTAACAATTGTAGCCACTGTTACAACTGCAACACTGTAACAATTGTAACCACTGTTACAACTGCAACACTGTAACAACTGTAACCACTGTTACAACTGTAACACTGTAAGAATTGTAACCAGTTACAACTGCAACACTGTAACAATTGTAACCAGTTACAACTGCAATGCTGTAACAATTGTAACCAGTTACAACTGCAACACTGTAACAATTGTAACCACTGTTACAACTGCAACACTGTAACAATTGTAACCACTGTTACAACTGTAACGCTGTAACAATTGTAACCACTGTTACAACTGTAACGCTGTAACAATTGTAGCCACTGTTATAATTGTAACACTGTAACAACTGTAACCACTGTTACAACTGTAACACTGTAACAATTGTAACCAGTTACAACTGCAACACTGTAACATTTGTAACCAGTTACAACTGCAATGCTGTAACAATTGTAACCACTGTTACAACTGTAACACTGTAACAATTGTAACCACTGTTACAACTGTAACGCTGTAACAATTGTAGCCACTGTTATAATTGTAACACTGTAACAACTGTAACCACTGTTACAACTGCAACACTGTAACAATTGTAACCACTGTAACAACTGCAACACTGTAACAATTGTAACCAGTTACAACTGCAACACTGTAACATTTGTAACCAGTTACAACTGCAATGCTGTAACAATTGTAACCAGTTACAACTGCAACACTGTAACAATTGTAACCAGTTACAACTGTAACGCTGTAACAATTGTAACCAGTTACAACTGCAACGCTGTAACAACTGTAACCACTGTTACAACTGTAACACTGTAACAATTGTGACCACTGTTACAACTGCAACACTGTAACAATTGTAACCACTGTTACAACTGTAACACTGTAACATTATAACCATTGTTACAACTGTAACACTGTAACAATCGTAGCCACTGTTACAACTGTAATGCTGTAACAATTGTAACCAGTTACAACTGCAGCACTGTAACAATTGTAACCACTGTTACAACTGTAACGCTGTAACAATTGTAGCCACTGTTATAATTGTAACACTGTAACAATTGTAACCACTGTTACAACTGCAACACTGTAACAATTGTAACCACTGTTACAACTGTAACGCTGTAACAATTGTAACCACTGTTACAACTGTAATGCTGTAACAATTGTAGCCACTGTTATAATTGTAACACTGTAACACCGAAGCTGCTCGTCACTTCTTCACTGTTTAACAGATGATTTTCCAATGTTTTCATGCTACAAAACTTCAACACCTTCCTTCTACAAACACGTCTCATCCCGCTTTCTCTCCTCGAGCGTTGGATTACAGAGCTCACCCAAACCTCCTCCTCTTTAAAATCACCTGGAGGCTGAGGAGGCAGCAGTTCTTCTCATGGAGACGTCATCAGATTATGATTGTAAATGCAGTATAATGTGCTGCCTCATACATTTGAAAAGAAAGAAAGACACAGTGATGGGTCTCCTGGTTGTGCTTTTATGGCTCTGCAGTTCATTTGTTCAGTCTGAGCTGATGTTTCTCAGCTGTCACATGTTTACCATCATCATCATCATCCTCGTGTGAAGTCAGGATTTCTTGAACATTACTCACATGCGGACACTTTGTGGTTTCTCATTCTTCAGAGAAAATCTGAGTTTTTATGAAAGTTTGGAGAAAAGAAATCAGACGTTTTTCCTTTAAAAAACACATTTTGAATTGTCTTTTGGGTCACTTTTGGTGCGACACAACAGCATGAAAAACTGAACCGGAAGATTTAGTCTGCTACCACTGAAGCTGCTGTGATGAAGCAGCAGACCAAACGTCAGTCTGATAAAAATCACCTGAATAAACAATGAAAAACTGAGCAGTGACTGAACCATTGTTTGACTCATCCACTTTTCCTGCATCCATGTTTGAAAACTGCAATACAAACAACGATACACATACATCGTTATCATGGTAACTCGTGTCAGGAGACACAAATCTGATGTGATCGCTTAAAATCAACAGTGTGGAGATGAAAAGATCTGATTAGAGAATAAAATCCCATTTTCCTACAGTCGAAACATAAAGTCCTCAGATCAGTTTATTTGATCCTGTTTGTTATTTCTTTTATTTTGCAGTTTGAAGACAGCGAGGTCCTCACAGACGCCTCACACACGACACATGTAATGTAAGGTGAAATAAAAACATTTTAAAATGAGGAAAAAAAATTAACTAAATAAATAAAATAAAAGGGTAGAAAATGATCTTCAGTTTTTCAACTGTACAGAAAAAAATGTTCATGTTACTTTCACATGATTAGGCTAATTTGAGTTATCTAGGTTTATTTTGTTTAGGTTAATTTAGGTTTGGTTAAGTAGGCTGAACTTTGTTTAGGTTTGCTTTGTTCTGGTTAGGTTCTAACTTTATTTAGGTAAAGTTAGATTCATTTAGGTTTGGCTGGGTTAACCTTTATCACCCCGTATAACACAACAAAAACTTGGAGAGTTCAGAGTTTAATGTACAGCCTTTTGCATTCAGATGAACTGCTTTATAATTCAAATCATAGCATATCTTGATGAGTTAATCGCACTTGGAGCGGCATACTATTTACTGGGGTTTGTTAGCTGGTGAGAATATGAAACATCTTCATAGAGGAAACAGTTTAAACTGGGAGTGTAAACTTGTCACTCAGCTGCATCTGTGTTTTCATTATGGTTTTGTTCACTGTATTAATGGGCAGTTTCACTGTGTTTGGACCAAAACATCAGATACTTGTTCATCATCTCCAGAATCAGATTCACTGTTATATGACGGTGAAAGCAGGTCATGACTCTGAGTATTTATTGTTCGGGAGGTTAAGCTACTGCTGCTTTTCTACAGCCAGTACAGAGAACCACAGAGTCTGAGGGGTCAGAGGTCAGCGGCTCAGTCCACAAACATGAGGCAGTGACATGACGACCATCCTGTTAAAGCCTCACACCGGGGGGGGGCCTCACCCAATTTCACGCTCGTCTCCAGAGCGACTCCATTTCAGAGAAATAGAAACAGGAAAATGACTCAAACAAGCCTGAAATAAACATTTAAAGCAACAAGAGCTCAAGTGTTTCAGAGCTTTTACTATGTTTCTGAGGGATTTTTAGGTCAGGTGACATGTGCTGTTGTTATTTACTCATTTCTGAGGCCACAGGTCAGAAAGTGTATTTTCAGCCGATGCAAAAATAAAAACTCACCGCAGCACTTTGACTCAAATCCAATCAGGCTGCGTTATCAGCTTTCTTCTCATCAAGGAGCTGCTGATGGAGACTGGTTGGGGGGGAGGTAGTGAAGGGCTGGGACTAAGCCGACCCCCACCACCTCCATCACCCCAACACACACACACACGCCACCTCCCTACACCCTCTTCCCCTGGTTTCCGTGGCGACTGCTAAGCCCGAAGTTGTGGTAAAGCTGGTGTGCCGCTGAGCCCTGGGCAGGATTTGTGACAGAGAAATCACATCAGCCTATGCTGATTAACAATTCCATTCCACCCTGAGATTTATATAAAAAACTATCTTACATTTGGCTTTTTAATAGGAACGATCGCTATCTCAAATTGAGTCCCTGCAAACTTTAATAAAGGCTACAGGGTTGAGTGGCATTTTGCATGCTGATTTAGGCCCGATTGGCGGCTTTTGATGAGAGGGAGGCTGCGATGTAAAGCGGTGCTCCTAGCGCTTTTCCACATCGCTGGTTCAAATGCGGAAGGATAAGAACATGAAAAAAAAAAAAATACCACTTCCATCTGCAATCTCCGGATTTCTCTCTCTCTCTCTCTCTCTGCCCTCCCTCCCTCACTCTCACTCACTCTGTCTTTTTATTTTTTTTCCAGAAAATGATTGACTGTTGAATATGAATAAATGGAACAGAATGAAGCAGGAATAGAGAGAGCACTGTGGACAGAAGAGAGAGAGAGAATAAAAGAAAAAGCCTCTCGTGGTGTTTTTTTTTTTTTTCCACTGGAGCACTGGAGGTGAAAAATAAAATCATGAAGCCAAAGGTTTTTGTGATTCGTCCATTCTGACGTTTGGAGAATAGTATTAGTGTAGAATATTCACTGTGAACAACAAAAGACCACGGGCACAACAGAGAGCTGCTCTGTGTGTGTGTGTCGTCCATTCTGACGTTTGGAGAATAGTATTAGTGTAGAATATTCACTGTGAACAACAAAAGACCACGGGCACAACAGAGAGCTGCTCTGTGTGTGTGTGTGTGTGTGTGTGTGTGTGTGTGGGGGGGGGTCATATAATAATAATAATAAAAAAAACATCAGCAGAAACACTTATCCCCTCCCCCTCCTCCACAAATCTACATTGGTATTAAAAAAAAAAACTATTTATAGTGAGAGTTCAGCTTAATGGGATAATCTGCTCTATTTGTTCAGATATTGGATAATCCAACAGAGTTTATATGGACATAGAGATTTAGGACATTTTCATGAGATAAAACTGCGTTTTGCAGGGAAATTTCACACGTTTGTCAGTTTGCACTTGTGAGACGAGTATTTTCATTAACGCTGTCACACAACTGCAGCACTTCCTGCTTTTATACAGCCTGCATCTGCAACTGGCAGGAAAACCAAACAAAATAAATAAATAAATAAATAAACAAACGTGTGGGTGTGTGTTCTTTTAATGTGGAACTTTCAGTTTCTCTTTCCCATCTTGATTAGAAATAATAATAATCCCTGTCATTTTAAACGTATATAGTGACTCCTGTACAGATTACAGTGGAAGTTCATTTGTTGGCTATAAAAAAACGTGAGAGAACTGAGACGTGTTTGTGGGTGAACGTGTCGAAGCTGACGACATGAAACTGTCCTGAAACTGAAGATAAAAGTTTCTAGGACACACAAACACTACAATTCATTATTCTCCACCAGGGCTAGACAATATATGGATATTATATTTATATATCATGACATGAGACAAGATATGGGCTTAGATATTTTATTGTGATATGGTGATATCCAAACTCTATTTTGACTTTTCCTTATTTTACTGAATAAATTACAAAATATTACATATATTGATTAAAAAATAAATGGAATAGACAGTTATATTTTGTAAAAGTCTATTAATAACACTTATTAACAGAATTTATAGTCCATGTCATTGTTTGTAACACATGTAAACATTTAAGGAAACAAAGCGGGTATTATCTGATATGAAATGTAATAGTAACTGTATTTTAAGATTATGTAATCCAGATCATAAACAGTAGATTATATTTTGAGTTAGAGTGTATTTACAGTGTATTGTCACTCTCATTCTTTGAGAAGCACAAACTTTTCATATCATATCATTTTCACTTTTATATCCACATATATCAAGATAGAGAATATACAAATTATTCATAAAAATATCAAATGATGTAAAATATTTTTTTTCCCCTAATTTCCACATGTATACATTCACCGAACAGAAAAGTGGAAAAAGGGCCTCATGTCAAACATTTTTAAATAAATAAAAAGGAAACGCTGTTTTTCAGCTGCTGCTGTCGAGCATGTATGTTCTGCCATCTCAAAAGAAGATGAGCAGTGTTTTCATTATGGCTTTTATTTAGTTGTTTTCATCATATTACATGCAGAGTTACATTCACGCTCCTTCAATGGCAGACGATTCTAAAATAAAAGGACAGAGGATGAGAAAAGAGAAAGAGACAGAGAGGGAGAATGGGGGAGTTTAGGGGACGAGGGCCAATGGAAGGCATCCAACAGGATCAGTGAATCAGGCACAGTGCCAACGCCTGGCACACACACACACACACACACACACACACACTGGTTTCCATGACTTCAGAGGACATTGCATTAACTTACATTCATTTCCTGGAGACTTATTCGAACCTTAACCATAATTACAAGTGCCCTAACCTTGACCCTAACCCTGACCCTAACCTAATCCTAACCTCAGCCTCACTTTAAAACATGTCTTCACCTCAAAATGGAGTAATTTACATTATGGTGACTTGATTTTTATCCCTATAAGGAAGACAAGTCCATGATAAAGTGACTGTGTGAACATATTTTAGGTCCTCACAACATAAGGAATACCGGGTACACACACACAGGCTGAACCTCCACCTTCTGAACACTGGTTGTACTGAGAAGCCATTTTGCAGGTGGATGATGCCTTCAGGGGCTGAAAATAAATATGGGAAAAAGGAAAAAAAAAGGAAATCATGTAACCTCAGCACTGGGCCAAGAAGACATAATCCCCAGATGCAGCAAAGTGTAAAGAACACTTTAAATTCACGCCACGACCGTCGTCATCATCATGTCTTTTCTTTAAGTATAAACAGCCATTAGTCATGTTGCCAAATATCTGGCGTCCAAATCACAATCATCTCTGGCACATGTTTCTGTCAGCTGCGTATGCTAATGCTTTTCTGAGCATAATCATTTAAAAAGAAAAAAAGTAAAATGAGCCTGAAAGTGATGTGTGTTATGATTATCTACTATGATTCATTTTTATGGA
Organism: Brachirus orientalis; assembly: GCA_016785285.1. Classification (NCBI taxonomy): domain Eukaryota; kingdom Metazoa; phylum Chordata; class Actinopteri; order Pleuronectiformes; family Soleidae; genus Brachirus; species Brachirus orientalis. Next base: position 9,058,860 of record JAFBJR010019380.1, on the reverse strand, counting down.
TATAAAAATATGTTAGTTTAGGAAAACTAACTTTATTTGAACACATTATGTGAGCTGAATGGCTAAAGTTAGCTTAAAGCTGCAATGTCATGTTTCAGCTAACTTTATTCAGCAAGTTTTGTGCTTCTGTTTATTCTTGTTGTTAAAATCACAGTGGAAACACGTTAATGTCAGAGACAGCTACTTTAGATCAGAATATAGAGCAAAAATCAGATTCTAACATGAATAAATAGATGAAAGTCTGAGCCAGAACATTAGGAAACCTGTCAAACTTTGGATTATCTTTATATAACATTAATCAATTTGATTTTTTTCACTTTTTTTCTCAAACTTTTTTAGGAGAAAGAAAAACTTTTTTGAGCTAAAAAGTTCACAATTATTTGGCTAAAGTTAGCTTAAAGCTGCAATGTTTCCGCTAACTTTATTCAGCCAATTTTATTAAACCTTGTTTATTGTTGCTTGCCGCTGTTAAAATTCCAACTGGAACACATCAATAATCATCAGAGACGTGACATGTACGTGAGCTAACACTTTAAGTTTATTTAAAGGTAATATATTTTATGAACACATAATTTGTTTTACTGTCACTTAAACAAACCCTTTGAGCTAAGAAAGTTCCTCCCTTATTTGGCTAAAGTTAGCTTAGTTGGTTGGATCACAGTAACTGAACTGACACAGTCATAGTTATCAAAATATAAAGCAATTGAACACCGATTTTTAGCTTATTTTACTGACAAATGTCTATTGAAGGGTTTTTTTCAGAGGAACATAGTGAATCAGCAGTGATGCTCCTCCTTAAACGGTTAAACTGGCCCAGGACCCTGATGTTACCCCCCCCTCCTCCCCCTCCTCACCCGCTCTTACCTCCGTGGCCACTGCTCTTCTCCTCCAGCCCTGATAAGATGTTATCAGCCGCCCTCTAAGCACTTGAGAGGCACTTTAGGAGATCACTGGAGCCATTACCATGAAAAGTAAAAGATACCACTTATATTGATGCCACATTAATACTGACCAACGTGTTATTGATTCTACTCTTCCTCTTCTGCCTCTTTTTCTTCTTCTCTGGTCTGGACCTCTGGCACTGATTGTATTTTGTGATGGAGCCATGTTTTGTGGCCTCCTCGTCCTCCTCATCGGTACGAGGCCACTATCTACACTTTCACAGAACCATCCTTTAAAAGGCACAGAGCAAAGGCTCGCCATTATCTGCCGATGTTATTCAATTGTTATGGGACAATCTGGGCCATTAGCTAGCTGTGCTAAATAATGCATCCGCTTTTAAAGTGGGAGCCTTATCTCTTCTTTGCGTGTGTGCGTTTTTTAAGGTTATTAGTATAGGAGTGTAATGAAAGGTCCGCAGCTGATGGTTACTGATATCCCTCTAAGGTCTCCAAGTGAACCTCCTCCTCCTTCACAACAAGAACAACAACAAGGACGACAGCGATGCATAAACACTGACCTTTTTAATAAAGCCTGCTTTTATCTCCTGTTATTAAAAAGGAACGACAAGAAGAGGAAGCGCTGCAGACGAGATAAAAATGTATTTAAATGTCTGAAGGCGCAGACAATCGATCACAACGCGAACACGGACGCTTGGGGGGGGGGGGGGGGGGGGAAGGGGGGGGGGGGGGGGGGGGGGGGAAGGCGAGGTATCGGCCGCTGTGTGTTGCTATGAGACACAAAAGGCAGGAAGAAGGAAGATGGAGGAGAAAGAGGGAGAGGTGAGGGATGAAGAGAGACGGGTAACCTGCAGCGAGAGAAATGAAGACAAGGAGGAAAAAGGGGAAGATGTGAAGGATGAGTAGAGAGTGAGGGAAGAGTGGAAGAAGGGATGGAGAAGCAGCAGGGGGAGAGATAACCGCAGTGTCTTCAGTCACAGATTTACACAGGCCGTTGCACTCTCATTCTCCCCGCCTCTTATCAGCGGAATTATTGAGCAGTGTGGCATACCATTAAAAATTCTGCTTAGATTTCACAAAAATCAAATAACGTATAAGGTAATGAATGCAGTTTTCAAATGGACTCCTCACTGATACCCATTCTCAGCAGGCAGAAATACATCTCAGTCATAATTCACTATCTTTATTGTACATTTACACAGACTTCACTAATGCTGCCAAAGAAGGGAAAGCTTCATAATCACCGCTGTTACTCTTGATGTGAAAGGGATGATTTTCTCTTGCTCTCCCTTTTCTCTGATTCTCCCTCTGTCTTCATCTTCTCCTCCTCCTCCTCTTCCATTTTTCCCTCCTCTGTGTTTTCTTTTCTCTGCAGGCCATCACACCATCACCGTCATGGGTCAGCACAAATTTTATACTCTTCCTCCAAATTTTATACTCAACACCAAACAAAACAAAAAAAGCTGTGGTAAATGTTGCCTTTGTACATTTTGTACACATAAGAAAAAAATGCCACCATATGAAACTATTGTCAAATATTTCAGTTTGTTGATAGTGGCGTAGTTCTGTACAGATTCATTTCCCATTGTTGGCAGAAACCAAAATTTGCAAGTTCCTGGTGCAAAGTTACACCAACCTCACAAATCCCGACAAAGCTATTCATGATGGCTGTCACTCCGTTCAATAATAAAAACACTTTTACTGTTAATTTCAATTCTGTATTTATTTATTTCACAATAAATCAATTGCACACATAGCACTGTATATTGTTTATCCTTAAACATGTTGCTCCACTGTTTATGGGATTAAAAAAATGCCAGTGGTATTGCTAACACACTGGGATTAAGGATTTGTTTCCGATTTATCGACTGGAACTCGGTGGACTCTGAGGTGACATCATGAACCACTTCTGACCTGACCAGTTCTGAAAGCATGAAAGTGTCACAGAGGGTGAAACACCAAGCAGTGGACAAACATTTATTACCATGATACCTCAGTGTGTTAAATCACCGCATGTGTTTTGAACCTGTGAAAGGTTTCTAATGCAGAAGATGATGCCTTGTTTCCACACAGCTCTAGATTTCTTGTTTTAGCAATGCCGTGATGACCAGACAATCTTATAATTGGAAAAATCCAGAAAACACAGGAAAAGTGTGAAGTTTTAAAATCCCATTAAACTGTTTTTACAAGGCATTTTGATGTATTCAATTGTTTAGCATGAGGGTTAACAGTCAAACTTAAAGAAATCATATACATGTTGGAGATCTCGACTTTCACTCATTCTTACAGAGAATATACTGATAAAAGTATAAATGACTTAAATAATGAATCAATCTAACTATGAACTTATAATGTTGACATTCTTAGTTATATACTTACTGTACGTATTTCTAATTAAGAAAAATCGAGATAAAGTTGTACGCTGATGACACCAGAATCTTCCTTTGAGATGCTACAGTGTTTGTTTATATGTAATTTCAGAAAAGGTGATTGTGTGAAAGTGTTGATGGACTCCTTTTTTGCAAACATCTGCAAAAACAAAAATAAAAATACATTTCTGTTCAAATCAGTTTGAACAGAAATGTATTAACATGCATAAAAGAGGAACCAAAACCAGATGCTTTTGGTGTCTAAACCATAACCATTTTAATCACCAGGACATAAATGTTCTGACTTCTTTTCCTCATTTTAGCCTAAAGGTGTGAACAGTCACGAACGTGGTAACCTGCAAGAACATTTCTGTGATGGGGTCAGGAATCTTATCACATGTGAAGTTTGAAACCACTACTGTGTATTAGAGTGAGCTGAGGTGTTTCCGTGATTTGCAGAAACGTAAGGGCAGTTTGCTGTTGACAGTGAGTTACAAACCAAACAAGAGACACATTGTGACACAAGAGACACAATTTATGACTCAGACACATTAAGATAAACATGACTGTATGTGTAAAAGGCAGAGTTGTTTTTTTATTTAAAAGAAAAGCTTTGTTTCTGACTCATGAGACTCGGGGCTTCACTGAAGCAGCGGCAGAATTTCTTTGGTCTTTCCCAAAGCTATAAATCTCACTGAATGTAGTCAAAAGTATTTTATTCATTTGACACATTAGACTTTGACATGTGCAAACGCTACAGAGGTGTAAGAAAGATAATTGAAATTAAAAAAAAGAATCAACAACTTCTTTTTTTTCCATCGTGTTTCTACATGCAGGGCTGTTTTTGTTTGAATACCAATAAATCTTTGGCAAGGTAATTTTGACAAATGAAGCTACAAAAATTGCCATCAACAGAATGACAGGTTAGTTTTTCATGAAACTGTTTCTGACTTGTATTTGCCAAGACGTTGCACAAATGGTGCATTTTTTTTTTTTTTTTTTTGTTCTTTGTTTTGACAAACTCAAGCAAGTACAATTTAGTAAAACACGCATGCTGGAAAATATAAATGACAATTTTGAGATTCTTACTCATATACTTATATATTTACTTTGTTTCTAAGCAAAAAGGACCAGATGGAGATAAAGTTGTATGCTGATGACACCAGAATCTAACTTGCAAAAGTTTTTATTGTGACATAATTTCAGAAAAGGTGATTGTGTTGAGAGTGTCAATAGTCTCTTTTTGCTGCAGTAGAAAATAGCTGTGGCTGAAACCAAACCCAACTGAGCCTGACTGAACCTGCCAGGCAGTTTGTTTTCTATGAAGGACCAGAACTAAGCCAGACACAGTCCAGAACAGCTCTGCTAACCTCTGATAGCCACCTAGCATCAGAGATAACTCTGTAATGATGAAAAAACATACAAACCTTCCCTGTTATACAAAATGTGCTTTTTCTTGTCAGAGCTGCATCAAAGCAGAAAATTTATTAATGTGCACCTTCTGGTCATTGGTTGACATTTAAGCTCGATGTGGCATCAACCAGGATAATTTGTCAGACAAACTTCACTGCTTAGAAGGATCTAGTTCCACTTAACTTAATGTCAGCCCCCTCAACATCCCCCCCACTGATCCAGACCAAAAATAACAAGCCAAAGCCCAAACACTGTTCTCTCTGTAGCTTCCTGGCACTGACTCCATGTGGTTGGCCTTTTCCCTGCAGCCAGTATCAGTGTGATGAGCCAAAGCGACAACCGCGTGCCATGCAGATCTCTGCTTCTCCTCTGTGGCTAGTTAGCCCGCTAGCGATCTCAGCGGCGCCCCCATCTGTGGGTCGGGTCCGTCTGTACTCAGCTGGGCTTCTCCAATCAGAGACGCCTCAGCTCCAGCAGCCTCTAATCCAAGCACGGGCTTTACCGCGGCAGCTCAGTGTAATCACACGGCTAATTCACAGGCGGATGGGAGGAAGGCAATCCGTGACGGACGTTTTTTGTGCAACTAAGAATGAGCTCCCCGGTGACCAGGGGAGGTGGTGGAGAGGGAGACTGTCGTTGAAGCGGCCGTGAAAAGATGGCTCCAGAAAGGCGAGATGTGCGGGGAATAGATGAATAGCAGTCCGAGATAGAAGCAGGACACAAGGAGAATGTTTGGAGTGCATAAAAAAAGAGGGAAATGAATCTGTGGCAGTCTTCTGCCAAGAGAGTGTTGAAAGAGCCATTGTGAGTTGGAAGAGTCTATATGAGTCACTAAAGAATAGCGAGGCTCTGTATTAATTTGGATAAGAAACCTTTGCCTCCGTGCCCCTTTTCTCTCTCGGCTCCCATCCACGACACTTCTGTGGTTTAACGCAGTGTTCGGTTTCAGTTCAGCAAGCCAAGTCATTACATTTCAACATGTCGCACCTTTCACAGGGGGAATTAACTCATGCTGTTATTTCTTCATTCCCCTCACGCTGAGACCCAGAGGAACAATGAAAACAGAACAGAGAGAGTGAGAGAGAGGAAAGTCTGAATATTTTTGACATCATCATGTCTGTCCTGCTCGTCCTCTGACCGTCCTCTGCACAGAACCTCCTCCTCCTACTCCTCTTCATTATTGATTTCACATGAAGTCAGGAGGAGCAGACTCTGGCTCCGTGCCAACTGTTACTGTTGACATCGAAGCAACAAAAGAGAGTAAATCTCTCTGTTACACCTTGACGTGTCATGTCATGTCTGAGAGTCTGCAGTGAGAGTGAAGAGTGGAAGATAAAGTGAGAAGTTCTGCAGACGGTCCACACTGAGCACTGAGTCCAATGATACTGTCAATGTTGTTAATGTGCACATCACAACATAATCTACATCTTACTATGGGATAATAAAGAAGAAATGTACTGTGATATCAAACTGTGTATATTTGTGATACCAGGCCTTTTTACTAAACTGTTACTGAAAGGTTGAATATGTTGTGTTAACGGAGCAAATTTGTGTAGCATTATTCGTGTGACGGAATTCATTGGATCATTTGTGCTCATGTTACACAACAAGTAACAACTAATAACCAACAACTAACAGCCAATAACTAATAGCCACCAACTAACAACCAATATCTAACCACTAACCAACAACTAATGACCAACACCTAATAACCAACAACCAGCAACTAACAAACAACAACTAACAACCAGCAACTAAAAACCAACAACCAGCAACTAAAAACCAACAACCAGCAACTAACAACCAACAACCAGCAACTAAAAACCAACAACCAGCAACTAACAGCCAACAACCAGCAACTAACAACCAACAACCAGCAACTAAAAACCAACAACCAGCAACTAACAACCAATATCTAACAACCAACAACCAGCAACTTAAAACCAACCACCAGCAACTAACAACCAACAACCAGCAACTAAAAACCAACAACCACCAACTAACAAACAACAACTAAAAACCAACAACCAGCAACTAACAACCAACAACCAGCAACTAAAAACCAACAACTAACAACCAACACCTGATAGCCAACAACCAGTAAACTAAAAACCAACAACCAGCAACTAAAAACCAACAACTAACAACCAACACCTAATAGTCAACAACCAGCAATTAAAAACCAACAACCAGCAACTAAAAACCAACAACCAACAACTAAAAACCAACAACCAGCAACTCACCACCGACAAATAACAACCAATAACTAATAGCCACCAACTAACAACCAATATCTAATAACCACTAACCAGCAACTAACAACCAACAACCAGCAACTAAAAACCAACAACCAGCAACTAACAACCAACAACCAGCAACTAAAAACCAACACCTAATAGCCAACAACCAGCAACTAAAAACCAACAACCGGCAACTAAAATCCAACAACCAACACCTAATAGCCAACAACCAGCAACTTGTTTTGAGGGCTTTGGTGCATGAATTTATTGACATCGTTGCAATTTTTACTGAAGATTTATTAAATAATACCTGTATGAGTTAACGCTGTGTTTGGTTTACCTAATCAAATTAATATTGGCTGAACCAGACGTTGCTGTAAAAATGGTGAGTTCACTGTTCTTGACCGATCATGCGTCAGTTTCAGCTGTCAGTCATCCATGAGACGATCAAATAAAAAATCTAAAACATGAAAAGTTGAATGTCAGTGAGATAAGAATAAGCAAAAAATGTTACTAAAATACTTTGGCTGCTTATTTTGACTCATGTCCCATCTGCTAATACCGAGGAGGCGGGGTTTTTACTTCAGCCTGCCAGCGGGGGCGATAGAGAGGACGGGTTAATTTTTAATGAGCTGTCACATCATCTGTCCCTGTGTGCAATATTTATTCTTTTTATTATATTAATTAAAATGTTTGTATTCAGAGTAATTATGTCAGATTGATCCAAACCTCACTGATGTGATCGACTGTCTTTAATCCACCTGCTGTTATTAAAATGACTAGTCTGACTAATCAGACTCTATTGATTGATCACTCCAGTGTTTCTTTCTTTCTTTCTTTTTTTTTTTTTTTTGGTCTCTTTTTACAATTACTCAAGAGTCAGATTTTATTTCTTTTTGCCGCGCTGTGATTGGTGGAGGGCTGCCAGGAGTGGGCGGAGCTGCATTTTTTGCTGCGTTGCTGCGTGTCTGAGATGAATCAGAGTTGGAAACAGTGGGAGGCAGGTAGCCAGCTGAGGTGAAGGAGGGTAACGAGTGCTCATTAGCAGCAGCCACAAGTGTCTCTGTGTGGTAATATGGTCCACCAAAGTGGAGCCCTTGGGGAGGGGAGAGAGAGAGAGAGAGAGAGATGAATAAAAAAACTCAGACAAAGATGCAGTGACTGATAAAAGAGAGCAGCTTCACGTAAACTGACACTTTATGGCACAACTGTGAGAGTGTGTGTGTGTGCGTGTGTGTGTGTGTCGTCCATAAAGTCATTACATGAGAAGTCAAACTGCTGCAGTTGTTCTGAGAACTTTGATGTTTGTGCTGACGATGGAGCCTCAGAACAAACAGCCAAACCCAAAGTGCTGGAATGTGCCTTTAGTCTCATCGAGCCGATTCCATCATTTGATCTGTGAGAAATGTAGAGGTTTATGTTTGACCCAACCAAATACTTTCAAATACCACAACAACAAAAATGGGCCTTAAAACTTTAGTAATTTGGATGGAAAGATTTAGCTTAGTATACACACACATATATTATACACATATATGCTTTCATCTTTATCATCATCACAAGTTTGCTTTATTTTGTGGTCGTGATTTGGAGAAACTTCACTGACAGATGGTCCTCATATGAACTAATATTAAGAATGAAAATTCCCCAAAAGTTTTGTTTTTGTTATAGTATATTCTGCTGGAGACGCAGATAGCGTGTGAAGCCATTTTAGTGATGCTACACTGTGTTATGGCACTGATATTATCGATATTCTGAATACAATTTCCCCAAAATTATGAAAAAGTATGCTTATTTTTACTAAAACAAATGTTATATAATCTGATGTGGGGACACAGCACTGAAAGATGGTGCTTTTATGAAATAATATTCAGAATGAAAAATTCCCAGAAAGTATGAAAAACCTCTTTTTTTTTCGTGTTTTTTTTTTTTTTTTTTTTTTTTGTTGTAGTATAATAATATAATACAGGAGACTAATGTAGTGTGTAGCCATTTTAGGTTTAGAAAAAGACTTTCCTATGAACGTCAAAGGTGGTGCCTTAATCTTGTGTTATAATGTTTCTACAGCAGCCACAAAGTGTGTTTCACATTTTGAGAAGACAATGAAGAACCGTGGCCCCGACCCCTGTAACCCTGTAACACATAATCCAATTTTTAAACATCTGTATTTATGAACTAATCAGCTGACACAATTGTCATTGTCATACTTTTTGGTCTGTGAGGGCCACCTTAATCCACCGACATACTTGCATCACCATTAGATGTCACTAATTCTTGCATACCGGACCTTTAAAACCAGCGATAAGTTTTAAAATGTGTCTCTTCGCGTGTTTAAATTTACAGACGAACGTGAGATGGTGAACAACAGGTGAAAGGAAGAAAATCATAAAGTGAGAAACAAAAACTGTTTGTGGCCCCAAACCAGTGATCAGGTGTTGGTGTACTACAGACACGCATGCACACGCACACAAAAGAAGGAAACAGAGCAGAGTAGTGTCAAACCACCAGAGGAAGACGCTGCTCCAGAAGACTTTATTAACTTCACTGACAACTCCTGCTGTTAACCACAGCTAGGTCACGTCACAAATAGTAACACACACACGCACGCACACAAATAGACTGCTACCATATTGGACAGCGCCCAAGACTGTTGGTGGCACCTGTGCTGCTGCTGCTGCTGCTGCTGCTGCTGTGACAGGATGTTCCCTCATATTCAGCCAATAAACCTCACTCCAAAACACACATTACCCACTCACACACACACACAATCCAGCATTTAAGAAATTCCTGTTGTACATGTCTCTGAATTTTTTATAATCCTTCAGCCCCACATGGGCACGTGCATGTGTGTGTGTTAATTTTAGTGTTGGCACATTGTCATTCAGCCAGCTTTATCCTCCCCCCAAAGCTTGGCCACAACTAAAACAGGTAATATACACTGAGTGTGTGTGTGTGTGTGTGTGGACTAAGTTGGAAAATGCATGTTGTTGGGTTAAGAGGGAGCAGCTTTTAGCTTTGTTTTCTGAGCTCATTGTGTTTGTGGCTGAGATGTTTGCTTCTCATTGAGACTTGAACACACACACACACACACACACACACACACACACACAGCATTCATAGTGAGGACTCTCGTAGACATAATGCATTCCCTAGTCCCTTACACTAACCTTAACCCAATTCTAACCCTAAAGCCTGGTCTTAACCCTGATAAACCCCTTCAAAGTCTTGAGGACCAGACAAAATGTGCTCACTGTCCAAAAAATCTCCTCACTCCCTCAGCTTTTCACACACATACTGTTGCTAATGTGCTCGGAGTTTTGATGAGTTTGAAATTCCTGAAAATAAACAATCACAACAGCATCTTTGCTCCTCTAGAACCTTTGTCACACAAACACAATCATGAAATCCAGGATTACTGAGAAAGTCAGGCTTGATTTAGCCAGATCCTTCCATCCTCACATCCAATCATCCGCATACATGTGAGTTTCCAGATTTACCATATGAATTCTTGTTTTTCTAGTGTTTATTTTCCTTATTTGAGCTATGTGTTTTCTTTTGAGCTGTTGTATTTGGATGTTAGTTGATCAAAAAAAAAAAAAAAAAACACCAGCTCTGAAACATGAATAAGTGACTGGAGTTAAGATTATTAAACCAAGTTTGGTTTGAAGCAGGTTATCTGCACAGATTAAATCTAACATGTGCCAATGATTTCTTTAAAGTGAGTCTATGATTAATTAAATCAGGATAACTGGAGAATCCCGGCTTAGTCCTTTACGTAAACATGCCTCTGGTCACTGTGTGTGTGTGTGCTAGAATTTCAAAGTTGATACTGAATCCCAGGACAATACTCAATATCACTTTCAACACCATGAAAAATACACAGTTTAAGTTTTTTCCGACATGTTTCTGAAAAGTCACAGTAATATTTGAATGTAAATTTCTATTTTCTGTGCTTAATTGACTTGGCACCATACATTTTTCTTGCTGATCAGAGTTGGTATAGTTGACTGACAACATTTGTTTTGTTACTGGTTTTCTAACTAGAGTTTTGGATTTTATGAGGAACAATTGTGTTTATCCTGTTTAATAATAGTCATAATAACATGTCAAACAAGATGACACTGTGACATTGTTGCAGAACAAGGTCTCATGTGTTGTCTCAGTTGTGCTGACAGTGTATCGGACAGTGTGACGCAGCTCTGTTTCACTGAGTTGTACCTAATAAAGTGACTTTATTGTTTTGAGAGTGCTTGTGGTCAGTGAAGTGATCCGAGTTCCACAGTTAAAAAACAAACGGGGGATGAAAGCAAAGTGCCGAGTCAACACAACTGCAGATGGACACTTTGTTTGTGAAGAAAAGCACACGCTGTTGAATTAAAGCAGCAAAACGCATACACACACCCACACACACACACACAGGGCATGGCTTAATTACTGTCGCATAATACCAATTATTTTGTCTCCACATTCTTATCTTAATTACTTCAAAAGACCAACTTCAATTAGGATGTGAAAACTGCATCTATAACTGACAGACCAATCCACACAGCTCCCCACGGAGGCAACGCCACTCAGTTACACACACACACACACACACACACACACACACACACACACACACACACACACATAATCTTACCAACAAATTTGCTGATAATTAATTGACATGCCAGGAATAATATTCAGCACAAATAAATGAATATTGTTCTGAAGATGAAGACGAGAGCTGAGCATATTAATTGTCTGAATCAGGCGAGAGTAAAACAAAAACAAATGTCCAAATCATTTGATTTCCACATAACATTGACAATTTTACAGAGGTCAATATATACAGATATAAATAATACATATGTCTAACTGGAAAAACAAGAAGCAGCTAATGAGCGATTAAATCTTCAAGCATCTTCCTCTGAACTGATCTATAAACAAGATAAGGAATCTTTATTTATTTGCCTTTATTTACAGTACAAGAGTCAATAAATCCTGGATTTATCCAGCTGACGCTTGATGACAGATTGAATGATTTACAGTAGAGGAATAACCGGATTGTTAAGACTCTTAAATCATTGTCACTTCACTAATGTCACTATAAGTGAACCACTGAACAAAGCAGTTTAACAACAAAAACAGGGACGAATTGTCCCAACTGTTCATTTACATATATTAGATCAGGCCCATGTCGATGAGGATTAGGTCATACAGTAAAAATGTGTGTGCTACATTAACACAAAATGAGTAATCAGTGCTAATTTTTACCAAAAAAAAAAATGCTCCTCACTCTTCCACACCAAAGTCCAAAGAGAAAATCATTGATTTTACATCACAGCACACAGGAGATGTTGATCAAATGCGGCCGCCATCAGTAAGTTCAAATGCATTTTAGTGATTTAGTGTTTGAAATCCTTTGTTCAGATTTACCTCAGTGACACAAACTGACCACACGAGGCAGCCGCTCCTGTGTACCCCCAAACTAAAATTACTGATTTTCTCTCTGGACTTTGGTGTGGGAGAGTGAGTGGATTCCAAACTGCAGTTTCCTGTCGGAAAAGTCTGTCTAACAGTGAGAGAAAGTGTTCAAACTGTGTAGACTTAAACCCACGTGGACTTTATGACACTAGTCTTTAGTTCTAAGTGGATAAACTCTCTTCAGAGAAAACAGAGCTTGTTCTGAATTTGGGGGTCTCTGAGCAGCTCAGGTCAGTGGGGGATTTTCAGTGGTTCATAGTGATTGTGGGGGGTGGTGGTGGTAAAGGTGGCCAGTTCATGACCTGGTCAGGAATGCAGTCACCCTGTGGAACAGAGCCACAGGGACTTTACACCGGGGAGAAACTCTATAGCTCAAATAGAAATCTCTGTCAGTCAAGTGAGGGTCTGGCAGCAGAGGCTGTACACACACACACACACACAGTCTGTCTCACAAACATGTCTTTTGATTTTCTGACTTCAGAAACAGAAACTTCTGCTGCTCTCTCTCTCTCTCTCTCTCTCTATGAAAAAAAGTGAGGAGGAGGGGGAGCAGTTGCTTGGTCTTACTGAGATGGAAGCAAACACAGTTGACAGTTTCCTTCCTCACAGTAAACATTGCAGCCCCACTTAGACATGGGTCAGGGACAAGAACCCCCCCCCCCCCCCCCCCCCCCCCCCCCCCCCCCCCCCCCCCCCCCCCCCCCCCCCCCCCCCCCC
>JAFBJR010019380.1:8861568-9045745 GCA_016785285.1 Brachirus orientalis | reverse complement strand
GGGGGGGGGGCCAAAGCCCCCCCCCCCCCCCCTCCCCGCCCAGAACCACCTCCACCTCCTGCCCCATACTCACCCACAGAAGGACACACCCTCCCCCTCTTTCCTTCTCCTCCACTTAAAGTGTGGGATGCCCACACTTCCCTGTCCTTCACTGTGCAGACAGACATGCAGACACGGGACCCAGAGTCTGCTTCACCTTTCATCTGCTCACAAACACAACCTGAGGATCACCTACTACTGCACACACACACACACACACACGTTTGCGCTTCTATCAGAGTGAGGACCCTCATAGACATAATGCATTCCCTAGCCCCTTACCCTAACCCTAACCTAAACCCAATTCTAACCTTAACCCTAAAACCAAGTCTTAACCTTAAAAAAGCTCCTTTAAAGGGTGAAAAAAAAGTGAGGACCAGCCAAAATGTCCTCACTTTGTCAAAATGTCCTCACTTTGTAGGTGTTTATACGATTTTTGGTCCTCACTCTGCAGCAAGTACAAGAACACACACACACACACAAACACACACTGACCCCTCTCAGCTTCCTCTTAGTGGACACTAAAGACTCTTTTAGAAACTGAGAAAACACTGTGTCATCAGTTCATTACTGCAGAGCAAGTTTAGAGCGATCAGGTGACCTTTTGGGTTGTATTGTATTTGGGAAATCTAATAATAAATGCTTTTGTTCATGTGTGTGAACTGTGCTTCAATCACTTTTTTTAAAAAGTAAATTTAAGATTAACCTCAGGAACACAGAACTGCAACGGGTAAGTCAGGTTTTTATTAGCTCACAACAGTGTCCCTTTTATTTTTAAAGGCAATATCAAGACATGGGTAATATCATCACATCCCTATTCACTACAATGAACTTCCTGTCATGTTTGCATCGTCACATAAATAGAAGAGCGCTGCGTGATGTAAGAAGCTTTTAAAAATTAATTCATAAGGAAAGATGACGATGATGATGTTGATCACAGATATACGTGATAAAGAAGCTACATTTTAATAACTAGTTAACTGCATGAGGTAGGATTTCAAACACTGAAGTCACAAAATAAGACATTTGAATTTACTGGAGGCAGCAATGGATCAACAACTCCCGTGTGCTGTGAAGAAACATGAGCACGATCAAATATACTGTATATATATATATAAAAATAAAGTTGTAGGTAAAATCTGGAAATGCAGAACAATAAAAGTAAATTTTAACTTTTGTATTGGATCCATTTTTTTATGCTGTGTGCCAAAAGCAGCTCATAAATATCAGCTCTGACATTAAAAGCTCTCACAGCTGCAACATGGTTCAACAATCCCTGCACAGATACGGTGTGTGTTTCTATTGTTGCTTCTGTGTGTGGGTTAGTGAGATGGATTAATGCTTCATTCTTGTTTATTTGAGTATTTTCTTTTTCCTTCTTTGCTTCTCAGGCTGTAACTACTTCACACACACACACACACACACTGTACAGCAGCAGCAGTCCTCCCTGCAGGTTTTACCTCCAGGGCCTGAGTGTGTGATGATGAGCTTCTCTTCTTCTTCTTCTTCTTCTTCTTCTTCTTCTTCTTCTTCTTCTTCTTCTTCTGCTCTCTCTCTCTGTCTCTATCTCGATCCAAACAGAAAGCTGAGGAAATTACGCGCCTTTTCCTGGAATGTGATTAGATTCCTGATGTTGGCAGCCGCACATCTCTGTTTTTTAATTGGGTTCTGAGGCGAGACCAGATTAGCCTGGTGACATCACTGATGGTCTGTTTGTGTGTGTGTGTGTGTGTGTGTGTGTGTGTGTGTGTGGAGGTTGGTGGAGTCTGCTGATAAGAGATGGTAAAGGAGGTGTCAGGGATTTTTGCGGGTGAATCCCTCCACTCCCTGATGGATGATGCTCACTAACAGGGTGTTACACTCTGTGTGTGTTTCTTATTTTATTTCCACATACATGTGTGTATGCACACACGTGTGGAGAGGCTAATTTAAATGCTTTTGTTTTGTCACATTGTTACATGAGACTTTATGTAAAGGGAGACATGCATGCAGCATTAGTTTGTTTCCATAGTAACGATAAAACTAACACGTCATGGTGTTTCACCGTTGTAACATTCTCTGAAACTGGCCTCATCTTTTCCACGCATACAGTTACTTTATTATGAATCTGAATTGGGATTCAACGATCAACGACGAATGAGCGTCAGACTTTTACACATGTAAACTAAAACATTCTCACTTAATCTTAATCTAATCTGAACCAACCGCTGAGCCAATCAGGTATCAGAAAGATAATGTTCAAATGTGTTATTTTGTGACTGACCACATGAGGCAGCGGTGGACCAGCTCAAGCTAAAATCACTCTTTACAAGATGTTAGAAAAAATGACTTACTATGTTAGATTTCATGGAAACATGTTAGTCCAACTAAAATCGTACTTTACTGAATTAGTCACAGTTAGACTGACACACTCAGATAATGTGGTTGCGAGTATGTACTGCGGTACGTTTACGTTCAGCTGGACTCAAACTGGTCGTGAATGCACCGAGATGCACAGAAGAAGAAGAAAATGCTGAGTCATCTTCATGAATGAAAGATTTTACAGTTAATGGATGGTAGAAAAACCTGGAATTGAGCTTAATATGCTCACAACTAGCCACCAGCTAAAGTTGTAGGAGGTCCAGCAGAAAAAGCTTCAGACATGACAAGCTAAAAGGAGGCACCTAGTGGAGTGGAGTATAATACAACTGATTCAAAATAATAATTCCCTGCTGGTGTTAGTTTTCTCTGTGGACTTTGGTGTAAATGTACATCTACAGTGCTGTGTTTTAAAACGTCAATATTCTGCTCACTTTATTTATTACAATCGGTTTGTGTCAACATGAGAAACGGTCGTGAAAGTTCGGACCCATCGCGAAAATTACAGTTGTGATATAGAAGATAGAAATAATGGCAGGAAGTGTGTGTGTGTGTGTGTGTGTGTGTGTGTTAGACAGAGGAACAGGTGCTCAGACCTCCAGGCTGAAACTTTCACCCTCGGCATTCAAGGTCACAGGCAGTGCGAGTGGTGGGTGGTGTGTGTGTGTGTGTCTGTGGGTGTAAAGATCTCCCACTTCCTTGCCTCCGTCCTCGCCCCCTCCACCATTAGCTCCCCTCCTCCGCCTCCTCTTCCTCCTCCTGGTCTTTGGGCAGGAGAACAATCATCCTGGCGTCTGATACTTCCTGCCCGGCAATAATTACTCCACCTAATTAAAACTTAATTGCTGGCCTCTACGACCGACCCACCGTCATCTTAAATGAGCAGTGGGAGCCGGGGCGGGGGCGTGAGCCTGCTGGGATGTTTGTGTGGACGGCAAATTGGTTTATCCCTATCAGATTCCTCAGTCTGTGGCCCAGCTCACGCTACTGCGCCGCTCTGCTGCACACACACACACACACACACACACACAGAGAGAAGGCTTAATGCGATGGAGGCCTAATGACACATGCAACCTTTCTCCTTCTCCTTTGCCTCTTTAAACCTCCCTTTTATTCACTGTTTCAGTGAGACATGTGTCGATGTTTTTGGAGAGAATGATGAAAAGTTTGTTTTATGAAGGGGGGGGGGGGGGGGAGCGGAAAGAGGTAGAGGAGGAGGAGAAGACAGAGATAAGGGAGTCAGGATTCATGGCCCCACTGCAAAATCATCAGGAGTAAATGAAAGAGGAAGTGCTGCGTTAATCGCTGTGGATTCTCATCATTGTTTTACGATTAAATTTCATAATTGACTAATGGCCAGCTGCGGCTCGCATTACACGCAGGACAAATACATCACATTAAACATGCAAGCTGAGAGCAGTCGAGTGGAGATGGATGGGCCGATAGGGCAGGATGGATGGATGGATGATGTGACAGTGATGGAGATAAGGAGGAGAGTGATGTGGAGATGAAGGGAGAGAGAGAGAGAGAGGCGACATGGCCTGAGGCTGGACAGTGCGTGTTTTCACTTTGTCTCCATCTCAATGAAAACGAGTGAAAAGTAATGCAAGGAGATGGTTGAAGGTGGGTGGATGGATGGAGGGATGGATGGAAGTGGAGGTGTATCAAGTTGGAGTGTGATTAGAGATGACAGGTGTCATATATAAAGGGATTACAGAGTGTGTCTTTAAAGCCCAGGCTCTATAATCCTGCCTCAGTACAGCAGCAGCAGATAAACACGATGGTGTTTCTCTCTCTCTGAAAAAGTGAACACGAGCTTCACAAATAACTTCTCTAATTCCCCCTTTGTCGACCCAGATGCTCGCTACAACACAAATAACTTCTCTAATTCTTCCCCTTTGTACAAGTGAGAGTCGGGCGCAGAATAACTGAGCTCTCCGAGTGTTTGTGACAAAACCAGCGTGTGCGGGTGCCGGTGTGTCGTGTGGCACCGGCACCAGTGGGCGGAGTCCACTCAGTGTCGATATGCGTCTTAAGACGAGTGCAGTTGTTCTCGCCGCCATGTTTGTTGCTGTTTGTTGTGAGGTTTGAAAGAGTTACAACCCCCAACCCCCCCACCCCTTAGAAATATTTATATTTTAACTTCTCTAACTTCTGAAAACACACACAAACACACACTGTTGTCAGTTTGTGGTCCAATTAAGCGTTACCTTGATGGAGGAGTCAAACACACACACACACACCACACACACACCTGTGCTGCTCAGACAGGAAAGACCACCAACTGAAAGTCTGGTTTCCCATGTAGGAGTGTGTGTGTGTGTACCTGGTATTCCTTATGTTGCGGGGACCTAAATCTGTTCACACAGTCACATTATGGGGACTTGTCTTCTTTATGGGGACAAAAGTCAAGTCCCCATAACATAAATGACTAAATTTTAAAGTGAAGACATGTTTTAAAGTTACGATGAGGTTAGGGAACTAGTAATTAAGTCTCAGATGAACATAAGTTAATGCAGTGTCCTCCGAAGTCATGGAAACCTGTCTATAATCTATATATCTGAAAATGTTATGTTGACCCCAGCAGATTTTTAGCAGCTGACACACACAGTTGGTTTGAACACTGAAATTAATTCATCTTTCATTGTCAAAAGGATTGATTCTGATGAATGAAAGTGATTCTATTGTCTCTACTGGAGTTAAAATGCTTGTTTTTTAAAAAAAAATAAAAAAAAATGAAACTACATTTCCCCTAAAACTTCCTTTAACCACATTCACCTGCACTACAAAGAAGAACTGCTGCCCCTCTGAGCCTCTTCATTTGTATAATTGAAGGTAAATAGAACGTTTTTGAGGAGAAACATGGTGTAAAATTATTATTCAGACGTTTTCAGTTACTATAAAAACACATTTGGGATATTACTAAACATACTGGCCAGTTTCTCATCAACATTACACTGTATAACAAAATAAAGCCTCCTGGTTTGAGGAAAAGTAGTAGAAAGGGTAATTCTATGTCTTTCACACAACTTTCTGACTAATAACAGAACTCATTGTATTTGGCAATGTCCTTTAATATTCAGATATTGGAGTTCCATTTTTCATAAAACAGTAAAAAATGGAACCCGTTCCTTCTGGATTTACCTCTAGGACACTCATAAACATTTATGATTTTATTGTTTGTTTTTTTTAATTTCCTTTTGCATAGGACCATTGTAAACAAATATGCCGGCTTTGTTCAAGGGTATGTGCAATTTATGTAAATTTATTTATTTTTGTTTTACGCTTGGGCAGTAACTGTGATTTGTTTGGTTAGTCGTTTTGTTTGGATATGTTAAATTAATAAAATATATATATATTAAAGAAAACTCACGTTTTCTCAGCTGCTGAATCCTGTTTCTGTATAAATCCTTTACACCAGGCACTGTTTGATTTGACACATTTGCACTTTCCCCCGTGTTTGTAAAACAATGACATTAAACAGTTTGTAATCAGTTCTTAAAGGTAACAATAAGAGAAAATTACAACGTGCAAGTTAAGTTTGGTTCAAACAATAAAAGATATTACAGTCTAATCTGGAGCAAATACGTTTATTACTGTTGGTTAAACAGTTATAACATGGGTTAAGAAACACAAACCTACCTACCTAACCTACCAACTAACCAACCTAACACTAAACCATTAATATAACTTATCAACTAACCTACTAACAACCAGCCAGTCAATCAATGAACCAACCAACAACCACTAAATGGTTAATTAATAATTAATAAAATGTTTCAAAACCGATTTCACCGTTGACCAGATGTGAACAGATGTTTCATCAGGGAACAGATCAGAGTCTCCTCAGATGGCAGCAGCTGTGATCGCTGCTCGTCCCTCCGGCCTTTTTCCTTTCTTTCTTTTTTTAAATCTCTATCTGCTATTTCACACTTGTCCTTTCATCGCTAACCATTACCAGGTAATGAACAGACCTGACTCTTTCTTCTCTTACCGTCATGAAAATTCAGCTGCTTCACACTTTGTCAGGCGGGAAAAATCGAACGACTTCATTTTCTCTGAGTGTGTCGGCGGTGGGGTTCCTCGCCCACAGCACTGCAGATGACTTCCTGACACGCGGGCGGTTGCTATGGCGATGGTGTTGATGGTGATGAAGATGATGATGATGATGATGTGAAACGAACTCTGTAGAAGAAGTAGAAAATGAACGAGTGGATTGAGTGATAGTGAGGCAGAAGCGGGTCAAGTATCTGATGCCTCGGCTATTTTAGGATTTTCAAACCCACTGAAACTGAGAGAAGAAGAGTGTGGGAGGGACTGAGGAATACACACACACACACACGCATACACGCACACCTCAGCCCCCTCTAATAATCCGCTAATCCTGTTTATCATCAGCCAGCTCTTCTTAGTGCAAGTGATACATGAGAGAAATCAACACTTACAAACACCAACTCCATGTGCAGAGCTCAGATACACACACACACACACAGCTCTATTCCTCCATCTCTCTCTCTCTCCTCACTCTGTTATGCATCTGTTACACATCATCTCAATCCCACATCAATGCTCGGCCTCTCAGAAAACCAGCGTCTGAAGACTTTCACTAAGCTGCAGAGAGAGAGAGAGAGAGAGACACGCACAGAGAGAGTGTCTTCCACAGAAGACTTGCAATATTTCCCTTGTGGATGTTGCAAGTAAATTTGTGCTTTTCTGAAGAAAATTCCCTTCATTTATTTAAAACGATATGAAAATAGAAAATATAAAGTGTAAGCAGAGATGATCCAGGCTTCAGCGGGGAATAAATCTATAATTTCATGTTTCTCCTCCTGGGATGATGATTCTAGTAAAAGCTAAATAAGTTTGTAAATACGTCCTAAATCAGCGTTTGCCATTTCATAAGGTAATCTTTGCTGCTTAAAGGGTCACTACAGGGGAATTTGGTTAAAGCACGCGGCAGGTTTTTCCACCAGCAGAGTATTGTGTAACTCTTTCAAGGGAAAATGGAGAGAGTGGATGAGGAACTGCCTCAGTTTCAGAAAAAGAGCTTGAGTGCAGGATGATTCTGTGCGTGAGTTTCAGCTTCCCGACCCATCGAACTTTGAAGGAGCACATAGGAAGTTTTATTTTGACGACTGACACAAAATATGATGGGAAATATTCTGCTGAAGAAGTGCTACACCCCGATTTTCTTTTTTAAAAATGCACTAATGTGTGGTAAAATAGTGCCAGTAACGTCATGCAGGTGCTTAAAAACAAAATCAAAAACAAATGAAGAACTAAAGCAGAAAAACTTCCACTGTCACACAGATGTGTTAAATATTATCGGTTTTAAAATATAATTAAAATGACTCATTGGCGGCGCCATCTTGGACTGATGAGGTAGTTTTGACCTTTGACCTCAGTGATATGGAGTGGAGATATTGATTAATCACGTACGTTTTAACAGTAACAGTTGATGAAAATATCACTAATAAGAAACATAGACACTTGTGTCATTTGCTTTGACTTCATTTTTTATATTCTAACGTGGAGGAGGCGGAGCCTATGAGCTGTTCTGTTTACAGCCACCAGGGGGCGACTTTATTGCCGAGCAGCTGCAATGTCATTAATCTTTCTTAAACAAAGGAAACACTAGGATGCTAATGATGTTAGCATAGCACTCCAGGTTTGTTTACACAGCAGCAGTCAGTTTTTCCTTTATAAACAACAGTGACTCTCTACATGACATCACATCATATTATTTTTGTTTACAAATCATAAACAAGAGGATAAATTGTTGTTTAATGATAATTGATGTTTGTCCGTATCAAATATCAGTTCAATATCAGACGTTTGACTAAAAATCAGAAAGTAAAAAACAGAGAAGTCTTTAAAATGTGAATCATGGAGTCACTCTCTCCATTTCTGTCAGATTTACTGCCATTAAAACACTTGCTCTTTGTTCTGTCACGTTAATTAACGTGCGAGTGAGTGACAGTTGGTAGGAGGTTCAGGTGTTTAGTCATATTATCTGCTGTCACCATCAAAACCTGCTTCATGACAAATTACATCCACAACTTGACCAGGAAAGAAGATGGGGGCGGAGATAAACCTGCGCGTGGTGCGTTCAAGGACCGTCAGAGAACGATGTGAGAGTGAGACAAACAGCATCAGGCTCAATTCAGGCTCCTTCTTCTTCTTCTAATGTGTTTTCTCTTAACACTGTAACACTTTGATGTCAGACTGAGTGTTGGCCGAGGCCACGGAGGCAGAGAGGTCCGGTCACTCAGGGCCGCATTCAAACAACAGGGGTCCATTCCATTTCCTGAGTTCAGGAAGCTCACTGTTGAGGAAGCTCGCTGGGTTCGATTTCTCTCATTTCCTCCTCTGACACTGTTCCTGGTTGGAGAGCAGGAATGCAGGCGGGAAAGCAACACGGCGGCATCCTACGGACATTTCCTGACTCGAAAAGAAATAACATATCAATGCAGTGGAGGAGGAGGAATTACGATGTATTTCTTCTTTTTTGTTTGAGATTAAACGTTAAGGTTCAATCAGAACATGTAACTTATTACGAATTTGCTTCAGAGATAATTTAAGAAAACTAATAAAACAAAGCAATAAGACATTTACTTTATTTGAATAGAAGACATTAATTAAAAAGGGAAGTTCTGGGATTTTTCAACTCAGACCATATATAAATCAGAATTCAGTGTGCGACTTGAGCAAGGGTTGGCTGACAGTATTGTCAGACTATTGTGCACAATAACTATCTCACCCTTTTATTGACGACGTAGAATGTCACGGTTGCCTCGTGTCTACTGACATGTTGCTGCCACAGACCACAATGATTTCCTGGACACAATTCCATTGAGTCCAGGTATGAAACAATGCTGGAATCCCCCCCCAGCCCCCTTTTAAATCACAAGGTGTAACTGATTCAGTTGCAATTATGTCTCAGATACTTTGTAAACTTTAATAAGTGAAACAGAGAAGGTAATATGGTGTTAAATACAACACATGGACCACCTGAGCTGACATTACACACACACACACACACACACGCGCACACACAGAGAGTAATTTTCTCAGATGGTGTGTAATCTCAGCAGCCTCCATCTCAGCAGCTTAGTCCAGTGAACTGATGCAGCCGCTGCCAGTTTTCTACCCAGAGCAGGAGGCCCAGAGGGGGGTGGGGCTGGGTGGGGGGGCAGTGCCTGGAGGAAACCCACATGGATTGTATTTGGGAGCCTGAGGCATGAAATGGAATAGGTTTAATCTGTTATCACCTGCAGACGGACGGCTGAGACACTGAGACTGAGACACTGAGACACTCATTGTGTTTACGCGCATGTTTTTAGTCGGACTAAGACAGTAATGTGGTTTTCTTAATGTCATGTAAACACATTAGTCCTCGACTAAAGTTGAGCTAGTCTTAGTCGGACTAACGTACCTGGATAATGCGATGCATAGTCCGACTACTCCGGCATCTTTCTTCAGACAACGCAGCATGCATCATGATGAACATGCACGGCAGGTACGAGACACACAGAACCACAGCGGCGTCTGTCTTTACGTCCGTCTCATCATCCATCTCATACCAAGGCGGAGTCGGACGTACACATTAAATCAATTTTCTTGTCCGCACGTCAGACTCAGTCAGTCAGTGAGTGAGTCAGTGAGTGAGTGAGTCAGTGAGTCAGTCAGTCAGTCAGCGATAGAGTGAGTCAGTCAGTGAATGAGTGAGTGAGTGAGGGCGTCAGAGAAGTTCAAGCTTTTCCGTTGTTTCTCAGCGTCTTTGAAGTGGCTGCGTCTCTGCTACTGTACTGAGAAAACATCATGAGGTGAGTGAAGGTTGTGAAGGTAAAAATCAGTGGGAGGAAGAAGATGTTGGTAAATTATGGTTACAATAAAAACTCGTAACAGAAAACCTCATCGTGTTTCTGTGACAGGAAATAAAGCACCCACCTTAAATATTATTCATTCTTATGATTAAGGTTTATTTATAAGGAGCAAATGAAACAACCCCACAGGGATTAATATTCAGATTAAATATAAGATAATTCTGTCACAGCAGAGACAGTGACATCTTTAATGTTTGCGTTTGATTAAGAAGTTGTGGTTGTTTATTTGCCTCTTTAGGTTTTTTTTTTTTTGTTTGTTTACAATCTAGTACGTGGTAATAACAATGGCAATGTGCGCTTTTATTTTTTCTTTACCGAGTTCTTCAGTTAAAGCTGACGTGGCTCTAAAAATAGGTCTGGTTAGGTTCATGTTCTCACCTACACATATTTACCAACTCCTCCCTCACACACACACACACACACATTCTTGCACAGCATTCTTATTGAGGACACTGACAGACATAATTCATTCACTAACCACTTGACCTAACTGTAACACTTCACCTAAACTTAAACCCTAACGTAAAACCAGGGTTTGACCCTGAAACAGCCCTTTAAAGTTGTGGGGTCCAATCAAAATGTCCTCACAAAGATAGGTTTGAATGCACATTTGTTCTCACAGCCTACTGCACACACACACACACACACACACACACACGCACACACACACTGCTCTACTTTGCCCACGCCGCACTAACAGCTGTGCCACATGAGACGAGAGAAAATGTTCCATTTCACACACGTTTATCGAGTTCTGTTGTTGCTGAGCTTCACCATTCCAGTCTACCAAAACACACACGCACACACACACACACAGAGTGCCACAACAGGAAGCAGTGGTCAGTCACTGGTCAAACCTCCAATGATCTATTTTACAGTCTCCAATGAGGAACAGGGAAAAACTCACCTCTGAAACAAAACTCACATTGGATATAACAGCTAAAAAAACTACTTAAAGGATGGTATTTAAAAAAAACTACATTAAATAGATTAAAAAATACATAAACAATTATTTAAAAGCAAGATTATGAAAAATGTCTCTGTAAAAGTTTTTCATGGCTCCATATGTGTTACCTGAAAGTACTGATCAATAATTCACTGTCAATGAATATACTGTATATAAATATAATGTTTATGTGATGTATCCATCAGACAGTTCAAAACCAAAATTTAGTGGTTTTTTTCCAACTTTCACTTAGACACAAAAATCTGTCATCAGTACAATAATAATAATAATAACCCAATAATGAATTACAGGTGTAACTGCAGAGAAAAAGAGAAAATAATAATGAACTAACTCAGAAACCCAAAAGCATCATCACACAACAGAGTTACAACAACAACACATCAGGTCGACTGATGAGATTAGGATCAAGCTTCACCACAACCAACCATCACAACTAACTAATTACTCACTGAGGTGATGAAACGTGGCAAGAGCCAGAGTCGCTGAGGATTCTGGGAAATAACAACGATGAAAATAGATAAATAAAATGATAACCACATAATTTCCTCTAATGTGTTTCTACATCTACAGAAGTTCCCTGAAGGTGAGTTTTCTTCATTTTTGTTTACACAGAGTGTAACAAAGTGTGTGGTTCATTGTCTTCAGTCGCATGATGACGATGAAACAAAAGAAACAACCAGTGTTTCCGTTTTTATTTGTGATCCTTTTTATTCTTGGTGGCAGTTTTTGTTTTTGTTTTTTTTGGTGTAAAGTTTATAAATTCAACTGACAGGAGTCAAGGAGGGGGCGGAGTCAACAATGTCACATCAGTTCACACACGTTATCTGATCGTACAAAAGACACAAGGAACAACATCAGACAATAATCAGATTAAAATTGAAGAGAAAAGTAAAAATAAAAACGAATAACCTGTGAGGTTAAGGTGTGAGGGTTTATTTTTTTTAACTGTGACACTGAGACGAACTTCCTGTTTCTAAATACACAATAATTTCTGTTTCCTCATTTTAGAGTTTTTAACTCCATTTGAAAATGTTTATTAAAGCGACATAAGTGTTACTTGTTAAGGCAACTTGGGGAAATTAAGTTTATTGTACTACTAGGTTAATTTACGCTTTAAACTCAAAATGGGTGTTATTTTTTACAGTGAAAATGTAGTTTTTATTAAAAATACACTGAAGTCTGGATTAAATCTTAAAGAGCAGTTACACTGAATATGATGCACATACACAAGTTCGCACTGAGCCACATTTATGATTAGAGAAAAAAAAAAATACAGCTATTTAACATGTTTTTTAAATCAAATATTTGATATTATAAATACAAGTAATAATAATCTTCTTTAAAATAATGTACAAAGTGCTGAAGAGAGAAAAACCAAAGTCCAAGATAGAAAATATAAACCAGAGCAAAATAAACAATAATGAATCAAATACACATGATTAAATAACTTGAACTTTCAGGAAAGGGTTGAACGTTAAATTTTTATTGGAATTCTGAACCAAAATCCAATACATTTGTTCAAAAAATATAAAAAAGTCAAGGAGAAAAACATGCACAGCACAAATTAAGAATATGATTATGATTATGATGTAATGAAAAATAGTAAAAGACTTAAAGATACAAGCCTGTTTTTAAACTGAGAGTGTATTTATACACCACAATATTGTCACCTTTAATCTACAGGAAGAATGAGAGTTTTTTTCCCAAACCTTAAAAGAAAATACTGATATTTTTATTCTATATTTTTCATCCACAGGTTGATTTTTAGTCATAAAAGTGAATCTATTAGTTTTTCCCTCTAAGCCTCATGAGCATAAATGTATATTACTGTTTTATTATGATTTAAATTTGGATATAAACTCGGTGACAGAGTCCTGACATGAAAGTGTGTGTGTGTGTGTGTGTGTGAGAGAGAGACCTGGTCACATGACCACACAGAGCTGACATGGACAAACACCATGAGGGCAGCAGAGCTGACAGAGTCTTTCTCAGCAGCTCCTGCTCGACTCTGTTGACACTGAAAACATGTCAGAGGGTGTGAGAAAGACGATTTAGCGTGAGAAGGAGTGTTGATGCGTCAGGTTTGGAGCTGGACATGCAGGTGACTGCACAAACTGCTCCACCACATGGAAACTGTCCAAGCTACGGGACCAAAAGCAGAGGGACCGACACTCGAGGCAACGTTTCAAAGACAAACAGAGCTGAAGGACAAATGTGAGAACCGACCAAGCAACCTCAAAGAGAAAATGATAAAAATATCTCTTCTGACTTTGTCTCCTCACCGGAAACGCGGGTTACTCACCACTTTACCAAATCTAAAGTGTTTAAAACTGAACACACTTTACGAACTCATTCTGGTCTACGCCGTTTTGTGGGGACCAAAGTCCGGGTTTGTCCGTTTTTGTGCGGAATATGAACATAAACACACTGTTATTAAATTAACATGTGGGGAAACATGTTAACCTGCTTTGCTCCAAACTAAAAAACTGGAAAAGGTCTCTCCTCTCCTTCTAATGCACTACCACACACACATACTGGCCTACCGCTTTTAGTGGGGACCGTGAGCATCAGTGTCTGACGTGAACTCTCTGGGATCAAACCACTCGTTTAACAAACTTGTAGAGAGGTGGCATTTTCTCATATTTTAGGATCAGCTGACGACATACTGTCCATAAAGAGAGAGCTGGTGTAGCTACAGTCCTGCTCTCTGGCTCCCTCTGTCTGCATCAGTGGTACTGCAGCCTCACAGCGTTTTTTTTACATCGTAACTGACTCCGCTGAGTCACTGAGTCGTATTTTTAGACACGATTTCACAATCCGACTACAAACTCCAAACAGAAGACAAACTGTTTCTGCTCTTTACTCACTTATGTTCTATTTCCTAATATATATAATGGGTGAAGAGAAGAAAATGTGTTTTACTTACAGGGACATTAATGGTTTAATATGGAATAATTGAGTTGATCACATTGATCAACAATTTTAAATACACTGAAAAACAACTGATTTTATCTCACTTTAGGTTGATCTTGGTGAAATATTTGCTAATATTACACTTTGTCAACATACAGGCCTAGTCAGTGCTGAGCAACTGAAAACTGTAAATTTGAAATACTTATATTTTTGATTGTTCCATTTTCTGTGTAAACCTTAACTGTAATTCAAACATATTGGCAGCAGTTTAATTCTCGTCCTTGCATTAAACATAGAATAGTTAATGTATTGATGGTGACGTGTTTGTATGTATAAAAGTCTGAATTGAACATTTTCCCCACATCATTCAGTTCAGCACGGCTTGATCTCACTTATGATTTAAAATGATTTAAAAATATGTTTATATCTGTGACTTTTTTGGGGGGGTCAAATCTCCACCCATTCAATGACAACAGAAACATTGGCAATATGGATTAAAAAAGAGAAACAAGAATAACGACATTCATCCTCCTCCCTTTGAAATATTGATGAGTTATAATTTAGATAATAAGTTTTGCTATTTTGTTATTTTTACTTTGCGTTCTTGGTTATTTTTATTTGCTATTTATTTCTTATATGTGGTTGAATGAATAAACTGAACTAAAAAAAAATAAACAGCATAATGTTTGACAAAAAAAAACAAATAAAGAAGACAAAAATAAACAAGCAATGACTGCAGTGATACACAGTTTAATGTCTTTAAATAAACAGAATAAACAACATTTATTTAGAAATGTACTTATTTATTTTTTCATGGAGTGCAGAAGACAGATGATGTCACATCAGTGTGTAAATGTCCATATTTCTTCACTAACATTTTCTGAGAATAAATGTTTTGTATGAGACATTAATGGCTGAAATGTTAGAGCTGCATTCAAGGGACATTAGTATAAAACAACAACGGTCCCTGAAAGCAGCAGCAGCTGATAAGAACGGTGACTGTGCATCTATAACATTCACAAACACATTATCTTATTACATGTCATGGTACATTACTTAACCTCGTTAGCCCATTAGCTCCTCAGTCAGACAAGGCCCCGCCCTTTTCCTCCACTCCCACTCTCTCAGAGAGGAAACAGGAAGCGGCGTGCATGTCACTCATCTCCACACAGGAAGTGCCTGGAGACGGCGACAGCTTTAATGCTGCAATTATTCTAACTATTGTTTAGATTGATAATCACACTCATTACTAAGTGAAAAAGACGAAGGAGGAGGAAGGAAGGAAGTTAACGCTCTGAGGCTCAGGATACGACTGTTCTGTGGGCGGAGCTTAGACTGTGTGTGTGTTGGGGGGGGCGGGGGGGGGGGCACAGCTGCCATATAAGAAAACTGCTGCTGCTAATGCTAATGCATGATTTTCTCAGAGGCTGGTATTTCCTTGGAAAGTCTGAGGTGAAGACAGAGGACAGAGGCCACACTTGTACATCAGAGAAGAGGGAAATAAAAAAAATTGTACTTGACACTGAAAAAAACAGCAAGAACAGGCTGTTGAATTACATGTTGAAACATAAACTAATCTGACAAAGAATTACAAATATAATACAAATTAGCAAAGTTGGGGACATGGGAGTCACACCAAAAAACTGGAACTGTTACTTCATGTGCCAGCTTTACCTGAAAACTTCATGCCACACCTGTCCATCAACAACATGCCGGCCATTAAAAACAAGGAGAGATGAGAAACATAATGTTTCACTGTCATCGCTGCCAGCAGGTTCAGGCTCAGTGAAAACATAGCTGCTGTCCTGCTGCAGCCCTGCAGCTGCTGTAATAAAATCTACAAAGTCTACAATATCTTAAGAATATGTTCACGTCTTTATTTCACTGTTAGACAGAATTTTCCAGCAGGAAAATGGCGTTTGTAAACCACTCACTCTCCCACACCAAAGTCCATAGAGAAAATCAGTGATTTTAGCTTGCGAGGACACAGGAGCTGCTGGTCCACTGCTGCCTCGTGTGGTCACTTTGCGTCACTGAGGTAAATCCGAAGAAAGGATTTCAAGCACAGAATTATACAAAATAAGCCGTTTGAACTTATTGATGCAGGCAGCAGTGGATGAACAACTGCTTTGTGATGTGTTATAAATTCAATGATATTCTCTGTGGACTTTGGTGTGGGAGAGTGCGTGAATTATATTTATAAAATTTTCCTGCTGGAAAAGTCTTTTCAACAGTGAGATAAAGACATGAATATATTCTTAAAATGTCAAAGACTTACGAACACAAAATTGAACTAATTTATTTTACTTTTTTTGGGGTGGGGGGAGGGGTAAAAACTCAGTTTTGTCACATTTTTTACACCTTTTTCCTTTATATATCCAGATAAAATTTGTCTCTTTTGCTGTAATTATTTCATTAGTTTTGAAGTTGCTCTGTATTAAAAATGTCTTTTTTTTCTTTTTTTTTTTTGTGCTCCAGTCCTGTGTTCAGTCAACTGTAACACAGACATAGCTGACATTCCTGTGTGTTTAAGGTGGAATAAGCTCAGGTACTTTCCTGCACCAGCACAGAAACAAGCCTGTCCAGTTAGAAACACTCATCCACCTCCTCCACGCGCTCGACCCTAAAACAACAAAAAGGGAACATTAACATTTGACCTCTGCTCTAATCCGAGGACCTGCTACTGTTCCTCTCATTGTTTCCTGATAATGGCGTCGACATGAAGAAGAGGGAAATATTGGAATCAGTTACTGAGATTAAAATGACTTTTTCTGATGCAGTCTCTTCAGAGTTATTGTCATTTTGCGTTACAAGCGACTGCTGTGCAAAGGGTTAACCCTAACCCTAACCCCACCCTACCTTTTTTTTTTATTTTTTGGTGATTCATCACTTAATCCATTTCTTCCAAGAATCAGAAATTGATAATAACCAACTTGGATGCTGTGATATCCTTTTCAAACGTCATCATCATCCAGATTAAGTCTCTTTCAACCCAGTAACGAAACAAAATGTCAACAGTCTTTCAAGTTTTCAGTAAAGAAGGCATCGTTTCAGGAAATGACTCTAAATGCTGTAGTAAATATGCCAGGCCAGTATGTGGCGCTGCAACGTTGCTACACCAGAAAAAGAGATAAAATGTTGAGAATGTGCACTGTGTATGAACTTTTTTAAATAAAGCTTTGTCTAAATATGTAAACATTACAGTGGAAACAATCACAGAAACAGAATGAAGAAAGTCAGGACGACTAAGGAAAGAAAATAAAAGTTAACGCAGAAAGAAAAAAGACCAAAGAAATTCCAAACTCAAGGAGAAGTTCGGAGACGGAGAATGACGCGGAGCTATGACGTCATCATTTCCACAAAGTATGGTTGTGTATTGTTTGTCTACATGAAAACACAAGTAGATTAAAAAAAAATTGTGTGGACACAGACAGAAACAGAGGCAGGAAACTTGTTAAACACCAGGGTTTATGTCAGTCACACACAAATCCACAGGTGAAGTTAAAAAATACAGATCCTGAAACAGCTTCAGTCCAGTAAAGTGAGCATAAAAGTGTGTGTGTGTTTCCTTTTTTATTATTTCTTTATTTTGTTGAATTATCACAGAGCACAAATGTTGACTTTCTTTTTAGTGGCCTTTTTTAAAAGAAATAGAAACCAGGTTAATGTTTAATTGTTATAAAATTCTTTATTGTTACTTTAAAGTTAATGTAACTTTTTGAAGTGAAAGAGTTAGAGATGGATGAGTGACACAGAAGAATGTCTTTGATAAACACACTCACGGCCCTGCAGCCAAATTAGCTTATTAGGCAAGTGGTGACACACACATACACTCACACACACACACATAACTGTGGGTCGGCTGATTACAGGGGCACGTTAGTCCCCCGGGGGACGCTCCATTCACTGTGATACTAACACACACACACACACAC
This sequence comes from Brachirus orientalis, assembly GCA_016785285.1. Lineage (NCBI taxonomy): Eukaryota > Metazoa > Chordata > Actinopteri > Pleuronectiformes > Soleidae > Brachirus > Brachirus orientalis. The sequence continues at coordinate 9,027,647 of JAFBJR010019380.1, read as the reverse complement.
ACACACAAACACACAAACACTCATTTATGGTATTTACATCCATTTGCATGACTAAGACTCAGACTGAGGAGTTTGTTTAGTCCTGCTGGGTCACTGACCTGACCAGACCCCCCAACACACAAACCCACACATGTTTGCACTTCTATCAGAGTGAGGACCCTCGTAGACATAATGCATCCCCTAGCCCCTTACCCTAATCTTAACCATCACAACTAGATGCTTAACCCTAATCCTAATCTAAACCCAATTCTAACCCTAACCATAAAAACAAGTCTTAACCCTGAAAAAGGTGGTGAAAAGGGTGAAAAAAGGTGAGGACCAGCCAAAGTGTCCTCACTTTGTCAAAATGTACTCACTTTGTAGGTGTTTATACAAATTTTGGTCCTCACTCTGCAGCATGTACAAGAACACCCCCCCCCCACACACACACACACACACACAAACTCATCACCTTCATTTCTGTTGTTTGACTGTTGTTGTTTCATCAGAAACATTATTATTACTTTGCCTAAATGTCACCGGTTTGTGCAGAAAACACAGAAAATCCCGGCTGACGTTTCTGAAAAGTGAACAAATAAAAACTTTTCTCTGTTGAGGTTTTTAAAATATTGGAACAAATGTTTTTAATCCCTGCTGACCGTTACAGTATGTTTTTATTTTTTGTATGACCTTTAATGAACGTCTTATAAATTGTCCTGTTACACTGAGACATTGACTTAATGGGTGTCGTTAGAAACAAGAAAGGACAACATTATCAATCTTCTGTCGCTGATATAAGCAGCATTTTTTGTGAGGGTTAACTGTTAATGAACTTTAGCTTCACTTTAGTATTTTAAAGAAAACATTCGTTTTAATTAGTTTTTTATGAATGACTAAAACAGCTATAACACACGTGATTTTTCTATTCAGTTATGATATGATGATGATAATGATGATGATGATGTGAAGGTGTGGTTGACAGAGGGTCTTTTTCATCAGATGTGAATGAAGCTCAGATCAATTGACTTGTTGCATACACAACGTGTGTGTGTGTGTGTGTGTTCTTGTACTTGCTGCAGAGTGAGGACCAAAAATTGTATAAACACCTACAAAGTGAGGACATTTTGACAAAGTGAGGACATTTTGACAAAGTGAGGACATTTTGGCTGGTCCTCACTTTTTTTCCCACCCCTTAAAAGGGCTTTTTCAGGGTTAAGACCTGGTTTTAGGGTTAGGGTAAGGGTAAGGGTTAGGGAATGTATTATGTCTATGAGGGTCCTCACTCTGGTAGAAGCGCAAACTTGTGTGTGTGTGTGTGTGTGTGTGTGTGTGTGTGTCTACCGTCTCTGTTTCCACCAACAAAGAAGACAATTTACTTTTACTGTCCAGAGTTTGAGCTCAGATACAAACACAGGAGGAGGTAAATGACATACACACACACACACACTGAGCAACAGCTCATAACTTTATTATTTTTTGATTAAATCAACACAGCGTCTATATGAAAACTCACACTGTCTCACATGTGCAGTTTAAATAACAACAAATCAGCATTACTGTTTATATTATTGATTAATGTGACAATAAACATGACTTGATCCAACTCTGTAATTTCCATGGGTGCAGACACAAAAAAAAAATGTTTCTGTTAAAGCTGAAAATACAAACAAACTTTAATTTTATCAGGATAAAAATCAGGAGATATCATGATGATTATCAAGAAAATTATGAATGAAAGATTTAGATTTTTTTCTCCAGACTAAAAAGTAAACAGTTCATTATGTTTTTTAAACTAAAATCAGTTTACTTATTTATTCTTTATTAAGGATGTAATGTTTCATTTTTTATGAATGAGATTCTCATGAGAGTAATGATATGTTTCTTCCATATTAGGTACTGTATTAAGCAACCTGATACACAGGTGTGCTCACAAAAACAGACCATAGGGAAACATTATACTGAAAACAAAAGTTCCACTTCTGTCAAATTTTGTAGATTTGGCCATGCAAATTCTCTTCTCTTCTCTTCTCTTCTCTTCTCTTCTCTTCTCTTCTCTTCTCTTCTCTTCTCTTCTCTTCTAAGGTGAGTGAATTTAAAAAGTAAACCACTGAACTCTGTGGTTTATTCCTCATATAAACCAGGTAATAACTTTTAATATCACCTTTGTTGATCAGTCACTTATTTGTCGTCTCTGTAACGACATAATAAATAGGATTTAGGTTGAGGTCACATGATTCCCAGGCTCCGCCCCCGCACGTCCTTTTGTTCTTCATATCTGCAGCTGATGACACTAATGCAGTGTGTTATCATCAGGTCCAGCTTGTTTTTTATTTTAATTAGACCAGACTGTGACACAATGGAGTCTGTCACTATCTCCACATCCACCTCGGTCAAGCCGGAGGCTTTTAAAGGGTCATTCTGTCCATTTTCTATCTAACCTGTTGTCCCGCTCCATCCTCGTTCTCCAGAGAAACGTTTGGGTCGGGATTCTCACAGATTTGGGTTTTCTCTGGAGACCAATACGGACTGATGGGCCAGATAGCATCACTGTTCTGCTGCAGGGGTGGGGAGGGGGGGAGGAGAGGGAGATGAGGTTGCTGGTGTGAGTTAATGAGACAAAATGATGCCAGAAAAGGAGGACGAAGCCAAGAGAAAAGGTTCTCATGAGGAAAGATAATATTTTTATTTGTACACACACACACACACAGGTTGCAGACAGTTCACACTGTCCCCTCATCTTCATCATCATCATCTTCTTCTTCTTCTTTATCATCATTAGTGACTTTGACCCAGGATCAAAATCAATAAATCAATAAGAAGCAGCTGCAGAGACACTGCAGCTTCATCACTACTCAACATGTTTAAATCAAAACCTGATCAAAAAATCTAAAAAAAAATTTTTGTTTGGATCACAATGTCATTGTAAGTCAGAGGCAGCTTTCACTGATGCTCGGGCCAAATACTGTATCAAAAAAAAGTTACACCAGCTTTTTCCAGTTCTGGAAATGTTGCTGCTGCTGCAAACACTGTTATGACCTAGAAAATTTGATCCCACTGTGTTTGTCATACGTGAACATCAAACTTCGGACAATGTTCGGACTCAAATACGCAGTTCCAGCCTTTGTGTAGCTGCACATCTGAAAACACAGTTGTACATGTCACGACATGTTTGTGGTGTGTCCACCATTTGCAACTCACTACTTCTTTTCTCTGATAATTTGTGTATACTTGCAGTTTAAGAGACTTCCTATGACACGTGTTGTCATGGCAACAATAATCAGTTTTATTAAATTCCAGAAGTCTATTGTTGTTGATACTGTAACCATGTTCCTAAGCAAGCGAGAGCCAGTAATCATGTTACTGACCGAGACACTTAGAAATTTTTCAACTTGAGCGTATGACGAGAAAGCATGAACGAAAATTATAGCCCTCATATACTGTAAATTAAGAAGATAAAAAGAGTGTTGTGTTGGCAGATTAACAATTATAAATCTGGCTTGATGCAGTACTTCAGTCCATGTTAGTCCAAAAACTTTCAAATAAGAACAAGATCTGTAAAACTGTAAAATCTAATGTGTAATCATAGAAACAGAATCTTGAAATTAGTCCAATTTGGACTTTTTACCAAACTTTTTACCTGATATTTTCCTTTAATTCAAATCCATATTTCTACAGTCTTTGAGTCTGACCGTATTGATAATTCATGATTTATTTTTTTTTTCGGAGACGAAAAATAATTTCCCGAGAGAGTGATGGAGGAAAGGTCACACTGCCACGCCCCCTACAGGCCAAGTCACGACTCTGTGAGATCGTCGGGTATGAATTAGATGGAAAGGTTGTTGTCGATGTTAGCTTTTCTCTCAGGACATAATGATGTTCATCACTCTACAGAAATAATTCTTCCTCTGTTTGTCAGCAGGTCACCTCCACCAGTCATTAGCCTCATCAATGGAGGGAAATTAGTTTACGTGTGGTTCATGAACGCAGAAACAGGCCTCCTCCTCCTCCTCCTCCTCCTCCTCCTGGTGGTGGTGTGGGTGAGCGTCTCTGTCCCTGTGGTCCTGGTTTGTATCAGAGAGCGTTCAGAACTCCCAGAGGAACGGCCTCTCGTCTTTGTCGCAGCTCTGAGGAGTTAAATTGTATATAAAACAAATTAATTGCCCCTGTTAGATCAGTCAAGCAGTCACCCGAGGGAGCATGTGCTTATCACACACACACACACACACACACAGACAGCGTTCCTGTGCTTGCCAGCTTCCAGCTCTCAGTGGAATTGTGGGAGTGGGCGGGGCTTCTCCTCTCCATCTGTTGGTGACTCCTGCTTTAATTAGGTGAACCGTCTCTACCTTTCCATCTCTGCCCCATCTGTCCCCCACTGCTCCCTCAGATAAAGACCCTCATGTTGTTTATGGGGCCAATCGTCTCCTCTCTTTAGAGTCAGTACAGTGACGACGGTGATGAAGGTGATGAGGGATTTTTACGGCTGCTCCTTCATTCAGCTCCAGTCTCTACTGTAGAGGTCACTCTGATTGTAACCTTTACGGCGACGGCACAGAAGGACGCACGGCTGCCGTTTATGGCCTAAAGTGTGTGTGTGTGTGTTCTGTTGAGGAGTTTACAGCCTCAAAAGAGTGTGTGTTTAACACGATTAGAGCGGAACACTGTGTGCTGACATGTGGAGAAGAGGAGACTTAAAGTACATTTGGACGGAGACTCCAAAGAGTTTTTTCTTCTTTGAGCACTTCATGGACAGTTCTTAAATACTTGAAATCTGTGATTGTTTTAAGTGTCAAGACACACAACACAACACAACAGAGACAAAAAAAAACCCAAAAACCTAAAACAATGTTGGTGGTAACGACGTGACAGATGTAAATTATGTTTTAGAAGTTGTGGTAATGGAATTTTGTGTTGTTGAAACTACACTTTCAACAACACTTGTCCTATATGTGTTCCTATGTCTCACAGAAAAAAAAAAAAAAACACTTATTATTCCCATAAAAAACATACAATGTTAGTATTCTACAGGAATTAACTTTTTAATTTACTTTTTTTTATAACTTTTTTACATAGTTTGAGAACAGTTTTTAATGCTCTGATGAGGACGTTTTGGTTTGTTGTGACCCATCACTGTGTCATTTTTGACATTGTCGGGGTCAGGGTTAACTTTAACCCTAACCAACCTTTTTGTGAGTAAACTTTACCATATTTGTAACAGGAAGTGCTGCCCATCACCCTCATTTCCTCAGAACACCTCACATATTTCACTTAAAATATAATACAACCACATGTTCTAAGTTCCAAACAAAGAAAATATAAATTAATGTGTGTGTGGGGGTGAATCATGTGACAAACAGTAAAAGTTGAACAGAAAAAAAAAAAGAAGAACGGGCAATTTAATGAGGTTGCAAAAAACTATGAGATGCAAATCCGTGTGATTTCATGTTCACAAAAAACCTACAGTTATATTGTACATGAGCTCACATGTATGTGAAGAACACGTGAACCTGGCTGAACAACTTTAAAAAAGTATGTCAATAAAAGAGTAAAAAACGACATAAAAATCAGTCAATATAAACTCTTTATTTATATTGTTAAAAGTGGACGTCATGAAACATTGAAAATGTGAGGTGAACACAGTCGCCTCACAGGAAGTCTTTGTTCTCCAGAAAAGGAAACAATATCTCAATGTTCGGGAAAATAAGTTACTTAAGTTTTCTTGTATTTGATGGACAAAAGGAGGAAATACTGCAGTGCAAAGGAAACGCAAACTCTCCTCCCTGGAGGAACGTTGTTCAGTCGCTCATCCAGTTAACTTCCGTGTCTTAAACGATTCAGACTCAATATGTTCATTTCCAGTTTTATACGTTTTTTTTTTTTCTCCAGCATTAAAAGTAATTATATAAAGAGAACAAGGATGAAAGACAGAGAAAATCTACACCCACAATCAAACCAAAACAAATGGCCAAATGCAGACGGTTAAGTGGTTTGACCTTTAGTGACCTCAACAATGTTGGTCCAGGCTTTTATTTTTCTTTGGCGTACGAGCAGAAAAATATTAAGGTCTCAGGAAGAGAGAGACAGACAGAAAGAGAGAGAGAGAGAAAGAGAGAGAGAGAGAGAGAGAGAGAGAGAGAGGACCAGATTAACTTTCCTTTCATGCTCTGATTTACAACCATGTGTCAAATTCACTGAAGGAATTTAATATAAAGTGATCTATGTATCTTGGCAACGAGCCTCTGTGACGAAAGGCTGGATATTAATATTTAGATTTCCATCCCTGCATCATCATCATCCTCATCAGATGATGAAGCTGAGAGAGAGAGAGAGGAGGAGAAATGACAACATGTTTACATTCATGCAAACGTAAACAGTTAAAAAAATGATGTGTCATTGTTTAAGTCGAAGCCACAAAGAAACACATTTTATCATTTATTTATTTTATTTATTTATTTATTTATTTTTCACGAGGAACACGCTCAGATTTGTTGGTCACGCCCAAGTGTTTCTTGTTTTTAATCAATCAAACTTTATTTACACAGAACTTTTCAAACAAAACATTGGACCTCATCGTGTAAATACAAAAAAAAAAGTTTACCAATCAGATTTTGACTCAAATGCAAACAAAATAAATTTATATTATAAAATAATAAAAAATAAAAAAGGTTAGGGTTAGGCATCTAGTTGTGATGGTTAAGGTTAGGATAAGGAGCTAGGGAATGCATTATGTCTATGAGGGTCCTCACTCTGATAGAAGTGCAAACAAGTGTGTGTGTGTGTGTGTGTGTGGTTTACAAACTTCAGACTGGTTCTTGGTGTCAGTTCCTCGTATAAAACTTTTCAAAAAATTTTTTGTCATCCCTTTACACAAAAAAAATCAGCAACTGGGTTTGAATAGTCTTTTTGTTCTTATATTGTTTTCAAATTAATCATCATGTAAAAGCATTTTCTAATTAATTTGTATGTTCCAAAATTATAGAACTTTTATAATCACTATTAACCCCTAACCCTTACCCTAACCCTAACCTAAACCCAATTCTAAACCTAAAAAAAAGGTCTTAACCCTGAAAAAGCCCTTTTAAGGGGTGAAAAAAAGTGAGGGCCAGCCAAAATGTCCTCACTTTGTCAAAATGTCCTCACTTTGTCAAAATGTCCTCACTCTGTAGGTGTTTTTACAATTTTTGGTCCTCACTCTGCAGCAAGTACAAGAACACACACAGTATCTCTGCTGGTTACACTCAGAAAACACAAACTCCGCCCACTTCTCCTCTTATGCCACACAAACGTGGCTGCGTTTGAAAACTCACACCTGTGCCACTTCACCTGCCGCTGACAGCGCACACCGCTTCACCACCGCGTAGCCCTCTGCATACCGTTACACGCATGTGAACGCAAACGTCGGATCTGCGGTCTATAGGAATGATGCTAGTGTTAGCCCAGCTGTGCTAACACCACACACACACACACATACACACAGTAACACACACACACAAACAAACACACGGAGATTTAATCTGTTGGCCTCTCACTTTGATGAGTCAAGGAGCCGAGAGTCTGGGTGCTGGATTAAGATGGCTGAACCAGATTCACACACACACACACACACACACACTGATCCCCTTCATTTACATTGAGTAGCCTCTTTTTTAAATGCCAACACAAAGACTTTCTTCACAATGGTTCAAAAATCATTTGGGATTAACTAATATAAACAGTTACCTGAGAGGACACACGCACACACACACTGTAGTTTGGGTTTCTTAATTGTGACACTGTAGCTCTAAAGGAATGATATGTATAATTATAAGAGCTGGTTGAGCCTGTGGTTGTGGTTGTTGTGTGTTTCACTGACACCAGTGGATTAATGTTGACTGATTCATGGTTGATGTTAATCTGTGTTGACCTGTGAACAGCTGCAGTATGTCACTTTTGCTGTTGTTCTTGTTGTTGTTATTCTGCCTCGCTTTGTTCTACATGAACACGACTGTATTTATCCTGTCAAATGGCTGAACAAGTGGGGTTTTTTTTTTTTTATTTTATTTATTTTTTTTAATCACTCCCTGTGTACAGCGCAGGAATGTCACACTGTTATAGTAACATGGATAAATAATTTGAAATATAAGCTGAAATCATTTTCAAAACAGTGAAAGTTTGAAGAAGGTGAGTCTCAACTAAAAAAAAAAAAAAATCTAAGAATACAGCGAGGGGATGAATTTGACAAAACGTGTCAGAGCAAGACAAAACATGAGGATCGTTACAGAAGTGTTCAGAGGTGAAAAGGTCAGTCAGTACGACAGCAACAGCAGGAAAAAAAAAAAGCGTATTTATTTCACTCCTATAATCCCGACTCACATTCAGGACGTTTGGCTTTTTCTCGGGTTAAACTGTAAAATCTTATACTAACTAAAATGTTTACATATGTTAAAGTTAACACACTGGCTTGTTATAAAGTAAAAGTTTTACTGTAGTGTATGTCATTAAATCGGCGTGTTTTCCTGAGATTGTGTTGCTTTAACATGTTATTACAATACTTTTTAATCGAAGAAAATGTTTGGATCTTCTAATCCTTAAATGTTTCTTCAGATATTCAACATTAAGTAACTGATTATTGGACTAATCAACCAATGTTTGCTCAGCTGGAAGGTAAACACGTTCCACTGACAGTCGATTTCAGGAATCTGTCACTGGAGAGATTTGAAAATAAAACAGTTGTGTACACACAAACCAGTTAGCATAGCAGCGCTAGAGAGAGAGAGAGAGAGAGATTTGTGTGTGTTTGACAGGACTTGTCTTTCTTATGAGGACAAAAATCAAGTCCCCATAATTAAGGTGAATGTTTTAAAGTTAAGCAGACTTTAGGGTTAGGTTAATGTTAGGGTTAGCCATGGAAAACCAGTGTGTGTGTGAGTGATGTCTTTATTTGTTGCAATCCACTGCACAATCCCGCCTCTAGATGCCACTGTTTCTCACACACTGGTCCTTCAAAGCTCGTGTCAGTCAATGTTTAAAAGCTACACTTCATTTTTTTTTTTTTTTTTTTTTAACCGACTTTGTGCGATAGATTTTCTCATATTCAGTTTTAAAACATATTAAATTAGTCACAAAACCCACACTTCCATACATAGCACAAACTATTAAAGCAGAACTTTGCAGGTCTGGTTGCTTTTTCTCTGCAGAGCTCCCCCTACAGTTTGGGAGCACATATTTTTACTACACCACCGCAAACACCCATCAGTCTTTGGACTGTGAACCTTTATCCTGACTGTTGAAACTCCCCCACCCGACCCGATTTTGCATTAGTTTTCTATGGAGCTGGTGAATATAAGGATTGGACCTATGTCCACGTCCATACATGTCCACGCTGGTCGATGTGCGTCATTTTTCATGCTCCCGCGTCTTTCAATTAGTCGCCGTCGTCATCATTGCCCTCCGCCACAGGTTAACGTGTTCTTTACATCAAATGTTTATGCTCACTAACATTCGCTCACTGCCATTCATCTGACGATTCTCCTCCAAGGTAGATGATGTAAACTCACCTCCATGGTAGAATAAAACAAACCCTAACTTTAATCAGAAAACACTGACAGATTGTCATTAGTCTAATTACTGTCATTAGCTGATGTCTTATGCTCAGCTAATGGTCTAATTGTAGTTGTAAGTTTAAATGTGACATGTCATCAGTTCAGTATCAAACGCTGCAGCTGAAGGACTTAAACGTGTTTCAAGCCCCGAGGCTAAAAACATGTTCTGACTGTTTGCTCTTCAAGACAATCTCATCTGCAACGTGTGGATTAAAATCCTCCAGGGCTTTAACACAAACCATCTGTAATCAAATATAAGCCTGTGTAGTTCATTCACATACTGTGTTTTTCTGGAGGACAGCCAAACCAAACTCTCCTTCTACTTTTTTTTCTTGTAAATGTAAAAAGTAAATATCAAAATAGTTGAAATACAGCAGGAGCCTCTGATTTATAGTTTTTGTCTCAATGTAAAACACTGGGCATGTATGGATCATCAAAAAGGAGAGCGGGAGCCAGGTGACAAAAACATTGTTTTTGTCTCATTAAATAAACAAACTAGCACCAGAAAAATGGCATATTTATGCCTCCCCACCTAAACATTAATTAGTTTTACAAGAAAAAATGGATGAAGAATACGTCTTGTGTGATAACATGTGTGATAACCTAAAGACATGAGGTTCTCTGCAGTGACGGTGAGGAACCTTTGACCTCTGAGTCTTCAGGACCAACTGATGTGATGCGCAAGAAAGACATGACAATGACAAAAACCCAAAAGGAAAACTGTGAAAGGATTTAACTTTGAAGAGGAGATGGATAAATTCTATACACACAACCTGTTACAGCTGACAAACAAATAGTGACTGTCAGAAAAAGAAGTCGACGTTTTCTCCAAAAGTCACAGAAACATTAACAACTGGAGCAGAAGATCTGAAGACATTCTTCTACAAACCCACTGACCTGTAAAATGATCAGTGACTGAAAATTTACTCAGACATCGACTCAGTGGAAAAAAGAAAATGGGTAAAAATGTATTAAAATTAAGTTAATTCAAATTAAATGAAGGCATCTTGCTTACTTTAGTTTGAATAAACTTGATTCATTTAGGTGTTACCTATAAGATAAGATAAGATAAGATAAGATTTCCTTTATTGTCCCACAATGGGGAAATTCACAATTTACAAAATAAAGTCAGTTTTTTTCAGTGCAGTAAATGTGGCAAAATGAAAGATCATATTGATCACATTTGTATTTGGGGGTGGAGCAGGACAGCTGTCAATCATATCAAAGCCACACCCACTAATGATCTCAATCTCTATCTCTACCTGACGTTTCTGTGATGTGTAATATTATTTTGAAGAGGAAAATCACAAATTTATATACTGTATGAGGTACAGTTGATAAAGATACATAATTTAATGTATGTTATTGGATTATTAGCACGGGTTCTCAAAATTAAATGACCTCCACTGAGCTTCTAATCTGGTCAGGAGGGAGCTGGTGAAGTGAAAAATGTTTTTTTGGAAAGAAAACTTTTAAACTATTCACTACGGGTGGGCAATTACATCACGATATTCCATCATGATGTCACAATAACAATATTTGTGAGGATAGCTATTTCACAGAATTTCAACATAAAAGTCTGTGTTGTTATTGAAATGTATTCATAATGCTAAATGTATGTATTACTAAAGAAAGAAATATTCAGACAATAATATGTGGTGGGCCACATGAAATTGATTGGCGGGCCACGTGTGGCCCATGACCCGTGAGTTTGAGACCTCTGATGTAACACGAAGTCTACAAATTTGTGACCTCTGCTCCTGTAGGGGTCACCGCAGCTAACATTTCTCCTCCATTTTATCTTTTCTCTCCGTATCATTGTAGATTCTGAATCACATGTCCTTCCAAGAGTACACATGTGCGCCCCCAGTGGCCAGATTTATTTCATTCTAAACTAAATAGACCATAATCTACAAACTGTCATGCATTCATTTTCTTAAAGATAGTGATTGAACTCATAAAAATGTTCACTGATGTTACAAATGAACTTTCTCATAGTCCTACATACCAGTGGAGTCGCCCCCCGATGACCGTTTAAGAGAATGCAGGTTTCAGACGTCTCCACGTTGGCTTCCCTTTTCAGTTCAGCGATCAGAAGACGCTAAAACCTCACAACTCTGTAAGAGTGAGGCTGAGAATCCTCACTACAGTGGTGATGTCATCACCACCATCATTATCATCATCATCATCATGAATCAACAGTCATGAAGAAGAAGTGATGGACAGATTAAGGTCCTGATGAAAAAGACGGACACATGGTTGTGTGTAATTCAAGCATCATTTGTCAGAGGAAGCGGTTGTGTGTGGACTGAAGCCAAGTCTCAGGAGAACTATCATTATATCTTCATTCATCCTCATGAAACCTGGCAAGTGTGATTGGATGAGTCAGACCACACACACACACACACACACACACGCGCGTTTGCGCTTCTATCAACGTGAGGACCCTCATAGACATAACACATTCCCTAGCTCCTTACCCTAACCCTAACCATCACAACTAGATGCCTTACCCTAACCCTAACCTAACCCCATTTCTAACCCTAACCCTAAAACCAGGTCTTAACCCTGAAAAAGCTCTTTTAAGGGATGAAAAAAAGTGAGGACCAGCCAAAATGTCCTCACTCTGTAGGTGTTTTTACAATTTTTGGTCCTCACTCTGTAGCAAGTACAAGAACACACACACAAACACATGGGTTTGTGCCGTTTCCTTATAAAAGTCAATCAAAGTAGAAACAAAGTAGAAACTGCCACTTTTGTTTTATTAGGATCAGGATGTTGAGTCTCATTTAAGTATCATAATAGGAACTTCCTTTGTCACTCACAGTCATTTGATCATGTCTGTAACAACTTAGCTGTTTATACTATACCATGTATACGCAATGTGTGTGTGTGTGTGTGTGTTCTTGTACTTGCTGCAGAGTGAGGACCAAAATTTGTATAATTCCTACAAAGTGAGGACATTTTGACAAAGTGAGGACATTTTGGCTGGTCCTCACTATTTTTTCACTGCTTAAAATGGCTTTTTCAGGGTTAAGACCTGGTTTTAGGGTTAGGGTTAGAATTGGGTTTAGGTTAGGGTTAGGGTAAGGGTAAGGGTTAGGGTTTAGGCATCTAGTTGTGATGGTTAGGGTTGAGGTAAGGGGCTAGGGAATGCATTATGTCTATGAGGGTCCTCACTCTGATAGAAGCGCAAACGTGTGTGTGTGCGTGTAAGGTATTAGTCCCACAGTGAGGAACAAAAAGTCACAAATTATATACAAAAATCTTAAGGAGTTTTAGATTAAAAGAGTAAATCCATCTACTATATGGCCTCAGTACTCTACTGTACCCTTGTTTCAGCATTTATAATAAAGTGTGTGGGCATGTGTATTAAAAGATCATCTTTTATTAGTCCCAGAGTGGGAAAGTTCATAATGTTCATAATGTTACTGCAGCACAGACTTTAAAAAATGTGTGCGAAATATTCATTTGCACTGATGCCATTGAAATTACTTCAGTCCAATTCCTTGTTTTGTCAGATTAAATGTCACTTCAGTTTGTGTAGTGACACAGTACTGGAACCAGAACACAATGAGGCGCAACCTCATTTTTGAGGAACTGGTTAAGTTTAGGACTAAGATTTGAATTGTGGTTAGGTGTGTGTGTGTACCTAAACCTGTTTTAGTCACATTATGAGGACTTGTCTTCCTTAAGGGGAAAAAAATCAAGTCCCCATAATGTAAATTACTACATTTTAAGGTGATGACATGTTTTAAAGTTAGGCTGAGGTTAGGGTTAGGTTAAGGTCAGGGTTAGGGCACTAGTAATTATGGTTAAGGTTAGAGTGGAAACCTGCTTGGACCTGAGTGGTTCTGATCCGACATTCACGTCCAGCCCTTCTCCTGTGTGTGTATGAGGCTGGCAGCAGTGAAGCTGTAGCTGGCACTGGTCCACCCCACAACCCTCCCCTGGTGTCAGAGCACAATGGAGGATCTGGTAAAACAATACATGAGCAGGAACAAGGGTGCGTTCAGAGAGAGTGACACACAATCCCTGAACAAGAAACACGTGAAAACTCATAGAGACTGAAACAGAAACAGAAAGTTAAAAAAAAAAAAAAAAAAAAAAATCTCCTTCACTTTATTCTCAATCTTAATCTTTAACCCTCGAGGGAACAAGTGCTGCTCAGTTCATTTTTTACACTCTGGTTACACGTTTCTAAATGTGTGCGCTCTTTTGTTCACACTGATGCTGCTGTTGTTTTACAGTGACATTCTGGTCCTGGAAACTGCTAGACTTTAAAAAGTTCAGGAGGGAAAATAGGTGTCATGGATTATTGTATTGTCTCGTGACGATGAAATAAGGAAACCTACACTGACTGAAATGTGTTTTCTAATTTCCTAAATCCAGAAATGATCTGGTGAACTGATGATGACAGAATGAAATGGGTGTTTACGTTTAATGTCATGATAAATTGGCTATTACAAAGTTGTTGACTTTTTGTTTTTTAATTTTATGTTATTTTTTTAACGTCTGTCATATTTGTGGCGCACACCACTGTCACTCCAGGTTTTTATTTTGTATTTACAGCATGAAACAGTCAGTTTTAAAGAGTAAACCACTGTTGTATATATGAATCCAGCGTTGAGCCTGTTTTATTTCAGTAAAGCTGATTATAAGTGAAGGTGATGACATCACCATCATCCTCTGCTAAAGTCTGACCAAATACTGAGAACATGAACATGTTTTGACTCTGGTTTCATCACAAGTTTCGGCTCAGACACTACACAAATTTTCAGACATTTTTCACCAGGCTAATTTTATATCAGTGTTAGTTTCGGGAGCTAATGAATGCGACATAAGCAACAGTGAACGGAACAGCGGCAGTGACTTTTCCTAGTCGTCTTTATATACAGTATATTTCGCTGATTTCACAAAATTCTCCTTTTAATTTGATTTGATTTTGTTTTATTTTTTTCTAATCCTGGTCTAAGAAGGCTATTTATTTGATACAAGCAGTGAGGTTTACTTTTTAAAACTGAATATAAACTCACCCACATCACACTTGCTGGTGTGAGAAGTGTGAATGGTAAACATGACGACCCAGAACACACACACACACAGACACACACACACACACACACACACACACACACACACACACACACACACAGTGATGTGGCCCTGCGGGTCTGACAGGTAAAAAAGAAGAGCTGAGCAACCTGTTGATGCAAGTAGAGAAACATTCCACCCTCCTCCCCCTCCTCCCCCCCCGTACAGTGTCAGTGTGAGTACAGCTCTTACTGGCTTCACAGCTGAACCAGTGTTTGTGTGCAGTGTATTCCTTTTACCACTCACTGCAGACCTTCTCTCTCTCTCTCTCTCTCTCCCTGTTCGCTCACAAACAGCAGCTATAAAACCAACACCCCACTTCTCGTCTCCCCCGTCTCTCTCTCCACCTCCGCCCCTTCACAAACCCTTCACAAAGCAGAGGCCGTGAATCTCAGTCGTCGGCGGCGACAGCAGCCTTCGCACGTGACGCTCTAATCACAAATCTGATGTTTTCCCCTGTTTGCAGATGAAATCTCTGCCATGTTTATCAAACGCAGCCCATCTCCTCATCCCTGTCCCCCCCCCCACTCCCCCCCCCCCCCCCCCCCCCCCCCCCCCCCCCCCCCCTCAGGCGAGCTGGTGCATCAGAAATGACTGGCACATCACACACACACACAAAGTTACATTAGCACTTATGACACATTACACAGCTGATAAGATCCTCACACTGATAACTTCACCTTGTCCCAGAAAAGGTCAACAAATGTGTTGGGGAAAAAAGTATCAAAGCAAAAACTGGAGTTTTTAAAACATGTCAGACTCGACTGTCGTAGGGAAGTGGATTAATGTTTTAAAGACAAGATAATGATAATAACACCGAGACTTCAAACAAACCAGAAATAACTGTATTTAACATATAAATATATACAAATTGAGATTTTTGACAGTAAAAGTGTTTAAAATTGTCGAAAGAACCATGTTTTTATATATACCGTAAATACTACTTCATATAAAAATATTTTTTTATTAAAAAAATCTATATACTTTTTGGAAACTTGTCCTTCATAAACAGTATATATGACCCAAGTGCTTTCGCTGCACAGCATTGTAAAGATAATGAGATTTTAAACGGGCGGTTTGATGTGACAGCGACTGAGGCTGAACGGTTTCCCGCGGCTGCACCGAGCTGCATTCCATCAACGTAAACGGGGGCCCATTAAATAAAGTAGTGTTCCGTTCAGCTGCTCAGCTGTCAACGAGCCTCGAGACTCAGCTGCCGCCCTGTAACACAGCAGCTCCGGCTAATTGGAATATCTGTGTCTCACGTCTCCAATCACACCTGACATGTTCCCGAGAGGCAAAAGAAGTGGTGAGGTGATGAGAGAGAGACATAGAGAGAGAGAGGGCCCAGCAGCAGCAGCAGCAGCAGCAGCAGCAGCATCACAGGAGGCAGATTAAAGACGTTTGCTGCGTCTGCTGGGTTTCAGACACAGACGTTAAACTGCTGCAGGACGAGCCCCGTCCTCGTCCTCATCTTTGTCTTCGTCTTCTGTTCGTCATGTCAAATCTTGCCTCATCTGTTTCTCCGCAGCAGGAATGTGCAGGAGAGTGAAAGTATCTGATGTTTTTCCTTTCTTTCTTTCTTTGAAGACTAAAATGTTCACTCAAAGCTCATTCAGTCACTTCAAAGTTGTTGTCTATGAGATAACACACGCGCGTGTGTGTGTGGAGGATCCAACTGAAACTCTGCTCAGTCTCAATGTGGCAACATCACATTTCTCTTTGCTCCAGAAATCTTCAGCTTTCTTACCAGCAGCGTGAACAGCAACTGAAACAAGTATGGTGTCCCGACCTGACCGGTCCGGCTCGAGTTTGGACAAAAATCTGTAAATAGTTCTCAAAATCATAAAGGATTCAGGTTTGTTTAAATTGCTTTATAGAAAATGGAGAGTCAAGATTTAATACATAGTTGTTTAACGTGTAAAAATGAGCGATAATTATAAGTAGAAACTGTAGTGTTCCTGTTTAGAACCAGGGTTTACGATTTACGGCGTAAACCCTGGTTTCTTCATAACAGTGGTGTTTTTTTGACAGACAACAGCAACAGCAGCAATCGTCACCTTAGCAACATTAGCATCTCTTGGTACAAAGGAACAGTCGCTGATCTACGTCTGCGAGGGAAATGCGTAATCCTCGGTCAGTCAGTGTTATCAAATATTCCTTATTATAAACAGAGCCACTGCTGAAAGTCCTTGTTATTGTTCAGATTGAGTCAGTTTTATCTTTGGCTCTTGTCTTCTTATAACCAAACTGTAGAATAAATCAAAATATAGAAAATGATGGAGATGAGAGCAGATTATTCCACAGAGAGTTTCTAATGAAACATGTTTAAGGTGATTACACAGATAATTATACGTGTGTCACCTAGAGGACTGATCCACAGAATGTAAAATCGTGTCAGGCTGTCAACATGTCTGTCTTCATGTTCTCCTCGGCCAACTATTTTCAAATACAATTCCTCCTACTCATCGCAGAGTCCGAGATCTTTTTCTACCTCAATAGTAACAACTCTCCAAAAACAACAACAACACCCAGCATCATGTTTTCAAATGACATGTACAAAACCCGAAAATCATAATACTGTCATCATGTACATGATTTTATCTCTAAAAACTACAGCATGTAAGACTGACTTTTCTGCATGTGTGCTCTTAGATGTAAATGTGTGTTTGTGTGTGTGTGTGTGTGAGTGCATGCATGACTTGAGCTTCAAGGTTTAAAGTGGAAATCAAGAATGTTAATGTTGCGAGCAGCCCTGCAGCAAAATAACCAACTACGTCTCTCTGTTAATGAACACTGAAACGTTTCTTCACACACACACACACACACACACACACACACACACCTGACTCCAGATTTCCCAGGTGTTCCCGTCTTCCTCTCGCAGGTCACACAACAGTTCACGGCTACTTTTACCTTTTCCATGTTCGGATCATTGTCCTTAGATTGAATCACATTTGCTGAGGTTTAGAGATGGTTTTGAGAAGCTAACGTTGCTTCTGTGGTCAGTGGTAACCTGAATCATTCTCACACACCTGTGCCACAAGCCCCTCCCCTTTACACCTGTCACCACAGTGGCAGAAGGCAGGTAATGGAATGAGCCGGCGATGGTGATCGGGTTTTATCTAGAGGCCGGTGGTCAGAGCTTGGTGAACCCTGCTGTGACCCCCGGTGACCCCTCCACCACAGTTCACAGCTCGCCTCACTGTGAATGAAGCTTTAAAAGAAATCCATTATCCAGTCACACAACCTCCCAAACCGAAGACCCGCTTGGGTTTCCCTCAGGGGCAGCAGGGGCGGCCATTGTGGCTTTGCAGCCAGGAGTCTTGGGGGGGGGCATCCATTACAGCTGTGGGGGATGTAATGTCCAGATGGCCAGGTGCTGCAGGGGAACCTGTCCCATCCCAAAACAATCCCAACATTCATCCTGAGTTCACCTCAGACTAGAACTGATCCAGACCTGGAGGTCACACTGAACTGCTCAAGCAGAGAGGACGAGAGGAAGACGAGGGGAGAAGATGAAGGGAGGAGGAAGACGAAGGGAGGAGGAAGACAAGGGAAGGACAAGAGGACAGAATTTAAAGTGATAACAAGAACACAAGGGGGAAAAAAAACTGTTTATCAACCACTCACTCTCCCACACCAAAGTCCATAGAGAAAATCAATGATTTTAGCTCGCGGGGACACAGGAGCTGCTGGTCCACTGCTGCCTCATGTGGTGAGTTTGTGTCACTGAGGTAAATCTGTACAAATGATTTAAAACACAGAAGTGACAAAATAAGACATTCAAACTTATTAATGGAGGCAGCAGTGGATCATCAACTCCTGTGTGCTGTGACGTAAAATCACTACTTTTCTCTATGGACTTTGGTGTGGGAGAGTGAGGAGTTTACCAACTTCAGTTTCCTGTTGGAAAAGTCTGTCTAACAGTGAGATAACGATGTGAACATACTGTAGTAGAACATATCGTGGGCTTAAAATAATGTGGATTTTATTAGGCAAGTCATTTGTTCAGTGACTAAAATCAGTTTTTCTAGTGGCATCCATGTTTTTACTGAGATCCTCTTTACAATGTTTCTGCTTTTTTATTATGAATGTTTAACCTGAAAAGGAGTTCATTGTTTTAGAGCAAGAAGTCATAAGAGAAGAATCTGTGACTGTGTCAACAGCACATACAGAGGTGTTTCTGAATTTTCCATCTGTCAACAAGTCTGCATCAAGGAACAACTGACTGATAGTTGTATAAATAAAAGACAAAGTGCATGATCGCAAACTGACTCTGCTTGGACTGGAATTACCCGAAAATGAGGCGGTGAGTGAAAAGAAAATAAAACATCTTGATTCTCTGTTGCTCAACAGCTTGGCCGGTGTAACACACGCTACGCTCCAGTAACAGCACTTCACGCAGATACATACCTACATTCACAGGGTCGCACACTTCCCACCCACACGCACACAAATCCCTAAACAACTCACACAAGCCCATTGAGACGCCACAAAACAGAAACAACGAGCCGCTGAAAAAACACCCGAGGGACTCGCAATTCACTGCTCAATCAATCTGAGGCACTGTGTGAGCCGACACACACACTCACTCTCACAAACACAGCAAATATGTTTTATGACAAGTGAATGAAACACACACACACTACACTACCCTCGAGGGACAGGCCAGCAAGTGCAGATATAGGATTACTAGAATTGACGCTTCAGTCTTTCCATTGTGAACGTGAAAATCCAATGAGGGGCCTCTAAGTGGATGCACTCACACAGAGAACCTGTTCTAAGGCTGCTAATTAAATCTAAACAGGCGCTGACATTGATTTGAGAGGCCATTACTGTCCTCTTATGGTCACACAAGCCTCATGTGTTTTACAAGTGTGGGCCAGAGCACGGAGGGGTTAATGGTTCAAAACCAGGCTCGTCTACATCGGAATAAAATCAACTCACTTGTCAGGATCATGTTACCTCTAGATATGTATCCAGGTAATGGCACCTGTTCAAATATTTACCAACATACACAAACATACCAAGAGTGAAGACATTTGTTTCTTCTTTAACAATGTAACATTAATTATCAAATTTAAAAGAGGAAATTAATAAATATTTTGTATATTATATTTTGTATAACAGGTTAATTTAGTTTTTTTTTTTTTGGTCATTGGAATTCAAAGCCTTATTTGAATAATTTTTATCTGTGAGAGTTTCCTCTGGTTAATGTAACAAATATTATCACCACAGTCCCTTTTTTTGGTGACTGCCCAAATTTCCCAAATTTGTATTAGAGACAAGTTTGAGAAATTTGTCTCAAATGCCTAAAATCGACATCATTTTAGAAACATCTGTTAACAGAATGCACAAATTAAACTTTTGTCATTCTTTTGCAGAAAAGTAAAACATTTTTCTGAGAGATCAGGCTGAAGAAAATTCAACTTCACTTGAGCCAAGTATGTTATATAATAATGTATGAGGCTTCTGCCTCTGAACCCTAAAACCATGTCCTCTGAGCGTCCTCCATCATCCACCTGTCACAGTGTCAGCACTTCATCACACTCTGCTTCCACCTGCACTTTCAGTAAACTCACATGCAGGAGTTCATCAACCCAAACCTGAGTGACACTTCCACAGAAAAGACACAATGAATCAATGGTCGGTCACCTGAGGGAGAAGCAGGACCGGGGGGAGGAGCCAGAGGAGCAGGAGGTCATGTGTCTTTACGTGTCTAAAGATGATGCTGCAAATTTTTGTTTGACAGAAGGTAAATTGATAAGTTTTTAGTGCAAAATATACAGTATATATATATATATATATATATATATATATATATATATATATATATACTGTATATATACATGACCAAACATACCAAAAACCAGTGTAACAAGACTAGAGTGAACCAAAAACCAGAACATACCAAGGCCAAGACTTCGAGAGACTGAAAATAAGTCAAGGCCAAGACCAGTGCACTATGTTTCGTTCTCAGTGCCTAAAAGTCTTTGTCTCTCTACAGTCTTAGTACACCTTTGTCCTGGTATGTTCTGGTCTTAGTTCACTCTGGTCTGACTGTGATCTAGTCTTGGTATGTTCTTGTATTTGATAACTCTAGGTGCACTCTTGTCTTGGTATGTTCTAGTCTCGGTACTCTGACCTTGGTATGTTCAGATCTTAGTTCTTTATGGTCTTGGTAAGTTCTGGTCTTGGTACTCTATTGTCTTGGTATGTTCTAGTCTCAGTACTCTGGTCTTGGTATGTTCTGATCTTAGTTCTTTATAGTCTTGGTAAGTTCTGGTCTTGGTACTCTATTGTCTTGGTATGTTCTGATCTTAGTTCTTTACAGTCTTGGTAAGTTCTGGTCTTGGTACTCTATTGTCTTGGTATGTTCTGATCTTAGTTCTTTATGGTCTTGGTAAGTTCTGGCCTTCCTAGACTATTGTCTTGGTATGTTCTGATCTTAGTTCTTTACAGTCTTGGTAAGTTCTGGTCTTGGTACTCTATTGTCTTGGTATGTTCTGATCTTAGTTCTTTATGGTCTTGGTAAGTTCTGGTCTTGGTACAATCTTGTCTTGGTATGTTCTGATCTTAGTTCTTTACAGTCTTGGTAAGTTCTGGTCTTGCTACACTATTGTCTTGGTATGTTCTGATCTTAGTTCTTTATAGTCTTGGTAAGTTCTGGTCCTGGTACAATCTTGTCTTGGTTTTGTTAGGGTGGCCTTGGCTACAACCTGGTCACAGCTGATCTTAATTTACAGTTCCACAGGTTCATGTGAAGGAGGAAGTACATTTTCAGGGAAAGCAAAGAGAAAGTAAAGCGAGCCAAAGGTTCAGTTCCCACCTCTGTAATTCAGCTAAAGGTGTGACTGAGCGACAGTCTGAACCTGCTTCACAGCAGAAGCAGCAGACCAGTGACGAGGAGGATGAGCAGTGAGGAAGAGGAGCATGTGCGTTCAGTCAAACAAAGAGCGGCTGGAGAATCTGTGTGACATGTATGAAAAACTCATAAATATCCTCTTCTCACCTCTTCACCATGGATACTTGCTGCGAGGCATTGACGCCCGGGTGAAGTAAAGTTCAGATAGGTTCATTTTCTGTACATGCGGCGAAAACACACGTGGCACCAGGAATGTAGACTTCATATATATATACGTCAGGACTTTGTAAGAACTGTCAGTGCATAAATCTCTTAATGTGCTACTGTGGTAGTTTTAGTTTGAATTAAAGAAAAGTTGGACTAAAGATTCACTTTTAAATAATTGAGTCTTAAAGAGTTGAGCTCATTTTTTCAAAACGTTTTGGTGGAACATCGAGGGTCAGAGGCTGATCACACCAGAGCAGAAAATTCCAGCAGGTTTTTCCTTTATTAACACATGGACACAGATTATCTTTACTTCTGGTCTATAATAATGATTACGTCACGGAATTGCTCAGTGAAACTTGTTTTTTGCAGATCTGACTCTGTGACTGCGTAACAGCAAAAAGGCCAAGACTCGTCCTTTTTCTTTTTATTGAACCCACTTGTTTTTGTTAGTCCTGATGCTAAACTGAATAAAAGACCTGACACATAATGTTCTGTCTGTCGCTGAAAATTGTTTAAAACGTTGTTAACAATGCCTTTACTGGATTAGTCCAGTTTAAAGCTGCGCTCATGTCACATTCATGATGTCGTGAATGAAAAGTTTGTGAAAGCTCAGCTGTGATGTTTTCAAACGTGGACCTTTAGTTATTTACATGACAACTTAAAATTCTCATATTTCAGTTCTGAATTGTTAAATTTGTTTCAGTATTTTTTCTTTCCCACAATTGAGTATTTTTCACTTCTGTGTTTATTTCCTGCACAAAGTTATGTTAACCACAAGTAAACTGGCAACATTTAGCCAGCGGGTTAACATTCGCATGCTTTAAAACTGTAAAGACGTGTTTCAAAAGAACAAAGACTCTAATGTCATCCATGTCTCTGTGGATTTGTAACAGTGTTCTTATGAATTTATATCTCATTTCAAATCCAAGCTTGTTGTTTCCAAAACTTCCCATGATGTGAACACATGAGTTCATGAGTCTGATTTGAAGCCATAAGTTTAAATATCTGTGATCATTACATGAAAAGTTAATGTGAACTGAGGTCAATTTTGTACCTTGTTATTATTTTTGTGTCACTTCTATGTATGGCCAGAGAGAAGAAAAGTCCATGTTCCATTAGTAAGTTCCTGTAAAATGTCACATTTAATGTCAGCTGTTTGACAGTGTGAATGTTTGAACCTTTCCCTTTTTAAAGTAAATGATTCTCATGACAGGGAGTTCACTGGTCTTGCTTGTCAGAATCAGGTTCAGATGTCTGAATTAACTTTAAATAGCTGATTAATGGCCAAGTGTGAAAAATAGAATGATAACAAACAAGCTGTCATCATGACCAGACAAAGTAAAAATGCTTCTAAAAACGTCTGGCTTGTCCAAACTCTGTTTGTCCAACTTCTCTTGGCATGTGGGAGCTTTTCCTTTTTCTTTCTCAAGGGCCAACGAGTAAAGGAACATTTTCATCTCCCTGGAATTTAAAAAAAGAAAAAAAAAATATATATATAAATATATAAAAATATCTCACAGAGGAGACGATCATGGAGAATCACGTAGTGCGAGCGATGGAGATGGATGTGATAAAGACAAGCACGAGGGGAAAAAAAAAAAAAGGTTAATGAGACGTGTTTTCCTCTTTCCTCTCTGAAGACTCACTTGCCGTCCTTCTCCTCCTCCACCCTCTCTTTCTCTTTCCTCCCCTCAGGCTGATCACTCTTCTGCATGTCTGGACGGGTTCGAGTCATTCCCAGGTAAAACTGGTCACCCGAGTCCTCCCCTGCATCTCACCCCACCTCCATCTCCCCTTTTGCTCACCTGCCCCGAGGCAAACCTCCCTCTCCATCTGGCAGCGTGAGTAAGAGCAGGGGAAAGCGTTGGTCGCTCCGCGGCGTTCTGCACCCACCAAAATGAAAACAATGCCCCCACTGTTCACACTAAGTTTTGTAGGAAACAACTTTTTTTTTTCCCCACTTGATTTACAGCAACATTGTTCCAGCATGAACCCGAGTGTCAAACTTTTGTTTGTCTCGCACCAAAACTCCAGCTCTGAAGGTTTAGCTGCAGATATGTCGATGTGCTTTCTCCTTCTTTTCTTTTTCAAAGAAAAATTACAGAAACAGTTGAGTGAATATCAGAGGAAGAAAAGAAAAGGGATGAAAGAGGAAAAAAGCTCATTTCTGCTGACATGGTCGGGGACAGTGAGCCAGTGCAGCAGAGAGTGACAGAGCTACAATAGAAACACAATAGAGGCTCTCCTTCCCCCAACACCAGTCATCTCCACTCACTGACTTTTCATCCTGCCAGAAAAAACACACACAGGCCAGACTCGTTCTGCAGAGCCGCAATAAGACAACACCAATAAACAGCTTACACTTTCAAATTTTACACTGTACTAGTCAAAGCTAATTCCTCCTCCACTGTTTAGGGGAAAACACCAATGCTCACTAACCCCCGCTTCTTCTTTTTCTCTTAAACTACCCCAACATCATCCCAAGCTCGACCTGTTTATCCACTGTCAACAATACAAGCTGCCGTTGGAGCGAAGCACCTGCTGCTTCCTGGTTCACGGCTGCTGATCAGGAGGCGTTTGCGTAAACAAACTCTGTCTCGTTTGGCTCGGGTGTTGACAGCGACACATTCCCGCATTTCATCTGCTCTGCTCTTACACAACGCCACAGTACACTTCACTCTGGGGCACAGAAGTTTCACCCCCCCCCCTCACTTTACACGTATGTCTTTACTTTGCTTAAAAAGTTGCTCAGTCACCAGAACTGTTTGTCTGTCTGTTAAACCACACCCACCTTCATACGATCGTGGAATCGTTCCTGTAAACTCGGCAGAGGCGGCTGCGGGTGAATCATCAGGTAAATGACAAATGGGCTCGAGGAGGATGTTTTAACAGAGAGCGAACTCACCGCTTTCACTGCTCAGCTTCATCTTCAACAGATACATTTGTGTCAGTGCGTCGTCAAAAGAAGTTACGGTGCTTCCTTTTGTCTGCTCGCTTTGTGTAACTGTCACTTTGAGGTCAAGGTCTATTAGCATCATTCTTATCTCTTCCTAACCGTTTAGACTGCACTTAAGTAAATTAGAGACCACAGTTAAACACACACTCACTCACTCACTCACTCACACTCCTCCCTTTGTCTACTCCCTCCATCCCAAACTTCTTCTGCTGTCTCATGCTGATCTGAACGAGGCCTGATTTTCAAACGCTACGCACCTACTTTACACTGAATCGTCAACTTTCTCCCGTTCAACAACAACATTGTCGAAATGCTCAAATTCTACAATGTCTTTAAAAACAGCTCTGGTACGACAGAGTTTAAGGTTTAGAGCGAACACGCTCAGATCATAAGACCTTGAATAATTTTGGTGTTGCTACGTAAATGTTTGTTCCTTCATGTCTGAATATTGGCATTGAACGTTCAGTAAAATCATGAAAGCATGACCATGTCAAGGTTAAAGAAAATAGTTCAGGTTACTGGAAGTGTGGTTGAACCAGTCTGAGACACAGACGATCGCGCCCAGTGAAAACATGGCTGAGACACAAGAAAAACAGATGTTAGCCCTTTAACAAAAGACTTGACTAATAAAATCTATGTCATGTTCATGTCTTTATCTCACTGTTTGACAGAGTTTTCAACAGGAAACTGAAGATTGTAAACTACTCACTCTCCCACACCAAAGTCCATAAAGAAAATCCATGATTTTAGCTCGTGGGGACACAGGAGCTGTGTCAGTGGTCAGTTTGTGTCACTGAAATAAATCTGAGCAAAGGATTTCAAACACCGAAGTCAAAAAAATAAGAAATTTGAACTTACTGATGGAGGCAGCAGTGGATCAACAACAGCTGTGTGCTGTGATGTAAAATCACGGATTTTCTCTATGGACTTTGGTGTGGGAGAGTGAATTCCTGTTGGAAAAGTGTGTCTCACAGTGAGATAAAGATGTGAACCTATTCTAAAGATGTCACAGACTTAAGCTGATGTAGATGTTTTTAGTGAAGTGAATAAAATCTGCTTTTCCTGGTGTCTTAATCATGTTTTCACAGAGACCGAACCTCAGTGTGAAGTTGATGCCTCACACAACCACTTCAAGAACCCTGAATCACTTAAACACCATTCTGTGCTGTGGCTGTAAACGGTGAATGTTCTCCTCAGTTCAGTGATCTCTTTCTAACTGTAAGGTCACATGCTTATATTTCTGGTTAAACCTGGCAGAGCTCGACTTGGACAGACAGGTACCGACTGAAGTATTTGCGGCTGCTTCAGGCGAGAAAACACACTGGGAGGGCAAACAATCTGTTCAACTATTTATCCATAAATTAGTTTGTCAGGATCTTTTAATGTTGCCAGATGGTGTGTACGTTTTTGCGTTGTCAGTAGAAACATAATTAATCTTTCTCTTTTTTTTTTCTTTTTTTTTTTTCATTTTCCAAAGTGCAGTGGGATTAGAGAGGAAAATAATGAGCAAGAAAAAAAGTGCATCCAAACTTTTGTAATGGTTTTTAATATCGTGACTGTCATATTAATGTGTGTGATATAATAATAATTTTCAAACCTATCCTGACATGTTGGGGGGTGTGGTTGGCGGAACTGCATAGCTTGTGAAATCATGTCATAGTCGGTGCAGAATATGAAACTGTAGTTCTTCATGGGGATGTGATCAGAGAGGGTCTGTGACCCAGAGCTGCCGCTGGTCTGCACACGCCGCTGTGGTCAACCCAGGCCAGCATTACCTCAGGAAAGAGATTTCCCTGTGAAAACAGCCGCCGGCTCTGCTGGCTGCCTCCAGTACAAACACTCCCAGGCTCCAGAGGGAGGTGGAGCGGCTGTGGAGGCCGAGCAGGGGGAACATGGGACAGTGACAGGGGAGCGAGGGCAGTCAGGGTCAGAGACTGTGACGCTGTGAACACAATGACAAAAAAAAAAAAAAAAAACACGGCTGATCATCACATTTTTAATGCGGCTGATTGCATCAGCTGCAGCTGTGACTAACTTTTAATCAAAGACATAATGTTTCTTTTGGCTGTTTCGTCGCTGAATCATCTGATGAACCTGCAAGTAGGAACATGAACATTAAATTAGTGGTGTAAAATTGATGAAATGAATACCATTAATGCACACGAGGTTGCATGCCACATAAAACTTTACAATTCTAAAGATTTAATGCTTTATTTTTTACTCCTCCAGTGTGTCGCATGAGCTCAGTGGTTTTTCAGGTTTCTTCAGCAGCCGTGCTCACGCACAGATGTTTGATTGCGTGATTTGAAATTTGTGAGCTTTCCTGCAAAATGCACTGGCAAAATGTGGCCATGTCTGACTTTAAAGGTTCACTGTGCAATTTTCAGTCTGTTTAGTTTGTTGTTAGGAAACAAAAATGACTGAAAAACAACTAAATAATGTCTTTCTCTAACTCTTCTTCTCCTTTATGTGCGCCACTGTGCGGAACAAATTCTTAGTATTGTCTGAACTTTACCTGGCAATAAACCTGATTCTGATGTCACGTCTTATTCCACTTGTATTCGAGCATCTGTCAAAAACCAAACAAAGAACGCGCTCCTGCTGTGTCCTGTGGTCATGACGACAATCACGCTCATGATTGCATTTGTTCTGTCACTTAGTTTTGCAGTCTGCACCTTTAATGTGCAGGGTTTTTTTTTAAATGTGTTTGGATTATTTCAGTTATAAAATACAATTTTTCTCAGAAGGAATTTCAAGGAATTTCTCAAATGCAACAGCAGTATAAGATGTTTTTGATCCATTTACAGTGTTTATATTCATTATTAAAAAATGAATGTTACATTATAACCATCTAATTTGCACTAATCCACCACTTCTACCTCTACCATATACCTACCTGTACAGGTTATACTATATTTATATACTATACTATATTATACTACCTCATACCAAATGCTCATAGCATATATAGTATATACTATACTATATGTTTATACTATATGTTTTATTGTATTTATACATATTTCTTTTGTACCCATATAATGTTGCTTGTTGGTCTATTTTTGTACAAGTACTGCTGTACGTTGCCTGTCTACTTATTTTTTGATACTGTAACAAGAGAATTTTTCCAGTGTGGGATCCATAAAATCTATCTTATCTTATCTTATCTTATCTTATCTTATCTTATCTTATCTTATCTTATCTTATCTTATTATGGCACAAAAATCTACTTTCTGTTGTGTTGACATTGAGAGAAAAAACAGTTTTCGGCATGCTTGTGGTCAGACTAACCATTTGTTTATCTGTTGACTTTGGGATCAGCTTAATCAAGTAATATTTTCATGAACCAAATGGGAATATTCACACGTGGGAAGTTCCCAGTGATGAGGAAAAAAAAAACCCTCATGCAAATATTCACCTGGAACTTCAGGTACATCACATAAAAACAACCACATTTGATCAAATACACCTTTGTCTGTCCTGGTGAGATCTGGTGACGTTCACACTTCCCCAAAAAACTCATACATTATCAGCCATGATGACGACAATGATGAAGATAGTCCTGATATGATACCCAGACTAAACTCCCTTATAACCTGCACAATCTTCTTTAGGTCATCTAACACTCTCAAAAACAAAAAAGGTACCTTCTCTCTCACACATTGGCACAAAAGGACAAATCCTAATATCTGGTTGTGTGTATTTGTTAAATCTGTGTCTATGAAATCCATCAACCCTAGAGAAGGAGCGAGCAGAGAGATATCAGCTGACCAATCAGAGCAGAGACATGAATTAAGTCTCTAATGAGAGATGTGGTAGATAGTCCCAGACTGCACTTCCCTCATGGTTCCTCTCACTTCCTGAGGTGCTGCAGATGACCAGCACAGATTCCCCTGTGCTTGCCAGCGATTGGCCACACTGAGCCTATTTACCTAATAAAGCTTGTCAGATTGGCCAGCAGGAGACAATAGCTGAGTAAACAGCCCCGAGGCTCTGGACAGTCCACGCACACAGCAGTCCCATTGTTAAAGGTAGACACGCTAACTGTTGCTGCAGTGGACACATGAAGGATCACACTTACTGTTTCAGTTGAAGCTGGACTTTAACATAGCTTTAAGGCTAAATGTGAATGAAGAATGTTTGAGTCAAAGCTTACTGGGCCAATATTTAACATATTTACAGGTGAGCAGCGCCAAGAGTTTGTCTTGTCAGAATCGTAGACTTAAAATGATAAAACAAAAATTTTGATGTGTGGTTGTACCAGCCATGAAAAAAAATATATATATCCATGTAACAGAGGCTTGTTTGATGAAATCTGCCTCAGTTCAAGTCTATGATGTCTTCACAACACGTTTGCGTCTTTATCCCTTTATCCCTAGACAGGCTTTTCCAACAGGAAACAGAAGTTTGTGAACCACTCACTCTCCTGCACCAAAGTCCATAGAGAAAATCAGTGATTTAAGCCCGTGGGGACTCAGGAGCTGCTGATCTACTGCTGCCTTGTGTCGTCAGTTTGTGTCACAGCAGTGTATCTGAACAAAGCGTTTCAAACACAAACGTTCAAATGTGCCACAAAATGACACATTTGAACTTCCTGATGGAGGCAGCGGTGGATCAACAACTCGTGTGTGCTGTGATGTAAAATCACTGATTTTCTCCATGGACTTTGGCGTGGGAGAGTGAGTCGTTTCCTAGCAAGGATTTCAATAAATAATGGAATAAATATAAATAAATCTGTTTTAAATAATCACTGCTCCCCTACCTCCCGTGTTGGCATGCTTGTTTAGCGATATTAGAGGGCAGCATAAAGTCAAGTGAACAACAACACATGAAACATGACGGTAGAGGAAGGAGTGAACATATTGCTGAGTTTCCTCCAACTAGAAAAATCTGTTTTGAGAAAGTTCAATGTTTATTTAAAAGGGTTAAATACTAAAACACTATTTAAAATACTTCCTCCTGTTTCAGGTGGTACTGCTTAAGATCGGTCCGTTGGTCAGTTTCTGAAAGCTTATTATAAGACATGCACAAATAAAAGATAAAATCAGGCAGAGTAAAAAAGGAGAAGACTTCATCTGTTTATTTATGTATATCCAAGAAATTAGCCTTTAGTGTTAGCATTGTTTTAAAGAATGACTGTGGACTGGTAAAACTACGGGGTGTGGGCGGTTTTGAAGGGGATGGACCCATGGATGGATGGAGTGAAACTAGTCATTTGCTTTATAAAAATAGGCAGATATTAAAATTAAAAACTTTCAGAGATCTGCTTTTATTTGGGATTTGTGAAACTGTGCATCTTTAAAAGTGTTTTCGCAGCAGATGCTTCTCTGTCTGTTGTTTTTCGACATGACAGATGAAGCCACTGCCTTAACCCGATTGCACTGTGATGAGAAAAAAAAACAACAACTTATTTTTGTTTCTGTAAAATCTTCTGAAATTAGAATAGATTAGGAGCAGTCTGGAGCTGCAACATCTGTCCGAAGACATCAGCTCCTCAGTCAGTTTATTAAAAGGTGATTAACTCATGACTTGGCCCAGATATAAACGCAGTAGTGTTCAGCACACACTCTTCAAACACACCTTTGCAGATGGTGCCAAGATCATGTCATCACACTGAGCTGAGCTGCAGCCTGTCCCCCTGCTGGCACCGCAGCCAGATGAACACAACCAACACCTGTCTGCTCCACTTTTCTGTGGATTTGTGATGTGGCTAAGAGGTGCCAGTCAGATATCAGTGGGTTTGTGCTCGGCTCAGATGGTTTGGCTGTGAGTGCAGGTTTTCTGTGAAGAGCAGCAGAGGCTTTGTACAGCGCTGGGTAAAAACCCCAGTGACAGTTTGTGGAAACAGGCCCATGCAAATGTTCTGCACTGCCACAGCAGAGTCTTTGACAGGTGAGCTTCAGTTTGGCCCGGAGGCAGGGAGAGACGGCTGTCCGTTACACAGGCCGACCGGGGGACAAGGCGATAAAACGCCTTTTGAGAAGCATGTGCTGTAGCAGAACCTGGAGTTTCTCTCCTGCTCGTGGGAAAACTCCTCAAGATTACTCAAGATAGAGGAACAGTTGTGATGCTTCTTCAAGGTTCAGAAGAGTTGGAGCAAAACTACTGTCTAAATTGCCATTAAATTACTTGAAAATATAAACATTTTAATCCCTTATTCAGTTCTAGTGTTTTTCAGGTCAGGAAAGTCCCAAACTCCATGACTCAAGATGTGAAAAGAGAGTTTCGACAACATCAAAGACTCTGTTTGTTCTTTATTTCCCACTCACCATTCATTCACCTCCTCACTTTGTTTCCTCGTATCTTCTTCAAAGGAAATACAATTTCATAGAAAGTTTCCACACTGTTTCTTTAAATTTTCAATTTTGAGAAACAATACACCTACTTTTTTTTTTTTTTTTTTTTTTTTTCTTCACAAAAAAGTAGAGAGTAATTTAAAAGCTACAGCCAAGCCGACAGTCATCTTAGCTTAGGTCAGCTTAGATTAAGAGAAGGGTGAAACTCCAATGGACTGACACTGGTTACTGAGGAACTTTAAAAGAAGTTGGAATTTTGGAGTTCCTCAAGGTGGAGCGACCTCACCAAGATGGCTGCCACTCACACGTTTGTGTTTTAAGCTTCAAAGTAAATCATTTGAACATTTAGAACTGAAAAAAAAAAAAAACATGTACAGCTCTGTTATTGTCTGGTATTGTTAACTATGGCTAACTATTACTAGCCCAAGATTTAACACAGCCACGGAGGTGAGGTCACTCCCAGTTCTGACCTCCGACTTCCAATTTAAATGGAACGCAGCGTAAATCACTGTTCCACCATTTTCTTCCATGTTTTATGCGAAGCGAAGCTAAGCTAACAGTCACATGCTTGTAGCTGCATATTCAACATACAGACACAAGTGTTCATCCTCCAACATGGAAAATAAATAAGTGTATGTATATTCTGCAAATATAGTGTT
The DNA here is from genome assembly GCA_016785285.1 of Brachirus orientalis. Taxonomy (NCBI): domain Eukaryota; kingdom Metazoa; phylum Chordata; class Actinopteri; order Pleuronectiformes; family Soleidae; genus Brachirus; species Brachirus orientalis. The sequence continues at coordinate 8,996,007 of JAFBJR010019380.1, read as the reverse complement.
TTTAGAGTAAATAATCAGTAAACAGGAACTTTTCTCACACTACCAAATTAATTAAAACACTAAAAGAAACTTTAATGTTTAATAAATGATACAATCTTTCACATTTTAGCTGAAGTAGTTTAAATAAAATTGTCTCAATAGAATTATTTTGTGGTTTTTCACTTGTTTTTCACCTTCAACCCTCTGAAATATCCTCATCTCTTCAACTCTAATCCTTCATGCCATAAGTCTCATAAATGTCCTCTAAAATGTGTCACCCTGTAGTCATCTTGTCTCTCTGCAGGTCATCCTTCAATCACTCATTCACTCATTCATTCATTCATTCATTCAGTCTGTCACAGGCTGATAGTTGTGGCTGCTCCTGGGCTGAACCTGTGAACTTTGTGTTAACCCTCCACTAAACACATTTTCCCATTTTCTGACCTTAGACTGGTGAAAACTATTTTTTATATCTTTATTACACTTCATTTACTTTACATATTTATTGCATGAGACAGATAAAAAGAAACTGTTAATGCAGAGAAAGTTTAAATGCTGTTTGCTCATGTGCATAAATTCACATCAGCACAACAAGCGCCTAAACTCATCAGTGAAACAAATAAGAAAAAGAGCGGCAGCGGTGGTTTCTAAGCCTGTGTGTGTGCATGTGTGCATGTGTGCATGTGTGCGTGTGTTTGCGTGTGTTTGCGTGCGTGGGATGAAGGTTTAGGCACGTTGTCGTCTGCGAGGCGGTCCAGCACGCCCCGAGGCACCTGAGTAAAAGAGATAATTATCTTTTATCTGCAATGTTGTGACGGGAGATTATGGTTCAAATTTACGATTGTTAGCGAGACAAAGCAACGCGAAGGCTGCTCTTTTCAAAGTGGCGAAGGGGAGCGAGCGGGAGAACTCCCACAATGCCGCAGCGGCTCATCCCTCATGTTTCAGGCTGTAGGTCCTTTAAAAAACAAAGAAGCAGGATAAGATTGTCAACAGTCACTTTCTCTTATTTAAATCCTATAATACGTTCAGATTGTGTCATCAAAGTGGAATCAGCAGATCAGAGATTAACCAGATAATGACGTATTAAAGATGAATATAACTTCATTTGTTGCCTTAGATTCCTTAAACGTCAATAATATAATAGTATATAATGATAATATAGGGTCAGAGCACCGAGTTAGAGTTTGTCTTTAAGAGTGAAACATCTTTATGATGTTTTCACATGTGTTTTCCACAGTAATACTTATCAGGGAAATATTTGACTGATGTTTAATTCATTGATCCACAAGCTGTTCCATCAATCATATTTCCACACAAGTTAACTGGCTCTCTGCCCGTCGACTGATGTCACGGTGTCTGTCTGTTATATCAAGCTCCAGACACGGGCTAGCTTAGCTTAGCTTGGCTTAGCTTAGCTTAGCAAACCAGCTTTTTCAAAGCTCACTGATTAATGTGTGCGTTTGTATCTTTGTATTTAATCGACGGAGAACCTCGGTGTCGTAATGTTCAGTCTTTTCTTTTCAGGCTAAATGTTGTCCTCTGTTTTCAGCTCCAATGCTAAGCTAACCACCTTAATATCTACACTGAGTCTGGTTTTTCACAGGTGTCAACCTCGTTGTGAACTGACGCAGCAGTGCAATGTGCAAAATGACTTCATGACCGAAACTGATTTATGTTTAATATGAAGCTACAAGCATGTGACTAGCTTAGCTTAGCCTAACTTAGGGGAACTGGTAGACAACTTATGTTAGCAGAATCTGCCTGTTTGACTCTCTGTGCTTTTATTTGTTAAAATAATAATACGATCAAGTTTTTTACATTGTGACTTGTCCATTATACAAATCTGAGTGTATAGACACAAGAGTTGTATGGAACTCAGGGTCATAGGTCATAGGTCAACAAATGGCATAAATTTATGCCGAACACTTATTTAAGAAATGGTATTTAAATATTGATAAATTGACTCCTGAACATTTATAACATAAGTATACCATAAATATAGTGTAGGATAATTTAAGAGTTTTTGTAACACGTAAGTGTAAATAGAAAAGTCACTTTAAGCTGCTCCTTTTTCTCATGAACTTTGATGATTGAGTAACTGAATAACTTGCGGGATTAATCCAAACACTCTGAATTGCCTGTAGGTGTGAATGTGAGAGTGAATGGTTGTTTGTCTCTATGTTTGGCACGTGCGTGAGTGAGTGAATCATACTGTGTGAACACATGAAAGTCAAATTCATACAGAGAGAGTAAAACAGACGTTCAGTTACAGATGTGACTGATCAATATTTAACAGGTTTGGGTTTGAAGTGTGGGACAATCATTAACCCACAACACACACACAGACACACACACATTGCTTCACCACATGTGACCACAGTGACACACATCACTCCATCCTTCAAACCAACAGTACTAACACAACACACACACATACACACACCCCTCATCTGAGTGTGTGACGTCACCAAACCCTCAAATATTAGTTTTTTTTCTTCTTCTTGTACTGAGATTTTTATCTTTCTTCTAGGAAAATGTGGAATTGGTCATTTTATTCAGTTTTTATTCAGTAATAAAAACCTTCTATCAAACCTCTCTCATCAAAGCAACATAAAAGTTACATTTTCCACACAAGTGTACTCTTTGTCAGTTTTTTTAATAATAATAAAAAAATTATAATTATTAATTATTAAATAATAACTTAATATATATATTTGCATGACTACGGACACATGGGACACATTAATATGTTTGTGACATTTTGAGGAAATGATGGTGATGACGATAAAAGATTGACACCATTATGTCATCTGCATAAAAACAAACTGGTTTTTAGCTGGTCTCACAAAATGTGAGGGAAAAAAAACAGTAAAAAAAAAAAAAAAAAAGCCTGTTGTCTCACATTCTGTTCTGCTCAAAAACAAATAATTTGATTTTTTTTTAATGTTTTTGCTTTGTGTGTTCCATGACATTGTGCCATGTTTTGTTTTTTTATAAATTGTATTATTTATTAACATATATGTACATATTAATGGGTTTAGAGGTGTTTTTTTTTTTTTTTTTAAACATCACATTTTGAAGACACTGCTTTTTTTGGAGCAGCATCACCTGATGTTGAGGGGGCGGGGCATTTGTTCACAGTCTAATGGGCAAACATGAGCCGGGATGACGGCCTGAGTTCCCAGATACTGAAAACAACTTAGATTGGTGAAATAGAAAGATTTTCATCGTCAGCAGTTTGATAAAAAAAAAATTTAGAAACAAATTTTGTCTTTTTAATTTAAATTTTAAACAAGCAAACAAACAAAAAACATTCAAATTCACCAAATTTCTCCACCATGATGGGGAGGAAAAGTTTGACCCGACCTCTGCTGATGACACTGGTGTCACCTGAGTGACACACACACACACACACACATTCAGATCCATCATCATCACCTCACCTGAAAGAAGAGCGGCAAACACAAGATGGGAATAAATGCTTTGTGTCGACATTGATGATGATGATGATGGAGGAAAGAGCAGATGAAGATCACCGAGGGTTCATGGAGCTGCATTCGTCTTCACCTGAGTCAGTCAGCGTCAGCAAACGTCCATAGAGAAGGTCAGACAGAGGTCGAGGGGTCGAACCAGAGGGCAGAGCTTCCCACAATTCCTGTGTTACACACACACACTAACACACACACACACACACTGTTTTTCATGACTTCAGAGGACATTACATTGACATTACTTATAAAACATGTCTTCACCTTGAATTTTGTCCCCATAATGTGACTGTGTCAACAGATTCAGGTCCCCACAACATAAGGAATACCAGGTTCACACACACACACACATTCCTCGTGCACTCTCGACCTCACTATTAAAACACCAGAGTAAATCTCTGGATTGGTCACAACAGCTCCAAAACAAATGATGTGAAAAACCTGACTCTGCAGGTGCTGAAGCCTCACACATTAGCCACTTCACAGATTATATTAGAATCTGACTGTGGAAATGTGCACATATGCAGTATTTATCTAAAAATCACACTGAGGAAATCCATGACCCGACATGACATATATGCTGGCAAAACCTACTTTAAATCTAGTCTAATTTGGAACAAATGTAATATTAATCACTTAAGTTGTTTTTTGTTACTGCTTTCGGTAATTTAAACATAAATTTCTGTGACATCCTGTTTATTTTCAGTTTATTATCAGTTTGCAGCTACTTATGGCAACAGTTATAGGCTTTATGTTATATAATCAGTGAGTACGTGCACATTTTATATTGCCTAAGGCTGTGGTAAAAAGACTTATTTAAATGATTCATATCATAGTTCAGAGGTACTGTTTATATTTTAATATTTTAACTCTAACAATCACATTGAAACAATGTTTCTCAGCTACTATCATATATGAGCATATATGACATAGGAATATACCTTTAATTATGTAGGGGTATGATGCATATTATATCAATATGGTATTTTGTGCAGTTTTAATGCTACATTTCTGCCACATACTGGTCTAAATATCCAGTTGAGGACATTTTTCTTGTTATCAGAGACAATAATCCTTGACTAAAGACCTTTGACTGACATAATTTGTATTTTGTTGATGATGAAAATGTCTTCATATTTTGTTTCGAAATTGTTTGTCGAGTATTTTTATATTTTTAAAAAACTGTTAAATACTAAATGTCTTAGAAACAATAATGAAATCATCAGAAGACAGATCGGGAAGGAAGTTGTTTCAATTCAAGGTGAGTGACTTAATGTAAAGTTTATTTTAACACATCTAAGTTTGCGTTCAGTGTCACGTTAGCTGCTCTTTGTAGAATAAGGTTATTTAACTCGGGAATGTTAGCTGCTAACTCCTTCTCTGGCGATGTGTCAAGCGAGCAACGTGATGTCACTAAAATGTGATGTCGGCCACTGATTGGTCGGAGAGTGTCGTCACTGGACGAGTCATGAGCGCAACATCCAACACAGGAATCAAGACGAACAATGCCAAACTGTAGGTCAGATAAAAAAAGACTAAAAAAATACTGAAAACATGCGTTAATCTCCCACATTTGACAAGGAAATTTTAAAAAATGTCCATATTTAACAGAGAAGCCTGGTGTATTTAGCATCAGCACTGCCAAATGCCGGCTATCGTGAACCGAATCATAACCTGTTCAGCTGTATTTAAGCTCAGTGCAGTGACTGTGTCAGATGGAAATTACTGAACGATTCGGTGAACAAATCGTTTTAATGAACTGATTCTGAGCGTTCTTGATACCAAACTGAGGAGAGCCGACCTGAGTAGAGTCGTGCTAGAACTGTATGGTGGAAAAGTCATTCACTATTGTGCTGCAACAACCTCACACTCCACTACTCAGTATTTCTGGCTCATATTATTTTGGCTATTTAAGCTACTTTTTAGATGGAAATGTCCCCTAATAATGTTTTTCTGTTGACTGTAATGACAATGCTTACAGTAGACTCTGTGCACATGACACACCTCAAAATCCCCCCCCCCCCTTTGTTTAGTCAGATTCAGGGATGACTTTTAATATTTTAAAAATAGAAAAATACAGTATTTTATTTTGACACATGGTGTGGCTGTTTTACTTTGATACATTTATTAGTTGGGTATTTGGCGTTTTATTGTAAAATGCTTTTGTTTGCCCTTGCGTGTGCGTGTGTGGTGTGTGTGGCATATGTATCATGCGTGTGATGTCTTTAGCGTGTGTGTTGTGGCATGACCTGTGTGACCTCTGTGTGTTTGATTTGTTCCTCCTTTGCTGCAGTTTATTTCGGCTCTTCCTGTTTGTGCTCGGCTGACCGTCACAGTCGTTCCTGTGAAGTCCTTTTTTCTTTTTTTAAACGGTGCAGCAGCAGCAGCAGCAGCAGCAGCAACAGTGTCACATACAGAAGCAGAAGAAAAGCTCTGGACCACATCATTAACATGTCAACAGAGATTAAACTAGTTTATTATTTTCAAAGAGGAGAAAAAAATACGAAACAAAAAAGCAGTCATATTTTACACTAGTGATTATTATTAAATTTTTACAACCATTCAGTCTGCATAACATAAGGAAATAATTCTACATCTTTGTTTCTTTCGTATTTTTGGTACTCTGATTTATACATACAAATAACAAATACAGGAACTTTTTTTCACAATGCATATAATCTGAGGGCAGGAACAAAGTCTTTCAGGTGAGTGTGTGTGCATGTGTGCGTGTGTGTGTGTCAGTGTGCACGCGTCAACTCAAACCAATTGCCCGAGACCTATAGCACATCCAAAAAAAAAACAAAAAAAAAAAAAAAAAAAGAAGCAGAGAACTTCTGCAAACTTAATGCAACACAATTCAGGCTAAGAAACCCGAGGCCTGCGCTTATTTTAGTCTCTTCCTCTTCGTCCTCCTCGTCCTCCTGCTCTGTCAGAGGTGAAAGTCTCTCCTCCTGCTGTGACTCGTACCCTTCTCTTCTGTAGCTGCCCTCTGGCACGTTTCCTTTTTTTTATTCTTACTTAATTAAAAAGTCTTCATTAAATGTACTGTATTTCATACAATTTGTACAAATATATTCAGAGTCTGTGTTTCCTCGTCTGCAGCAGAAAAAGAAGAAGGAGGAGGGGCGGGGTTTCCTGTTACACAGGTAAAAAGAGGCGGGGTTTGTAAATGAAGGGCGTTGAAAACGTCTGTTATTTTTTTTGACATGGGGGGAAAAAAATGGCTTTTTGTACACGAATGAATCAGCCGAGAGGAAAAACCTGGATGATGCTGACGATGACGACGGCGATGATGATGATGGAGGTCAGTGAAGTCAAGTCCGAGAAGATTTCGCATCACAGAGGTTTCTATAAAAATAAGAGTCCGTCACTTTCACACCGCGGTGCAGGTGATGGGGGAGGGGTGAGGTGAGGGTAAGGGTGGAGGTGATGAAGGTGGTTTTGGTCGAGGAACCAGGAACATCTGTGTTCAACCCATGGCCGTGACCATACTGGAGGGATGGTGCGGCGCGAAGGGGAGGCTGGAGGAAGGATGCATGGGTGTGGGCGTGGTCAGCATGTGGCCGGAGTGCGAGAAGGGCGGGAAGGAGGACATGTGGCGGGAAAGCGCCGCTGGGCTGAAGGAGCTGCTCTTGTCCATCAGGCTCTTGGAGAAGTCGTCCATGCTGTCCTGGGACTTTTTGCTCTTCTTGGACTTGCTGGACATTTTCCTGTTCCGGGTCTGGATTCCTTCCTTCTTCATGGTCAGAGGTCGGTTGATCTGCTTGCAAAAAAGGAGACAGAGAAGTTGGGACGTCAGTATTTAGTCGCAGACAGAGAGATAAGAATCTTACAGAGTGGAGCTTTTTAGACATGAAAGACAGAGACGTGGAGTGAGTGATGTCACCGACGTTTACAACAAATGAGAAAAACGTGGCAGCGTTTGTGACTGAAACACAACACTGTTTACGTCCAGTTTACCCTGCATGCGTGTGTGTGTGTGTGTGTTTAAACGTTTGATTCCTTTAAGCTGGACTCAATCTGCAGCCAGAAACAAAGACAGAGAAGGACGAGGGGCTGGTGCTGAGAACAGACACAGACTGGGTGAAGGTTCTGGCAGCTGACGAGCAGCCGCTCGACCACAGAGGCTCATGGCTACGACGACGGAGGCGTCAGCCAACATGTCCTCCTCTCCTTCCTCCTTCTCCACTTCAACCCTCGTGGCCAAAATGGCCCCCGCTGTGATATTCCTGCACAGGTTTTATCCTGGAATGAGAGCAGGATGATGGAATTCCGGCTGTGTGCCGGATTATGAGTGGACGAGGATTCCTGATCTTTCTGAGCGAGGGAAATGGGAACAGGGATTTCCTCTCTCGCTCGCTCTCTCTCTGATTCTCGCCACTGCCGTCTGAGATGTTTTTCGCTGACTCTTCAGTGATTAACAGAGGACAGAGATCTGTTCTCCTCCCCCTCCTCCCCCCTCCTCTCTGATGTGGTTTCCTTCTCTAAGATGTGGCGTCTCATCTTTGAGGTGACTTTCTCTGCCTTGTATCCAGCTCTGAGGCCACGCCCACTTTAAAGCTGGTCAGCTCTGTGCACTATTTGACACAGAACCATCGACTGTCACCCAGAGGAAGAATCACCCCCACCCCCAACTCGTCTACGCCCTGACACATCAGACAAAAGCAGAGGTGGAAGTGTTTGAGTCAATGACCACCACAGAACACACACACACACCTGAAAACTCAACCTTTTCTCCGCAGATGTCAAAGCTCGACACACCAACATTCAATCTGGATTAGATTATATTCACTGTCCTTTTCCATTGCAATTTCTGCAATTCTGGTTAGAAGCCAAACTGCATTTTGTTACCCAAAGTACCAATAGTGTGTGCAATGACAATCTAATCGAATCTAATCTAATCTAATCTAGGTGGTGAGAAAAACCTATCCATTGAAGAAAGTCTGTGTTTTTGGTTTTCACGTAACCTTGAGGCTTCGCCTCTGTTTTCATAGATTTTGTCTAAATTAACACGTTAATCCTAATCAAATATTTAATGTTTTTTTTTTTTTTTTTAAATGGAACAAAACTAGGCCCTACCTTACCACAGCTGCCAAATTTCCCACAATGACTTAACACTGTCACCTCTTATGCGATTGACAATTCTTTTTAAAAAAAAAAAATTTCAATTGTTCAAAACTAACATCTACCCGTTTCTTCCTCGAATTGTAATCTTCATCTTGTCCTGGTTTAGGTTCTGCTGCAGAACCTTCCCGTTTGAGGAAATGAACGCAGCCCTGGCTAAAGATTAACGTAATCCATGATGGAGTTCGTGACAGAAAATCCGACTTGCAAAAATGTGTTAGCCGTGTGCAAGTTCATCGCAATGCACATTAGCGAGAAGCTAACTACTGCTTTGGCTAAGTGGGCAGAAAAACACATTGTAAACAACGACGGACTGAGAGAAAACATTCACAGAGACACTTCGCACACTCCACTTATGAGTAATGACAGCGCACCCTACTGTTAGAGACTGGAAACTGCAACTTTGAATTTTTCTGCTTGCATTAGTGTAGTTTACAGCAGAAAGTCTGAATAATAATTAGACAATAGTATATTAACACTTATATAAACTTTAATTCTGTTTCATATTTAATATTCATCATGCATAACAAGCTTCAATTTTAAGATTAAAAGATTATTTTCTGTTGTTATTTTGTGACATGTTTCTAATCGACTGACAAACATCATTTTGATAAGTTTCTTATCTGAACGATAACAATATAATAGAGTCTCTCACACACACACACACACACATGCAGACCAGCATGTCTGGACTTAAAGTCTCCATGAAAAATGTGGAATTTGATTTAAAACAGAAACAGAAGTCTGGATTTTAGCAAAACAAACCAATTTCACAATTACACTGAGGTGGAGGTCACTTCAGATGTTAATATGTAACCAGGGAATGTTATTATTATATTATTATAATTCTTCTGTCTCCTTTTAACCTCCGTCTGTTTCTGCTGCAGCGACGATGAGCCAACACTAACATGGAGAAGTGATTTAACAGCAGAAAACTCCACCTTTTACACATTCAGATACACACAGATATGATTTATAGTGTTTCACAGACTCTGCTGTACATGAGGGCCCACTTTCACATCATGACCCAAATCACTATATAATAAAAATCACGACAAGAGCAAATTTGTGCATAATTTGTGCAGGAATATCTAAAACCTGAGATCATTTTTAATAGTTAAAGGAATCGTTTTCATCTGATGTTTGCTAAATTAAATAAAGACTAATTTTATGTGTTATTGAAACACATATACGCATTCCTCTTCAATAAAAAATGTTGGGAAAATTCAATAATTTGTTTGGGGACCCCAAAAAAAAACCCTCCTGTGGCCCAGCTGTGTGTCCACGCCCGGTGTTTGAGAACCACTGGTTTATATACTCTGGTGTCCACAGATTATTTCCTCCTGAGAATAAAATTGTAAAAGCTCTGCTATGAGCCACCTCTGTGTGGAAAGCATTGCTCATGTCGAAAATGTGGCCTCAGAGCATTTCTATCACATTATTATTAGCTTTAAATAGAATGTGTGTTTGATTAAAAGTGTCACAGCAGAGGAGACGCGTGGACGCAGGAGGTTCCTGGCATTGATGAATCTGAGGGAGGATGATCATGGGGGGGGGGGGGGGGGGGGGGGGGGGGGGGGGGGGGGGGGGGGGGGGGGGGGGGGGGGGGGGGGGTTATAGTACCATGACAAAATAAGGAAGAGGAAAAAATTAATCAAATTGTGATTAAGCTCCACCTCTTTAATATTATATACTGCTGCAGCTTCAGGCTCTGACTCATTTTAGATTCTTACTTACTGCCAATAAATCACATTAATTCCACAGTTTCTTATCAACAAGGCCCCGGAAATTCTCTCTGCACTGACAAATATTCAACAGAGGAGGAGGTGGAGGAGGGAAAGGTGAGGGAGGGAGGAATAAAATGATGAGATGGAAAAATGTTAAATTAGTTGAGGAGGTTCTCTATGTTTCTTTTTTTTTTTTTAAACTCAGCTGAGGAAGATAAAAAAATCCCTCTTGTTTCCATGGAAATAATTTGCTGAGAAATTGATTATAAATTATTTTAGATCAGAAATGAAAATTAATTCACTATTTGTTGTGTCTGGAAGCCTTTAGTGAAATATAAAAAAAAAATAGAGAGAGAGAGAGGGACAAACTTAAGAAAAAGTCACCTCAGTTGTTAAATCTATTTAATAAGGTTTGTTCAAACTGTTTAATTTAAACGAACCTAATTATTTTGTGTTTTTTTATGATGAGTTTGTTCAACCTGATTTATTTTTGTTTGAGGGATGAATGTGGAAACTTGACTGCCACAGTGTTGGTGACATCACACGCACGCACGCGCGCACACACACACACACTCTTCACTGTTTATTACTCACATTGTGTAGTTTGAAGTAGAGGCCGCAGGCGTTACACACCGGGTCTCCATTAGCGTTTCTCCGCCACAGCGTCGTCGTTGTCGTCTGACAGTTTGCACACGACGTCCCCGCTCGCCTCGCTGCCGACTGTCACAACAACACAGGAAATAAAAAAAAAGTCACATAACGAACCCAATCAAATATGGAGGTTTATTCTGATAGATTAAAAAAAAAAGGAAAGATGCAGGGCTGCCATATTTGACCAGACTCTTATTATTATTATTATTATTATTATTATTATTATTATTATTATTATTATTCAGTTTAATGAGAAACTGTGGCAGCCATGAATCTTTCACACATCCATTTGTAAACGCAACAACAACAACAACAAAAAAAACATGTTCATCCTATATATTTTATTTTTCACATTAATTTCACTAATTTCATTTTGACTCGCGTGCAAAGATGTTTTATTTTGAATTAAAACACACGTCTTTTATATTCACTGTCACCGAGTCCAGGATGAAAAACTGTTTCTGAAATAAACTCGAGCTGCTGCTTTTTCCTTTTCTTTTTTTCTTTCTTTTTTTTCTTTTTTTTCACTCCAGGCTAAAAATAGCATCGCGCAGCAAAAACCTCGCGCAGAATAAATATTTAGAGAAACATAGAGAGAGAGACAGAGAGAGAGAGAGAGAGAGAGAGAGCTATTAAATCTGATTAAATTTCCCTCTTATAAAGAGGAGGATCGGTTTTCACTCTCGACCTCTAAACAAACGACATGAAAAGACACGAGAAGAAAGAGAGAGACTGGAAAGAGAGAGAAGATGAACGCATGAATGAATGAATGAAACCTTTAAACATCCAGTTTTTTTTTAGTTTAAATAATGAATGAAAAATTTGAGTTTGACTTCAGCTGAAAGCATCACAATAATAATAATAATAATAATAATCATCATCATCATCATCATCATAATAACACACAAGTCATGTCTCCTCTTCATGGATTAATTTAGCTTCCCCCTCCCCCCCCCCCCCCCCCCCCCCCCCCCCCCCCAGTTTGCTGCAGTGTCTCTGACATTGATGTTATAATCTCTTCCAAAAAAAAAAAAAAAAAAATCAATAGTCACGTGACCGCGGAGGACGCGCTCACCTGAAGGACTGCATGATCTCGAGGAGGGAGGGATTTTACGCACGTGCTGACCTCACCACCTCCTGACTTATTTATTATTATTTTTTTAAATTCTTAATTGTAAGATCAGAACAAATGTAATTATTCAAATTCCACGTTTTCTAAATAAAGGTGAAAAAAAAATTGAGTTGATGATGGTGTTGATTTAATCGGAGCGCGATCAGTTCTGTCTTCACGCGTCTCTCCAAATATGACGCACAAGGTCAAACAGTGTCGCGCGCCACCGGAGAGTCATCTCTCTGAAATAACCGCGTCTACATGTGTGTGCTGGCCTGGTTCAGCCCGGTTTGGCTCGTGTGTGTGTGTTTTGACTGTGTATGTGTGTGTGTGTGTGTGTTATCTGACATCCGGCAGCTTTTTCCTGGAGAGTCAGGTTTTCACATTAGACAGAGAAGAGAAGAGAAGAGAAGCAAAAGAGGAGAAGAAGAAGAAGAGCCGCCATCTTTGTTTATCTTCTTCTTCTTTGCTCATATTAAAGGAGGGAAACTCCTCGTAATCCACTGAGATTAAAGAGCAGGGGGTTTTCCCTGAGACTGCTTCAAAATTAAACATTAAACTCAGGTGACGTCACTGCAGGAGACAGTAGCTATAACTGTTTTTTTTTCAAAAGAAAAGTCTGGGAATCAACGACAGTTTCAGCAAATATATATATAAAAAATCATTGTAATTTCTCCTTTTTTCTGTGATAATAATAATAATAATAATAATCAAAATAAATAAGGTGCAGATGTTTTCATGTTTAAATTTAAATCTTGAATATTTGGTTCTGTGTTAGTATCTGAAAACAGAGACCTGCACTTGTCGAGTCAATTTCCTGCAGCTAATTGGCCTACTTCTTCCTGGAGAGGGAGAAAAAAACAGAGAGAGAGACGGAAACGTCATCAGCAGAGAGAGAAACGTGGGTGTGACGTACCAGCCGCCGCTTGGGTTTGATGAGGGGACGATTCTGGCCGTTCATCTTATGATAGAGGCCGCAGGCGTTACACAGATAATGACCTGTACCGTCCCGCCGCCACAGAGGAGTGGATGTGGCTCCGCAGTTCACACACTCTCTGCCTTCTACACGCGCACATTCATACATATATATATACATATATATATATATATATATATATATATACATATGCAAGTATATACACACACACACACACAAACACACACAGAGAGGAAACAGAGCTCAGGTCAATAATCCTTCAAAGCTACAATCCCTGATTTAATCTAAAAACAGAAACGCATTCATTTAACGTACAGTCATATAAACCCCATACATTAATGTTTCATTATATATTCTATGATAATATTCATGTATAGATATCGACATATACACACTGGCATCAGTATTAACAATATGAGCAGTAACAGCAGTTATTGTAACACATCCTAATCAACTGCGTTCAGGTCCACGAGGTGATATTTAGCATAAATACATGCATTTACAAAATAACAGCTCTGTAAACAACAACAACAACAAATACATGTACATTATGTTCACATTTGATCGACTTTGTTCTCAGACGAGATTCTATCCCATCATCTAGTTTTAATATTATAAATGGTAACCATAAACTTATAATAATAATAATAATAATAATAATAATAATAATGTATATGCTGTTTTGTTTTGACATTGGTTCTTCTGCTCATGTTCAGGTTTTTCCTTCTCTACTGACACCGACAGGTGAGACACGCACTGACACTGTGATGACAACACACACACACACACACACACACCGGGGAGAGAGAGGGGGGGGGGGCTTTTGTACACCGCTGAAAGACTTTTTTTTCGTTTTTGCATCTATATGATGCAGCCGCACTTCCCCCTCTACTGTGTGTGTGTGTGTGGGAGAGAGAGAGACAGACATATTTGTATATATACATAGAGAGAGAGAGAGAGAGAGAGAGAGAGAGAGAGAGAGACCTTTTCTCAACAAGAGAAATAACGATGCACAGCTTTCCCTTTTTTTCTTTCTGAAAAGAAACACCAACTGTTCCACGCACACACACGCACACACGCTCGTGCAGGTCTTCATTGTTTTAATATAAATATCTGAGAAATGAAGCAGAGTTTTTGATGACGCACGCTCTCTCTCTCTCTCTGTGTGTGTGTGTCACTGTTTCTGTTCCATCACTAATAAAACGGAATCCTGTGTGCAAATAGATGATTATCACCTGTCATTAGTCAGAATTAAAAATCTGTCTGAATGTGAGTGTGAAGCCGAATAATCCCGATGATGTGCATCAAACTAATCCACAGCTGATTTTAATCTCATTACAGAAATAACCTTTGAAATATGAATAAAGCATTAACCTCTCACACACCCTGACTGTCTCATCTCTAGCAATTCTTTCTTTCTCTCTCTCTCTCTCTTTCTGTGTGCGTGTGCGTGTGTGTGTGTGTTTGAATGAACGCGCAGCATCCGGAGCTTCACCACTGTATCAACAGTAACTGTGTCGCTGCGCTGGTCTGACACTAATGAGATTAACTTAAACATATAAACGGGGCGACACAGACAAAACGGACTTCAGCCTCCGTCTGTGCCTCTCTCTGACTCTCCCTCTGTGTGTGTGTGTGTGTGTGTGTAAGTGACTCATAATAATCATCATATTAATAAGATTGGAATAATTTACCGGGAAGTTTTTTTTATGTCCATATTTTATTTTCAAATTTGTTTGTGAACTAATTTCATTTAAAAACACCGTCGAATAAACTCTAAAATCCTAACCGTTATTGTTCTTATAAGTGGCCTGTCAGTGTTATTAATATTCAATGATTACAAATATTAGTTGATGACAGAAAGCGCTGATGCGCGTGTTTGAAACCGTCGGAGTTTGTTCAGGATTTTTTTTAAAAATCTTCTTCTTTCCTATTAAAACTGTAAACATTTGTGGGGGTTTTATTTATTTGTATTTTTCCGAACAGATGAGTTTGAAGGCTGCAAATGTGGTGGTGGTGGTGGGGGGGAGTAATGATGTTAGATTGAAAAGGTAATGTAATAAAGCTCACGCCTACCTGAACAGGACCTTGTTTTTGGTCTTGTTTTGGTACCATAACTAGAAGAGGACCCACCTATCAGGCTACTTGGTGGGAAGAGGCCTGGCCCGTATTCAGGGACATAAGGTGGGTAAGTGGCGATGGGGTGGTGGGCGGAGGAAGACGCCACGCTCCGGCTGTGAGCCGCGGGCTCCAGCTTCATGCTCTCCGCCAGAGAAACCTGGTACTTGATGCACTCTTTGTCCTCCTGCCGCCCGGAGCCGCCGGAGCCCGGCGTGGACAGGCCCGGGTCCGGGGACACGTCTTTGGGAGGAGTGGGGGGGAAGGTGAAGAGGTGCGGACTGGAGTGACCGGCGGACAGTGAGGAGGAGGAGGAGGCCGGTGGGTACACGGACAGGCCCGCCGGAGAGCCGTGGTGCAGCGGGTTCTTGGGGAAAGGACTCAGGTTCCAGGGTGATGTGCTGTGGTGCGGTCCGATTCCTTTACTTCCCTCCAGCCAGGGAAGAGAACCGTGCAGCAGCGAGGGGCGACACACCTGACTGCCTGAATGTTGATGGTGATGATGATGATGATGAAGAACCAGCAGCAGCAGAAACAGAAGCACAGACAGAACATCAGAACTTGAACTCAAACATCAGTAAAAAACAGAGTCAAGATTTTTGCTTCACACAAAAAAAAAAAATCCACAATGACTCGGAGTCACAGTCTGAAGTCAGTCTGCAGGAAATATCCACACACTGACACAAATACGACACATTACAACAAATAATATCTTTAAATTATATAAGGGGAGTTTTATTGAACCTTATGAATACATAAAGTGCCAAATTTACGCGATCGCACTTTTACGCACACATTTACCAAATAAACTCATGACGATTTTTAAATTCAAACACAAATTTATCTCCAATTTCATTTAAAATACTCATTTTTCTTCCAAAAACAACGAGGCTTTTGTTTAAAAAAAAACAGTCTTTCACATCGGCACTGTATAAATGCCTGTGTTGCATTTACACAAAAAAAAACATGTTCTCCAGGTGAGTCTGCGGCTCCTGCGTTTAAAAAACACGCATTTATTTCAACGCGTGAACAAACGTGAAAAGACTTAATATATATATATATATATATACTTTGACATTTGAGTTAGATCAGTTTTATTTTTGGGATTTTATTTTTTTTAAATGTAATAATAATACTAATGCAAAGAATATATGGGTCAGTTTAAATAAAATCTGAGGCTAAAAAAACAGGGAACACCTTCGCAAAAACAAACAGTTTTTACGCACATACATAAGTAAAGTGTAGATGATGATGATGAAATAATAATAATAATAATAATAATAATACGTGTAGCCGGGACTCACTGTGAGGAGGAGGCGGGTACCTCTGCACTGCGCGCACCGAGTTTCCATAATAAGGTGAGACGTGGTTTCCTTGTCCATCGATATTAAACAGTACATCCACATCGTCCGCCAGCTGATACTGCGAATGGTCCATGTACGAGTGACCGAGGCCCGGGTGATGAGAGCCGGGATGCTGCTCGTTCAACACCGCGGGGGGATGAGGCATCCACCGGGGCTGATCCGCACTTACTTCCATCATTTAAACAGCGATTTGCTTTTAATTACAACGATTTATTCTCTTCTTGTTGGTCTTCTTGTTCTTGTTCTTCAGTAGACTGAGTTCATGCGCTGAAGTAACGCCGTAAAAGTCACCGGAGCAGAAACAATCATCGGTGCAAATCCGTTAAATCCACAGGTTCCGCGCTCGACTCTTTTCACCTGGAGACACAGAAGAACAAGTTTGTTTTACTCTTTTCATCACATCGGGGACATTTACACACAAACACACACTTAGACACGGGACTGGATGGGAATAAACGAGGTGAGAGCAGGAAACATACCCAACATTACAAAATGCAACAAAGGTGTTGTCACTGAAAATACGTCCAAAATGGAATCCAGCCTCGCGCACAGTTTCCTCCACAACTACTACTACTTCTTCTTCTTCTTCCGTCAGTGTGAAACTGTGTGAGTGCGTGTGTGTGTGTGAGAGAGAGTGTGTGTGCAAAAGTGTGTGAGCAGCGGCTCAACAAGTAGAAGAGGTTTGTTTCTGACCAACAACCAACAAGTCACTGATCAAATCTGGGTCCGTGCGCACTTCTAGCTCTCTCTCTCTCTCTCTCTCTCTCTCTCTCTCTCTCTGTGTGTGTGTGTGTGTGAGTGAGTGTGCCTCGCTCTACCCCTCTCTCTCTCTCTCTCTTTTTTTTCTTTTTTTTTTTTTTACAGTGAAGGCATTCTTTCAGGATGGCGCCAGCAGCTCAATGCTCGCAGACAGCTGCGGCGCGACGCAACTTAAGGAGGGTCCGTCAGTGTCATCAGCGAGGGGGCGGGCCTGTTCCCTAATTCACTCTAACGTGCAGCAGAGTCTCCGTCAATGACTTCACCAAAATATACGCTACATCTAAGCACCCCTTTCTATTATTTTGGGCCCATTTCTGCAAAGTTTCGGTCACATTTATATTGTAAAAAAAATAATTTTGAGGGGAAAATCCCTTTTACAGCATTGAAACAGAAATAGAAATAATGAAAGTAGGCGAGGAATAAAACATAAATAAATCAAATATAAGAATAATAATAATTAAAAAAAAAACACCAAAATGAAAGATGTGTTCAAGATGCAGAGTGAAATAGAGAATTTAAAATCAAACTCTCAAAGGTGAATAGCAAATAAAGCAACGAAAGAAGTGTTAAAAGATTGTGTTTTCTCTCTGCGTCAGTTCGAGTCTATTAATAATAATAACAATAAAGAGAAATGAATCGGTGTGAGCTGCAGAACCTGCGCCTGTTGATCTCATGAAGGTTTCAGGACATTCTCTCTCTCCTAAAACTGTGGCAGTGCGTCCCCTCGCGGTCACACACATTAACAGACATTATTTTAGTTTCACTCCAGCTGCTGCACTTTAATTCTCCTGTGGGTGAGATGAACAGAGAAATCAGAGGAAGTAGACATCGTCCTAATATTATGGTCTGTCAGTCAGTTTTTTTTTTTTCCTCCAGCGCTGAAGCAACAAAAGCTCCGCTCATTATTTATTCAAAACTGTGCATTAAACGCAACACGATCCACAGAAAGATCAATGAACCCAGGTCAACGAATTAAACAGTTAAAGGTCAATATTTTCCTTCTGATTACGATTCTGTGTGTGTGTGTGTTGGGGGGGGGGGGTGACGTCACCGCGGTGTAAACGTGCAGTCAGGAAATGAACCCTCTCAGCAGCAGCGTGCACTACACTGGGTTGGCAGCGGGAACGCGCGTGCTCGCTCCTGTGACTGACGGGTCTTTGATTTCATCCACTGACGGAAGAAAGCAAACACACGAGGGGAAGATGTTGATAAATCTATAATCAATAATCCCACTAATCACTGGGGCTTGCTGTTGCAATGCGGTTTTCTCCTACAAAATGACTGGACCGTGAAGGCCTCACGATCACACACACACACACACACACAGAGGGAGTATCTGTTATTCTTTATGTTGTGGAGACCTAAATCATGACATTTGACTCGTGATGATTGACTGATGTTGACGGACTGTCAAAGCAGAGTGTGTGTGTGAGTGAACATGTGCAGATTAGATTCACTTTCTCTGCCTTTAAATATAATCTGTCTTTTAGAATCTCAGTGTGGTTCCGATCACCCTGTGTGTGTGTGTTCACAGATCACTGTGTTCTTGTATGAGTATCTGTGAGAAGCAAAAAACTTAAAAAGGAAGTGACGACATTCTGACAAAATGAGGACATTTTGGCTGGTCCTTACTTTCTGTCACCCCTTAAAAGGGCCTTTTCAGGGTTTATACCTGGTTTCAGGGATAGAATTGGGTTATAGGTTAGGGTTAGGGTAAGGGGCTAGGGAATGTATTATGTCTGTGAGGGTCCTCACTTTGGTAGAAGTGCAAACGTGTGTGTGTTCACAGGTCACTGTGTGTGTGTGTTTACAGATTACGGTGAGTGTGTTCACAAATCACTGTGTGTGTGTGTGTGTGTGTGTGTGTGTGTTTACAGATTACGGTGTGTGTGTTCACAGATCACTGTGTGTGTATGTTCACAGATTACTGTGTGTGTGTTCACAGATTACTGTGTGTGTGTGTGTGTGTGTTCACAGATTACTGCAGCGGCTTCAGCTCTGATTCAAATCTGACTGTTTTTATTCTGACAGATTACATTTGTCGCTGTTCGTGTTATTATGTCACCATTTCCTATCCCGTTCGCGCCAAAGTGTAAGAACAAAAATCTGACAAATACACTCCACCTGTGAGACGATGTGTCATTGTAACATATAGTCAAACATACACGTACATGTATCATAAACATATGATTAGACCTGGTTCACTGTTACCTCTATTTTTGAACATTCCTGTTTTTAATATGAGCAAAAATTGCTTTTGCATATGGGGCCCATGAAAACAATGTAGACCCTAATATTAAAATTATTCTTTCCCTGAATACAAATAATATAATATAAATAGAGTAAGTCAGACATAAAATCAAGCAATAATAAAACAAACAGATGCAATTGTTACACCGTTACAATGATTTAAACAGAAATTCACGTTAACGGTTATAATATATAAGATATATATTATATAACATAACCGCGTCAATAGAGTCATAATTTTAATAAATGCTGTTTATTTATATATCCATAAAAAATATATTATTTCAAAATGTTTCGATATGACAAAGGAATTTAGAAAAAATACAATTAAATTTGCAATTTTTGTTTGTACGCGCGCGCCAAGGTTTGTTGACTGTCAATGCATGAAGATAATGATGGAAGATAATATGTAAAATATAAGAAAATAAAACCTGCTGCTATAATTAAACGCGCGCACACACACACACACACACACACACACACACAGTCATCTCTTTCTCTCACTCTTTCTGCAGCAGCTCCGTGGATGTTACACGCGTGAGTCATTCGTTAATTTTCTGTCTTTTCAAGAAAAGATGAGACATAATAATCAGAATAATGTCTCTCTGCCTTTATGCGTGTGTGTGTGCGCGCGCGTGTGTTTGTGAACGTGTGAACAAACTCAGATTCTTAGAACAAAAGCAGCTCAAACTTCTCTGGATGATTCACGACCAGAAACTGCGCGAGGCAGAAATAAATCACCCAGTTTCTTCCTCGACGGTTTGAAAGTGGAGCTGTTCTTTTATTTTAATTCTTCTTATTTTTTTTTCTGTCACTGGTTTCCACGATACATTTAAAATAATCAGAAATTATAACGATAACAATAATAATAATTATCGTTGTTATTATTATAAAAGAGACGTGCTGTACGACGCTGATTTCACCTTTCCATAAACAAACAAAGCAAGACGTTCCATATTATTACACTGTGCATGGTTTAAACAAACAAACAAACAAACAAACAAAGGCACTGACAGGAAACAGAAGTGAGAGCTGGTTACCTCCTGTGTTCAGGCTTCAGGCCGCAGAGCTGCGCTTTAATTATCCACAGTTGTTGTTAAAGCCATTATAATAAAAATGATAACCACAATAGCATGATTATTAAAATAAAAATAAACAAACTAAACAAACAAACTGGTTATAAATTAGTTGAAATGTTAAAATAAAGGAGCCGCTGCTTGAGTGAGAGTGAGCTCAGTGTGGGTGATGATGATGATGCTGCTCTTCACTCCCCCCCATCTCTCACTCTCTCTCTCTCTCTCTCTCTCTCTCTCTCTCTCTCTCTCTCTCTCTCTCTCTCTCTCTCTCAGGACACATGGAGCAGAGCAAAGATGGAGGACAGACTAACAGACTAACTCAGTGACGGAGGTGAAGAAGGAGGAAAGTGGAAATGAGCCGCGGGTGAAAAGGAATCAGATCAATTTCACGGAGCAGAGAGGAGATGGCTCCCGCTGAAGATGATGAAGATGAGGACGAAGATGAAGAACACGACGAAGGTAATAAACTGCTGCTTAAAAAAGCTGATCGTCTACTTTTAGTCTTTTAGTCCAGAGGAGGTGTCTCTTCTTTCAAATGACGCACATTTAACCTGCTTTTTTTTCTTCCTCTTTAACAAAAACCACGGCAGACATGGCGGACACGCACACACACACACGCACACACATGTTTGCGCTTCTATCAGAGTGAGGACCCTCATAGACATAACACATTCCCTAGCCCCTTACCCTAACCTTAACCATCACAACTAGATGCCTAACCCTAACCCTAACCTAAACCCCATTCTAACCCTAACCCTAAAACCAGGTCTTAACCATGAAAAATCCATTTTAAGGGGTGAAAAAAAGTGAGGTCCAGCCAAAATGTCCTCACTTTGTCAAAATGTCCTCACTCTGTAGGTGTTTATACGATTTTTGGTCCTCACTCTGCAGCAAGTACAAGAACACACACACACACACACACACACATGCCAGCGTTCTCCTTCAGTTGGTCTCTAAAACACGGAGTCGTGCACGCGCTTCAGTTTCATCGGCTTTAATTCACTCCTGAGTGAAACAGAAGCAGCAGCAGTGATACAGTGTTTCTATAGAAACTAATGCAAACATTTACTGACCTTCAGCAGCAGCAGCAGAAACAGCAGCAGCAGAAACAGCAGCAGCAGCAGCGAGGACTGTTTTCTCCTGCACACGAGAGAGAGAGAGAGAGAGAGAGAGAGAGAGAGAGAGAGAGTCAAGAGCCATGGATGGGGAAGGTAAAAAAAAAAAATAATAATCAAGCGCGCGCACGGTGCTGCTGCTGGTGATGATGATGATGATGATGATGATGATGATGGCGCCCGCACCCTCAGTCCCAGAGTCTCATCATCTCATCATGATTATAACTGGCACGCGCACATAGACCAAACCATCACACACACACACACACACACACACACACACACACTTCCGGGTCTGAATGAAAATACAGCACATAACTAGCAAATAATGTGTTACATTATAATATAGCACATATATATAAAGAAAAAAATAAAGAAAATCAGCAATAATAGCAACATTTTTTGTTATTTAAATATATATATATATATATATATATATATATATATATATATAATGCTATCTGACACACACGCAGCGCGTCCTTTTGTGCCGCAGCAGGAGCAGCTTTCTTTTTTATTTCTCTGTTCCGTCACAAAGAGCTGGAGTCTCATCATCATCACCATCATCATCATCATTAAGAGTAGGGGAAGAGAAGGAGAGAAGGAGGAGAGGACGCAGCGCTTTCTGCTCTGAATAAAAATACAAAATGTTTCTTTTTTTGTGGGAGGGAAAAAAAATCAATTAAGATTATTTAAATGAAATAAATTATAGATAATTGGCGCAAAAGCTGGCGTCTTATTTGAAATCAGCCGATGAATAATTCAGCAGCTACGTTCCCATCATCTTTTCATTGATGTGGAATTAGAGCAAAAATGATTTATTAATAATAATCATAATAATCTGCTTTGTAAATAAATAACCTGTTTATTTTCGAAAATGATTCCAGTGATAAATGATTTGATAATGAGCTCAATCAGACTGATGAAAGCCTGTTAAAGGTGTGGCCTCATAAAAAAAAAAACACAAACAGATTATATTATGGAGGGAAATCCGTTTAGAATTTAATAAATTCATTTGTTTATTTTGGAAAAAAAAGGGAGGATTTATGTGAGTGTTTAATTAATAATTAAAGGAGAACGTGGCCGGTTTGTTCAGCGCGAGGCCTCAGTCCTTCAGCCCCTCTCCTCCGCGCGCGCGCGACTTCGGCCGAATCTGACGCGAGATTCGCGCGTGAAAAGCAGCAGAGCCACAGCAACAAACACAGCAGTGCACGTGTACGCGCACACGCGTGTGGTGGTGTCTTTTTTTTTTTTTTTTTTGTTCAGCACAAAGCTGATGATACTAATCTAATCGAGGACTCACCGATGACACTTTTACATCATCTTCCATTTCCTCTCGTTTCTGCTGCAAGGGAAAAAAAAGAGACCTTTTTTTTTTAAATTTGATTTTATTTTTATTGTTTTAATCTGTATTCATGCACCCCCGCGCGCGCGCGAACCGGAGCCTTTCCCCCACGTGAATCCTCCACGGGTTCCCTCCTTTAAAGGCTCCGCTGCAGCTTCTGTTTTTACCTCCATGTAAATGTGGAACCACAGAAACACACCTACACACACACTGTAACCTGTTTACGTGTTTTTATTTAGTCCGTGTCTCCTTTTTTATTATTTTCCAGCTCCTGATGAGCCAAAGTGTTGTTTTTTGTGCTCGTGGTAGAATATTAGACGGAGGTGCAGAGGATGATGATGATGATGATGATGATGCTCTTATCTGCTGCCTTCACGTATCCAGGATCACAGAAGCTGATTAAGAAAGAAGTCAGAGCCAACGCTGCGGATTCATAATGATTTGGAATAAATGAATCCTTATCTCTGCTCTGCAGATTATCAGCCTTTCAGCGCCATGTTTTTGTTACATGGGATAATTTATTGCATCTAATACATCACAATGAATTTGATGGAGGAGGGTGATGGCCACGTTAGAGCAGAGAGGGTTTTATTATTTTTATTTATTTATTTCATTTTATTTATTTATTTATCCCAGGGCAAAATGAAAATGCGTTAGCATTTTTAATTGGAGGAATCTGATAAAATAAAAGGTCTAATCTTTGCTGCCAGTGTTTCAGCTGCTCTGCTCCATAATTACTGTGTCACTTTCAACCTGGAATGAGCAAAAACGACCTGCGACTATATGCACACACGTACACACACGGACACGCACGCACGCACGCACGCACGCACACAACCACTCTTATTTATTTATTTTTTTATATTTTTAACAAGAAGAGATAATTAATCATAAACACTGGGTAGAGAGAATCACACACACACGGTGCAGTAAAGTGGAGATAACAGAAATATTTGCATCTAAAAAGATTGGATGAGGCTAATTCGCCCTCCTCCTCCTCCTCTTCCTCCTCCTCCTCCTCCTCCTCCACCTTCATCACCTGATGAAGCCTCGGCTGCTGCAGTTCAGATTTTTAATTTCACATGATAAATGGTTGTGATGCAGTGAATCATTAATCACTGGTTTATGTGTACACATGTTTATATGAACAAGGAGGAGTTTAAATATCAGAGGAAGTGATGGATTGTCATCAGATGGAGGAGAAGACTTTATCATTATTATTATTATTATTATTATTATTATTATTATTATGATGATGATGATTGTGTGTGTGATTGGCTCTCTGCCAGAGTGTCTGTGAGTTTTTGGATGGTTCACTGTTTAAACTGGGTCTCTCTCTTGGTGCCAGGATAAATTTGCATTTTATTTGCAGCTGTAATTAGCTGCTGATCACCATCTCTCTCTCTCTCTCCAGCTCTTCCAGATGTTTATCAGGTTTTATTCTCCGGCAGAGACACTGCCATGTCAAACAGAGCGAGGATGGATCCTCACAGGAGGCAGGCCTTCATCCTCTCTCTCTCTCTCTCTCTCTCTCCTCCATGTCTGATGTGAATAAATAATCCTGGCCTGTGCGGCTGCTGTGAGTCCAGTGAGGCTTTCATCATATTCTGTCACATCACACTGGTTGTTGCTCCAAAAATATCCAGATTATAAATCACTCTGTGAAAGTAAATCCTTTCTATATTAAATTAACATTAATATTTACAGTTTATGTCAGGGCTGATGCGGCGGTGTGAGGTGAAACATCTCTAACACTGAGTGAAAATGTGGCTGTCAGCAGAGACACAAGGAAAAACAGATTTAGGCCACTAAACAAAAGACTTGTTGGTTTAAGTCTACAATACCTTAAGAATGTTTGCAAGTCTTTGTTTCACTGTTAGGCAGACTTTTCCAACAGGAAACTGAAGTTTGTAAACCACTCACTCTCCCACACCAAAGTCCACAGAGAAAATCACTGATTTTAGCTCGTGGGGACACAGGAGCTGCTGGTCTACTGCTGCCTCGTGTGGTCACTTTGTGTCACTGAGGTAAATCTGAATGACGGATGTCAAACACTGAAGTCACAAAATTAGACATTTGAACTTACTGATGGAGGCAGCAGTGGATCAACAACTCCTGTGTGCCGTCATGTTAAATAACAGATTTTCCCAATGGAGTTTGGTGTGGGAGACTGAGTGGTTTACAAACTTCAGTTTCCTGAAGAGGATTTCAAAAAACAATGTAATAAATATAAACAAATCTGTTTCACATTATGTAAAATCACTGCTCCCATACTTCCTGTGTCAATACTAGAGGGCAGCACAGAGCCAAGAGAACAACGGTAGCGGAAGATGTGAACATTATACTGCTGAGTTTCTTACAACTAGAAAAATCTGTCTTGAGAAAGTTCCATTTTTGATCATCTTCCCTGACCTACTGACCACAGTGCCCCCCCCAACGTTTCAGGTGGTACTGCTTAACATCGGTCTGTTGGTCAGGTTCTGACAGCGTTGGTATGGGAAACAAACGTCACTTTCCTGTTGCTAAGGCACACAATTGCTATATGGACAGCGGTGATAGTGATCACATGGTGTTATTTATAGTCGTTCGAGACTAAATGGCCATATTATTTTACATTTTAAATCATGCTTCCATCTAAATGGCACTTTTGCTTAAAACATCCCCGTTATTTTAACATTTCGGAGTAAAATGTGAGAGAGAGACAGAATCACTGAAAAACATTTAACCTTTTTATTTGTTTCTTTTAACAAGTAAATGTGATGCTGCAGATAGAGATGTGAAGATACTGAGCTGTGAGGCTTCAGGGGCAGAAACATTGGGGGGGGGGGGGGGGGGGGGGGGGGGGGGGGGGGGGGTGGACACAAACATCCTCCTCCTCCTCCTCTTCCTGCTTCTCCTCCCGAGGGACATCAGTACAATTGAAGCTGCCTGTTATCAGCAGCAGGAGAATGTCCTCGCTCGCTTTATAATGAGCAATGGTTTATTAAGAACATCTTTTCACCTCATAATTGAAAGAGGAACAAAGATGTTGGATCGGGACTGGACCTCACACAGAGCAGCATCAGCATCAGCATCAGCATCAGCAGCAGCAGCAGCAGCAGCAGCAGCAGCAGCAGCAGCATCAGCAGGGTGAGTGTACACAGTAAACACAGTCTAAAGCTACAGTTTGTCTGTGTGTAGATCAACAATCACAACGACGGCGACACTTTGGTGGGAGGGTTTTTATTTTCATGCAGAGCTCCGGGTTTGTGGTCATGATACACAAATATTTGTCCAGTGATAAGAAAACGGAGACGATGGCAGATAAACTGTCACACTTCAGTGTCAGGATTCACCTGCTCTTCTCGTCTCTCAATCAAACACCGTGGTCAGTAAGTTTGTTTACATCAACCTGTTTTTTTATTTGTACTTTCAATGTATGCATTGATTTAAAGCTGCAGTGCGTAAGTTTTGTCATCATGATTCGGCCTCTGTTTGATCCTCTTCATCTGAAAGCAGACTCTGTCACTCAAAACTGTCAGACCTGACTGAGGGAGCATTTGTGTGTATACAGCAGCCGAGCAGGGGCGGGCGGAGTCAAGAACGAGTGGGTGGTTTGAGCAGTAGAAGTCGCTTCTGATACTTTTCTTCTTTGCGTTTACTGTTGATAGTCGTCTCACGCGTCTCGCTCAATGTTCCTGTTGACTCTCTGTCTCCACTTAAACCTAATCACTTCCTGTGTGCAGCGAGGGAATGTCACAAGGGCGACGCAAGCGCTAAACACTGTTGTGGTGAGATTTTATTTGACTTTGTTTCAGCCTGTTTTTTGCTCATTTTTTAAAATTATTTACCAAAATCACAGTTTCCTGTTGATTTGGTGGTTAAAAGTGAATGTGAATCAGATTCATGGAATCAGATTGAGTGAGTCAAGGATGAGGTTCAGAAGTCACATGACTGTAGCATCTACATTGGAACAGAGTGTAGAAATGAAAGGATGAATGTATGACGTGATGAGGAAACAACAACATTCATCCACTTAGTGACACGTGACCTTCAACCTTCTTATTCATCTACTGCGCCACCTACTGCTGAGCTCTGTCAAATAACCACTGACATCCATTTAAATGTGCTTTTCTTTTTTCCCCCTGTTAAAATTTGTGAAACATATTAATGAAAACATTAAAGTTCACGTCCACTTTGGCTCCTCAAACAAATGTGTGATTAAAAAAAGTGGAGCAGCCACACACACACACACACACACACACACACGCACACACACACACACACACACACTGGTCTACACGCTTTAGTGTTTGTACACAATATTCATTTGAGTTGCCAAACTGTTCAGATGAGACCACAGTTTCCTCTTACTTAGACTGGACCTGCATCTGAGGACAACCACAGCCTTGTCCCCACACATCCTCATTAATAATTATATTCATATTGTTGTAGCCATCTGTCTCTGTATTTGCTTCTGTTACAAATTCTGTCACTTTCTATATTTCACATTCTGTATTTCTAGGTTTTCGGTCTTCGGTAATTTTGATGTTTTGTTTATAATCTGCTGAACTTGCTGCTGTACATGTAACAACTACTGCACGTCTGTCTGTCCTGAAACAGGGATCCCTCCTCTGTGGCTCTTCCTGAAGTTTCTCCCATTTTTCCCTTGTACAAAGGGTTTTTTGGGGAGTTTTTCCTCACTCAGTGTGATGGTTTAAGGATAGAGGCTGTCACTTGCTGTGCAGACTGTAAAGCCCTTCAAGGTAAATTGTGTTTGTGACGTTGGGCTATATAAATAAAATTGACTTCACTTAATGTAAACTCACTGTTATTCAATTTCCTGTTCACCCAGTTACGATCACCTGCTTTGGACACGACTAAAACTTGTAAGTGAGTTCTGTCCTCTCCTCCTAATGCACTGTAACACAGATTCTGGCCCACTCACTGTAGTGGGGACCGTGAACATTAGGGTTTATGCAGAATATTAACATTAACTGGTGTTAAACCACAAACATGTAGACCGGCAAAACGTAGACATTTTGTTTATGTCAGTTCTACGTGCGGTCCACAAACACAGTCCTGCTCTCTGTCTCCCTCTGTATCCCCATCAGTGGTACTGCAGCCTCACAGCAGGAGTCTGCTCTTCTTTCTCCTCCTTGCTTCATTTTCTTTTTCATTCCATTTTTCACATTCCCTTTTTCAGGACAAAGATGTCTCAGGGAGTGAACAAACCAAAGCGAAACTGTAACTGAGGGTTTCTATATGGTTTACAGTTACAGTTAGACTAAAACACAGAAGAGAAACTCATCATTTTGTCATTTACTACACTGTCACATGTCCTCAGGCACTGTTTTCTAACATATTTAATGTGTGAAGAGGACAAATTCTGTCCCTAACCCTGTTGATGTACCAGGAGTTTTAAATGTGTGAAGTCTGGAAGGAAAGAGGAGAAAGAGTTGGATGTGGAACAGGAGGAGGAGGAGGACCTGCAATAAAACAGAAAGAAAGAAAGAAAGAAAGAAAGAGTGTGTAGGTTTTCTTTGCAGTGTGAGGTTCAGCTGCACGGCTGACGAGGCGACTCAGTGGCGCTGCAGAGTCGAGCTGACTGCAGCTAAAGTGTCCCCAAAACCTTTGGAGGGTGTAAGTCGTCACATATCAGGTTCTCCACGTCCACTTTAAATGACTGTCACAGGAGGAAGAGATCACCTTTCATCGGGGGGGGGGGGGGGTTAATTCTCACTCTCTAACCTCCAGTCTGACACACACACGTAACATGTTACTCTGTTTTATGACTTTAGTTGTGCAAAGACTTTACCCTTTTTCCTGACTTTTTTTATTTATTTATTTATTTATTTGACCGTTCTTCATCTGTCACACAAAAATCAGCATAATAACAGAATAACAGCGTGTTTTTTGGTTGGTGGTGATTGTAACTGTATGATGTCACAGCAACTCGTCACACCCGTGTGTGTTTTTTTGTATCACAATAACATCCCAGATTAGTTACAACAAGAAAGACAACCATAAGGAAGAAAATAAGATAAAATGATAATAAACACAACACTGCTGTAAAATCATAGCACGTTATATCTCGTGTTAGCAGCAGTCACAGAAACATAGAACACAGAACTCCAGCTATTTATCATTTTTATTTTTTACTTTCTTCTTTTTCACTTTAAATAATTTGACATGTTTTGGAGCATAAAAAGATCAAATTATCCAAACTGATAGATAGATAGATAGATAGATAGATAGATAGATAGATAGATAGATAGATAGATAGATAGATAGATAGATAAAACTTACACAAAAATACACAGTAAATAAATAAACAAATAAATTGTGAATTAAAGTTAGTGGATCAGATTTGTCTGACATGATAAAGATCATTTCAAAGTGATTGTGTACTGTAAGTGTGTGTTAAATATGAATTATTTTGGGCAGCACTTACTTTAACACACACACACACACACACACACACACACACTGATGTAATTAATATTTAACAGGGTAATTAAATTAATCCCTGGACTCTTGACATCTGACCAGCTTCAAATTCACCACATGAAAAACCAAATCAAATTTGTTTCTAAAAACCTAATTTTGAAAAAACAAACAAACTTCTTTTTAAAAGTTGAAAAAAAAACCATTATCAGCTGAATAATGCTTATTTTAACTCAATAAAGCACATGAAACACATGTGTCTCAGTGTGTGTGTTTGATTGACAGTTGGTCACAGGATCATGTTTAATCCCCGCCTCTCTCTCTCTCTCTGTTCAGAACTCATTTCTGAGACTCTGATCGTTGCCACGGTAACAGAGATAACACTAAGCCATTTCCATTTTCTGAGAATGAAGGGGTGGGGGTGAAACAGAGGTCGTAACAAAGTCATTCACAAACACAGGGGTTACTGATTACTCGTTACTGACTAATAATTTCTTACTTTAAATATTTAAAAACATTTTTTACAAATACAATTTGGTTAACCAGGTCTAGTTTATGTCATTGGTTTTATTTTATCTTTCCGTCAAATTACTCAAAAACAATTTTTGAGATATTTTTGAATAAATACAATTTGTCCAAAAAAATTTTTTGGATTAATTATATATTTAGTTTCATTATATGACAGAAAATAAATCCATGAATATTTTTCTAAACTAAAAAACAAATATGATAATAAATTATGAAATCATTATTATTATTATGATACAAACATGAACATCTTTTACTTGAATTACAGACAAGTTTCCAAAGTTATAGTGGAGGAAAAAAAAGAATAAATGTAAAGTCTAAAAGTGCAGTATAGACGGAAGTTGTTCATGATGAATTTGAAATCTGTGCAGTGACAAAAGACTTTGACCAATCACGAGACAGTTCAGAGACTGGGCGCCTCCTGCAAAAACAATAGAAAACAGTTATGATTCTAAAAAGTTTTAAAACATTTTAACAACTCGTGGATGAGACTGAATCTCCTCGGTTTCTTCAGAGCCAATTAAAACCTTATACACACGTCACACGCACATTACATGCACATTACACACACGCATACACACAGCCTAACACCCTAACCTTAACTTAACCGTAATTCAAATCTTAGTCCTAAACTTAACCAGTTCCTCGGGAAAGAGGTTCCGCCCCATTAGGACCAGGTTTTGGTCTCCGTGAGGACAACTGGTCCTGATAAGGTCAGTGTTTATGGCAGACCACACACACCATAGTATCATGTCATCATTTGATTCCCAACTACTGTCTATGAGACAGCATTCCAACACTGCAAACAGAAAACGGTTGGAAATCGTTAAAACACTGAAAAATCATTAAGTTTGCATGAACTAAATCTTGTGAGTTATATGAAATAATCCTTATGTAACTTGCTAATTTAAGTTTTCAGACTCATTTCATTTGAGATTTAGCGGTAGAATAACAGTGTTTGAAGTTTCTAAACCATTTAACTTTTTTAGTGACAGAATTTTGCGTCAAATCCTTGAAAACAAGGTCACGTGATTGTGTTTGTGAAAAAAAATTTGTGAGTTTCAATCCATCAGTCACGTTTTATTTGTCAGACATACTAAACAGCAATGCAACAACGTGACTCACAGTCAGATACAGAGACAAACAACTAATAACAGAATAAAAGAACACTACGCAAGTATAATATACAGATTAATAAATAGACAGATACTGATTTCGTAAACAATATTTATCTTAAAAAGCTAAAAAGGTTACATTTTGCTGAAAGTAACAGATAAATAAGGTATAAAGTTAAATTAAATAAGTAAAGTTAATTTAAATCCAGGTTAAAAATGCAAGTCTTCGGTTTACAGATCATAAGACATGTGTCTTATGTGGACAGAAAACAAGTGTAGCTCAGGCTGCTTAATGTAAAATGCAGCTTTATAATATGTAACTGAGGTGCTTTTATGGATATGATGAATTTAAAAGTTTTTCCTCAAACTAACAAGGTTCTTTTTGTGTCTGAACCAGGAAACAGTTAAACCAGAGTTACATGTGTATGTATGTGTGTGTACCTGGTATTCCTTATGTTGTGGGGACCTAAATCTGTTTACACACTCACATTATGGGGACTTTTCTTCCTTATGGGGAAAAAAATACATGTCCCCATAATGTAAATTATTACTTTTTATAGTGAAGACATATTTTAAAGGTAGGCTGAAGTTAAGGTTAAGTAAGGTCAGGGTTAGGGCACGAGTAATTATGCTTAAGGTTAGATTAAACCTCCAGGAAATGAATGTAATGTCCTGAGAAGTCATGGAAACCAGAGTGAGTGTGTGTGTGTGTGTGTGTGTGTGTGTGAACATGTAAATAAGTAACGTAACTTTGGTTCAGACACGTGAGCTCGTGGCATTTCATGATCCTGGAGTCTGTGGCTGTTGTTGCCAGTGAAACTGCAGGCGAGTGTTGGCTCCACGTTTTCCTGTCTCATTAATTCCCTCACCTGTCAGGACATTAGCTCACTCTCTCACTCAGACACTCACTCACTCACACACTCACTCGCTCACTCACCCACTCTCTCAGCCTGAAACTTCACCAGCAGCAGCTTCATTCTTCTCTGGGTTTACGTGATAACGAGCAAAGTTAGGTGAAGGACAACAATCCTGATCAGCAGCACTGAAGATAATGACGCTAATATTCAAGTATCTCTCTGCTGCACATTGTTGAGGAGTTTACATGTCGCCCAGCAGCCTCCTGAATCCAAGCCACTTCCAGCAGCTTTGTAAAATACACTGAATATGCAAACATTTTCACAACCGATGCTGTAATTGCCGATAATGCTTCAGGCATGTCTTTCCAAAAAAAAATAAAAAAATAAAGAAAAAATAAAGAAAGAAAAGAAAAGCTTTGAGAATATTCAACCTGCCCTCCGTTCACATGCCCCCCCACCCACACATGCACACATTTGTATAGCATTCATAGTGAGGACCCTCATAGACATAATACATTCCCTGGCCCCTTACCCCAACCTTATCCATCACAACTAGATGCCTAACCCTTACACTAACCCTAACCTAAACCCAATTCTAAACCTAAAATTGGATCTTTACCCTAAAAAAAACACTTTTAAGGGGTGAAAAAAAGCGAGGACCAGCCAAAATGCCCTCACTTTGTCAAAATGCCCTCACTTTGTCAAAATGTCCTCACTCTGTGGGTGTTTATATGATTTTTGGTCCTCACTCTGCAGCAAGTACAAGAACACACACTCACAAACACATGTTTGCGCTTCTATCAAAGTGAGGACCCTCATAGACATAATACATTCTCTAGTGCCTTACCCTAACCTTAACCATTACAACTAGATGCCCAACCCTAACCCTAAAACCAGGTCTTAACCCTAAAAGAAAAAACAAAACAAAAAAACACTTAAAGGGTGAAAAAAGTGAGGACCAGCCAAAATGTCCCCACATATGATTTTTGGTCCTCACTCTGCAGCAAGTACAAGAACACACACACACACACCCCAGAGTGAGAGGCTGATGTTTGAAAAAGAAAAGATAAAGGAGGAAAAGGAGAAAAGCAGATGGAAGAGACTGAAACTTCTGACCAAAAGAACAAAAACAATGTTTCAAGAGTCAGCACAAAAAAAACATGATTCATAATAATCATGTTTTTTTTAATAATAATATTTTTTATTTATTTTTTAATAATATAAACTAGTTTCATTAAAGAACAACTTTTCTGTATAACAGGGTCAGAAATTAGTGACAGGCTCAGGACAAATTGAATAATACATGAATAATACTCCTGTACCTTCGCCAAGTTGAAAATGACCAGCTGGGCTTCCGTAGTGAACACAACTGCACATCCTGTAATCCTACAAAAGTGTTGAACAATTACAGATTTATATAAAAATGGCAAAGATTAGAGGGAATTATTTCTAAAAGTCATAATTAAATACTTTAATATCTTAAATATTTATATGAGTCATAAATACTCTGGAAGAAAAATCAGTAAATAATAATTTCCTACCCATAAGAATCCAAAAGGATTTTCCATCATGTTCTTTAAAGTTTTTATGGTCCTGCAGTTGGCATTAAAGTTCACATGGAGTGTTTTTACAAAGGTCTTTAAAAGTCCTTAATCTGAAGGAAAAACTCTGGCATGAGTTTAAAAGAGGGCCACGCGGTTGGTGTAGTGGTTAGCACTCGTGCCTTTGCAGCAAGAAGATCCAGGTTCTCGATCCAGTGAGAACAGTGCGGAGTCAGTTTAAAGGAGCAAAACAAGGTTTTTACCAACAATTTGAAGGAAATGATCCTACATGAACTAGAGAGGAATAACAAATGAAAATGTAATAACGTCTCAATCCTTGCAGAAAGTTTGATACTCGAGCATCAGCAAACAAACAAATGGAAAAATATTCTAAAAAAAAAAACACCAGACAGAAAAACATGTGATCATGTGATTAAATATGGGAAAGTTGGAATTATAAAATCCTTTAAAGCAAATTCAAAACTATCAACGATTTCATTACAATGATCCTGAAAACTATAAATAATCTTTATTTTTTAACTAATTTTTGAATGCAGTTCTTATATGTAACTTATATGCATTTTATTGTTCACGTCTGAGATTTAAAACATAAATCAAGTATAAAGGAGTGAAAAATCCGACTGGATCTTCAGGTGAGAGCAGAGTCTCTCGTTCTTTTCCTTCCACTTTTCAGTCGACATGTTGAAAAAATGGCTGCAGAGTTTAGTTAATGTTGTTTGTGAACTTCGGTCTTGATAAAGCCTTTCATAGCGGAGTCATCTGATCGGACCTAACGACCGGAGCCGAACACTGAGAGATTTCTGCTCCGTGATAAGAACAATCAAAGCAAAATTGCAGGCTTTTATTTTTGCGAGCATGTCCCACTTCCTCTAAAAGACCTGAGCGGACAGACGGTAGCACTTTGATAAGAAATGTTTCCCACATGAGATTTTCTTGCTTCTCATCTCAGAATCACGAGTTGACGTCGTGGCGGCTCTGTGTGCGTTAAATAAACATATGGAATCACAGCTAAATATTTATTTAACTATATGTATTTCAATTCAGACTCGCTTTGCTGCACAGACTGTAAAGCCCTTCGAGGCAAATCGTGTTTGTAATGTTGGGCTACATAAATAAAACTGACCTGACTTTGATCAGAGAAACTTTACCTCCCAAAAAAACTCCTAACAGTCTCTAACATCATCATCAACAACTGCTTTCATTGCTAAAAATCCTGCCTCTATTGTGTTAATTCTGGAATAACAGAGAAACATCCCCACAATGTCACATGGTTGAGGTGAAAAGGTGCGACGTCAATTAGGTCCTCGTTCATTCATTCATTCATTCATCCACTAAAACAGCAGCGTTTCATCCTCCACCTGTTGTTTTGGTTGGAAGAAATACTTTGAGCTCAGCGAGTTTTAACAGCAACAGCAACAAGATCTGTTTTTATGGAAAACAGGTTTTAGAGAAAGAGAATCAGTGCAGATGATGAACTCCAACAGTCCTGATCCTGATCCTGATCCTGATCCTGAACCAGGAACAAGTCAATCATCTACAGGAACATTAGAAGCTGTGTCCCCTCACTTATTTTCAACTGACTCACAACATTCCTTTGGAGGGGAATGTTGAAGAATTGTCACTTTTATTTTAATAAACAAACAAACAATAACATTTGTCACCTGCTGGAGCTTTTACTTTGTCTCATGCCTTCTTGTGTTTCTTCTCAGGTTTTCTGTGGGTCGTGTTGTTTGATCGTTCAAAACGTCGCAAGGAACCAAAATTGTGATTGTGACAGAAAAACCTGACATGGTTTTTATTTAAATTTCCGATAAGAAGAGTTTTCTTTCCTTCAGCCGAAGCCTTAAATGACCGAAGATCTTCTCGTTTGTCTCTGTATCCGTTGTTTTTACGACCACGTCAAACTCTGTAAAAATCAGGGGCAGAAGATCCATGAAAATGAGCGCTGAACGCAGCGTATTTGTTTCTGATGGTCCTCAAATGAACCGGAGAAATCAATGTCTCAGTAACAGAGACGGAGTGAGACGGAGTCACATCAGACTCTTCGTGGATCAGGTTTGTTTGTCATGTGAAACTGAAAGTTGACGCTTTAATGACAAACTCAGTTGAATTTGGTTTGATATTTTTCAGCAGCTGCTTCAGTCAATTAGAATCTTATCACAGAAGAAAAGGAAGAAAACCTCCCAGAGGGAAAAACACAGGAATGTTATACTGAGAGACAGGAAGACAGCGAGGGACACCGAAAGACATAAAGACACTCAGGGACACTGAGAGACATGAAGACACACAGAGACACCGAAAGACATAAAGACACTCAGAGACACTGAGAGACATGAAGACACTCAGAGACACTGAGAGACATGAAGACACCGAGGGACACCGAAAGACATAAAGACACTCAGAGACACCGAAAGACATGAAGACACCGAAAGACATAAAGACACTCAGAGACACTGAGAGACATAAAGACACTCAGAGACACTGAGAGACATGAAGACACAGAGAGACACTGAGAGACATGAAGACACAGAGAGACACCGAAAGACATAAAGACACTCAGAGACACCGAAAGACATAAAGACACTCAGAGACACTGAGAGACATAAAGACACTCAGAGACACTGAGAGACATGAAGACACAGAGAGACACCGAAAGACATAAAGACACTGAGAGACACCGAAAGACATAAAGACACTCAGAGACACTGAGAGACATAAAGACACTCAGAGACACTGAGAGACATGAAGACACTCAGAGACATAAAGACACTCAGAGACACTGAGAGACATGAAGACACAGAGAGACATAAAGACAATCAGAGACACTGAGAGACATAAAGACACTCAGAGACACTGAGAGACATGAAGACAATAAAAGACATAAAGACACTAAAAGACAGGTAGACAAAAACACAGAGACATGAAGACACTGTGAGACACTGAGAGACATACGGATACTGAGAGACACTGATAGACATGAAGACACAGAGAGACACCGAAAGACATAAAGACACTCAGAGACACTGAGAGACATGAAGACACAGAGAGACACCGAAAGACATAAAGACACTCAGAGACACTGAGAGACATAAAGACACTCAGAGACACTGAGAGACATGAAGACAATAAAAGACATAAAGACACTAAAAGACAGGTAGACAAAAACACAGAGACATGAAGACACTGTGAGACACTGAGAGACATACGGATACTGAGAGACACTGAGAGGCATGAAGACAATGAGAGACATTGAAAGAGAGACATTCAAAAACACAGAGAAATGAAGACATTGTGAGACACTCAAAGACACTCAGCGACACTGAAAGACACCCAGAGACACAGAGACTTGAAGACACTCAGAGACTGAGAGACAAAATAAAGCTCCGTCCCCAACTGCACACAAAACAACATTTTTTTTACATAAAAATATCAACGACTCGGTTCAGTTTGTCTGACTTTGTCTTTGACTCAACTGTCCTCAGCAGCAGAGGGGACGACTGTGGATCAGCGGGCAAGAGGGCGGGACGCTGGTTGGAGGGTCTGGTGAGTTGCTGACCCTGTGACCTCATTAATCTGGAGGTCAGAGGGCGGGGTCAACACCGGTGCTCCTTCAACAGCTTTCATCTGTGAGTGACATCAATGAGAGAGTTGTTTTCAGGTGTGAAGAAGGAAGTTGGACTATCACTTCCCCTTCACTCTCTCATTGTGTGTGTGTGTGTGTGTCACTTCATCATCATTCATGTGTCCACTCACACGCAGTCAATACAAATTTAATCATCAGGTTTCTGTCTCATTATTTCCCCTTAATCCCATTTAGATTATATTGGCTTTTATTTTATTTTTTCTGAGAATAAGATGAAGACAAACTAAATGCTTTTCTGCAATAAATAAATAAATAATTTTAAATAATCTTTAAATGTGAATGGAAGAAGTTCTGGTTAGTAATTAGCTGAAATCAATAATCACTGATAATTGGCTCCTCCCTCTTCTTCTTCATCGCACAAACAGCAGCTGAACGTGACTTTAGTGACATCACTCTATGCACATTTTCTATTTGATTTTAAATATTTGATGTGAAATTTACAGTGACTTTTTTGCATCGCCTCCAGTTTGATCACAACAACATTATTATTTTTAAAAAAAATAATAATAATTTCACTTAAATCTTACACACTGGACCTTTAAATAATTTCAATTAAATTTTACACACTGGACCTTTAGATAATTTCACTTAGATTTTACACACTGGACCTTTACATAATTGCACTTAAATCTTACACACTGGACCTTTAGATAATTTCACTTAAATCTTACATGCTGGACCTTTAAATAATTTCACTTAAATTTTACACACTGGACCTTTAGATAATTTCACTTAAATCTTACACAGTGGACCTTTAGATAATTTCACTTAAATTTTACACACTGGACCTTTAGATAATTTCACTTAAATTTTACACACTGGACCTTTAAATAATTTCACTTAAATCTTACACACTGGACCTTTAAATAATTTCACTTAAATTTTACACACTGGACCTTTAGATAATTTCACTTAAATTTTACACACTGGACCTTTAAATAATTTCACTTAAATGTTACACACTGGCCCTTTAGATAATTTCACTTAAATCTTACACACTGGCCCTTTAGATAATTTCACTTAAATCTTACACAGTGGACCTTTACATAATTTCACTTAAATCTTACATGCTGGACCTTTAAATAATTTCACTTAAATTTTACACACTGGACCTTTAGATAATTTCACTTAAATCTTACACAGTGGACCTTTACATAATTTCACTTAAATCTTACATGCTGGATCTTTAAATAATTTCACTTAAATTTTACACACTGGACCTTTAGATAATTTCACTTAAATCTTATATGCTGGACCTTTAAATAATTTCACTTAAATTTTACACACTGGACCTTTACATAATTTCACTTAAAACTTACACGCTGGACCTTTAGATAATTTCCAGGATCCTGAGTGAACAGAATGTTGAGGTGAGTCCATGTGGGTCACCTGCTCTGGTCACATGACGCCTGTGTGCGACATCAGACGCTGCCGAGCAGGTGAACGTGTTGAATGTGTGACAATGAGGCTAATGAAGTGGCCGCACGCTGAGTCAAAGCTGTCGCTGAAGAGCGATCAAAACATCTGCGCTTTGGAGAAAGGCATCAAACACTTCCTGTCTTTAAAGTGGAAACGGCGGCGACTTCCTCCCTCATGCAGGTGGAGGAGGAACAAAGACACACCCAGTCTAAACACACACACACACACACACACAAGTGTGTCTCTTGGGGTGGTAACACACACCGCAGCAGTGTGTGGTGGAGGGAGAGAGGGGCGAGGGAGGCTCACTGGCCATTTCTGTCAAACTCATTCCACAAACGGTCACAGGGTTAAGTGTCCCAGACACACACACACACACACACACACACATGAACACTGGAGCCTTTGAATCCAATGTACAGAGGAGACGCCACACACACACACATGCACGCACACGCACACACACACACACACATTAAATAGGAGCTGACCACACAGACTGAGCGGCAGCAACTTTATGACGCACGTAATCCCCGCGCTTTTGTCAACGCTGCACTGTGTTAATAAAGACGGAGAGGGACAGACATGATTAAAGGGTAGTTCCACACCAGTGAGATTATTTTCCATCGTTCAGCGACACAAAGTGACCGCACGAGGCAGCAGTAGACCAGCAGCTCCTGTGTCTCCACAAGCCAAACAAGACTTTGGTGTGGGAGAGTGAGTGGTTTACAAACTTCAGTCCCCCCCGCTGAACAGTGAGATAAAGACATGAACATACTCTGAGGGGTTCGTAGAGTTAAACCGACGCAGATTTTATTCGCAAAATACTTTGTTAAGTAGTTAAAATCAGTTTTTTCCTTGTGTCTCTCAATGAATCACATGTACATTTTGGATGGATTAATAACACATTTATGTGTCTGATGTCACAGGCTGAAAGATTACCTAAGAACACCTAATTCAAACAACACAGCTGCTAATAAGACATATATATATACATAAAGCATTTCAAAAATGTAATATTCCAACATATGCAGCTCTCACTCACATAATAGGGACACCTCTATGTTTGACCTCTGACCTATAGCACACTTTCTTTGTTTTGTGGAACATTAATATCACTGTCATGAAAATGTAATACAAAAATATTTAGCATTAACTTAATGCAATATTAATAGATTTTAAAATATATATCTTTATTTAAAGTGCTTTTATAGTCTCCATGAATGAGGCTTAACTGATTGCTCAGGTATATAGAAATATACAGTATGTAGGTATAATCTTATATAAAGATAATGGAGATGTTTGAATACAGACGATCAAAGTTCTTGAGGAGAGTCTGTGTGTCAGGTGACATCTTGGAAAAAGGAGAAAACAACGTAACAGCCTTATCTGTTTTTCTGTTAACAGCGCCTCTGTCACTTCCTTGACGTTTATGTTGACAATTGCACAAGTTCAAGTTTAACGTTCGTTAACATCGCTGTCATTTGTGTTGCATTTACTTCGATGAAGGACCAGGCCACCGTTCAATCACCGACATCAGTCTGAAACTATAGCTGTGGTTGTCGCTATAAGTTTTTAAACCAGCACTTTGTCAGGAGGCCACTGAGGACTGATGGACGTTACATTACAGTACATTATATTTCTGGGAGTAAACCTTGGATATAAGCAGTTGATTGTGTGTGTGTCACAGGTAGATGCTTTCACATTTCCCCTGCTGCGTCTGTGGGTCTGTGAAGCTCCAGTGGAAGCTGGTGTGGTGCTGGTGCTGGTGGTGAAGCTTGGCTGAGCTGCAGAGCTCGTGTCTTTGTGTCTTTGTGTCTGGGGTAAAACCCCTGCTGCTGCTCAGCCTTTGTCTCGTCCTGATCGCCTCTAATGCTGCAGCACTAATTGTTTAACACAGAAACACATCTTTTCTCCCTTTAATGTTTTTGTTTTTATTGTCATTGATGCATTTATTACAAAACCTTTGTGGATTTTCAACACGCATGCACCTCCCTCGTCCCCTTCCTTTCTCTGTATCTCTGAGAATGGGAGGAGAGAAAGATGGGGGGGGGGGGGGAGGGAAAGGGGGGGGGGGGGGGGGGGAGGAAACGTGAACATCAGCAGAAAAACGGATGTCTGGCAAGTTGCATCATTTTCAGAAACAAACAGTGTGAAACAGTGTTAGCCAGCGTATTAGCATATATACATAAAGAGCATGTGTGCGTGCCCGTCTCCAAAATAAAAGGAAAACACAAAGAGAAGCGAGCGTTTCTCTCCACTGCCCGTGACGGAGGTTTCTCAAAGAGATAACGCTCTGAGTAAACATGTGATCACCACAGATCCAATCAGCTCAAACAAAGGGGATAAGCAATGGAGCCGCTCCTGTGTGTGTGTATGTGTGTGATGTAGGTGTGCATCTGTGTTGCTCATAGTTAAAGTGGAGAAGAAAAGGGAAGAAGAGGCCTCACTCTTATCATTTGCATCATAATAGTATAAACTGATATGAATAGTGCTGCGTCGATGCTAAGCTAAGCTCCAAACATGTATGGAAAGTGCTTACGCTGAAGAAATGTGGTGCCACGTTCCCATCTGCGTGTGTGTGCGTTGTTTTACAATGTCATCAGACAACAGGAACATTTATTGTGGATGGATTCACTTTTCTGTCTGTTTCTTGTTCGTTATGAGACAAACTTTCAGCTGCAGGTAAATTAATAAAAACTGTCTTTAAGCTGGCCCGTCCCGGTTTGACAACACGTGAACAGTTTTCCTCTAGAAATGATCCACCTCTTGATGACTCACAGGGAAAAAAAAGTCTGATTTATTACAACTAACATATTTCCTCGTTCGGCCTTTGCTGTTTTTGTGATGATAACATGTGAGAAGTAGGAAACATGGACTGTAAATAAAAAAAAATGGACATAGTCTCTCAGTGTGGAGACACTCAAATGTCTCTTCTGCCTGACAATCTCGCACGTTCAATGCATATTTGTAAGATAATGTTTAGTGAAACAGACGAAACTGCAGTCGCCTCAGAACTCCACAACAAGATGGACGAATCTCATGGAAGACGACAGGAACTCAGAAACAACATTAGGGGGCACTCTCACAGAAACCTCAGAGTGCAACCGAAACAAATGGTCCATAACTAGAAGCTACTCTAATTTTGAGAAAGCCACAGAGATCAAGCAACATATCACAGAACCTGCCGCACTGAATGGATCTGATCCTAATACTGCCCCCTAGTGCTTGTCACCAGCATGGACATTATTCCAGATAAACTTTGCCTCATTCTACTCCAGAGAGCACTTACACATATTTAGGATAATTAGCATTGGAGTCTGTAACAATGCTGAAGTTAGCATCCATATTCAAAGCTTCCTGCTAACTTAAGGGGAACTTAACTTACAATGATCGTGTCCCTAACTTTGTCTCCTCAGGATCTTTGGGGATGATGATGATGATGATGATGATGGTGGTGGTGGTGGTCACTAAACTCCAGGAGCCAATTCGTCTGTAAATAAAAACATCATAAAGAGACAAATGTATGAAAATGCGTAAAAACAATCATCTCCGTGTTTGCATGTAAAGTTTATTCTGATGCAAAGGACATGGAAACATTGGAGGACACGTCCAAAGACACAGAAGATCAGCCCCCCACCCACCCTTCCTCCCTCCATTCTTCTTCTCCTTCCTTCGCTCCTCTGCCGACTCCCTCCATCTTCTCCCCAGGAGGCTGCAGAGGAGCTGTACATCCCAGATAAGACCTTCTCCCAGGGAGGAGGGTGAGGGGGGGAGAGGGTGGGGGGGCCCTCCAGGGTCACCACAATGGCACGCTCCAGATAGCGCTATCAGCTTATGCTAATCACAGCTAAGTGTTTCAGGGCGAGAGAGAGCGACAGAGCGCCATCCTGAAACATGCTCCTCCCACTTAACCTGTTCCGTATCAGGATGAGCTCATTCAAAGTCTTTATGTAAAGAGTGACGACCAGACACGGGGGTGGGTGGGTGTGTGTGTGTGTGTGGGGGGGGGGTTAAATTGATTAATCGTTTCACAAATTGATGTAAAGCACCGTCACAGGTACGACTTCTCTCTTCTGCCTTTTTTTTTTGACCAACTTGGCTCTTTGAGGGTTTTGTTCTGCCAATAATGGTGATGGGGGGTGGGGGGGGGGGTGGTTGACTGGATGGCGTGAATACAGAGCGGGTGGGTAATGTAATGTAAGCTCATTGTTAGCCAGGCTCACTGTACATGACAGGTGGAAGATAAAGAAGCTACTTCAACTCATATTTCAGGATGAAAAAGTTTGTCAGATAAACGAGGAGGAGAAAATTCCGATAAAAGTCCCAGTGGAAGTGAAATGTCTTCGGTGTCGACGTGAAACATTTACTTGTCGTCCTCAGAGAAGGATGAGACCTTTAGCTCAATCACTTCATGCCTTCATCTTGAATCTCTCCGTCAAACCTCGTCCACTTCTCCAGCCTCTCTCTGATTCATGTGATTTATCTCACGTTTCCTCTCTCCTTATTCCTCCTGCGTTTACTTTTCATCTTCATTCCTCAGGAACTCAGCGACTCCATAAAAATGTGCATTTTATACAATAACAGCTTTAACTTTAATTCTGTTTTTCCTTAAAGACCAAATATAGTCATCGTTTTTCTTGTGCTTCTGCTGGCAGCCATGTTTTCACTGCCAGGTCCTCAGCAGTAGGGGGCGCTCACAGTAAAATCAGTTCTGACTATGGCTACATCTACACTTTCATTTAAAATATATGAATTTTGTTTTGGACTCATCTGTAGTTCATGTTACCCCAGTGAGTTACATCAAAAACCAAATGAGATCTGTTGTGGTATAAAATATCTTTTTATTCTAAAATTCAGTTTTAGTCTTAAAAAACTGTTTTATTTTGAAATTCCAGTTTTAGTCTTAAAACTCAGTTTTATTCTAAAATTCAGTTTTACTCTTAAAAATCAGTTTTATTCTGAAAACTCAATTTCAGTCTGAAAACTCAGGTTTATTCTAAAATTCAGAAATCTGATCTGACTTTTCATTGTTTCTGAAACTAAACAGAGAAACAAGAGAATCAACTTCCTTAACATTAACACACACATACACATGCTCAGAGTACATGAACAGTCACATGACCTACCTGCTGACCTGGAACTGAAAACACTTATCTGGATGCTGATTTTTTTTTTTTTTTTTTTTTTTTTTTAATCTGAAAACTCAGTTTTACATGACAATTTATGTCGCCGATGTGTTTGTATCTCATTAAATCGCACTTAAAAAGCCTGAACTATCCCTTTAAAAACAGAGGTCACCAGGATTGCTGGTTGATTGATGGTTCGATTCCCAGCTTCAACAGTTCACATATCATATCATAGTGTCTTCGGCAAAACGCTTACAAACATGAGAAAAAGCTCAAATGTTTACAACTTGAGAAACAAAACTCAAAACACCTGCTGATGTGTTGCCATGGCGACGAAACCAAAGGCTATATTTGCATCCTTTTCATTGACATTTTCTTTAAAAGTCTGAAGGAGTATCGCAGGCGGAACCTTTACACCAGGCTCTGCTCTCAGTTGACATGTTCCTCATCAAACATGCAATATAACACTGTAATTCCACATAATATACATAAACAATATGTCATGTTAAATCCTGTTTACAGTGTAAATATCAAGCTCTTACTGTATATATTCTGGCAACTTTTTTATTCTCTTGCTGTCTCTATATTGAACATACAAAGATGTGAAAATGCATGTTTATTATTCATTCATTACTGTCTTTGCTGCTGTGACACTGTAAACGTCTCCACTGCCGGACTAATAAAGGACTATTTTATCGTATCTTTATTATTAGTATTTCTGTTATTCAGAATTCTGACTTTAGGATTTGTGAAGATTAGTGTTTCCTGGTCCAGATTTCAGATTCTGGACAGTCGAGGGACTTTTTATGAGTAAACTGTAAAAAAAAGTTAGATGGTGATAAGTGTCCGAGTTTGCGGAGTGAGTTGGACGTGAAGAAGACTGGCGCTTCTGTGCAAAGTCTGTAAATGAACTTTGGTGCTGGACTGTATCTTCTCCTCCTCCTCTCTTCTGTCTGTGGGTGTTTTTCAGTCTGTCCTCCTGTTTTCAGATAGAGGAGCTTTGAGGAAACCCGGGGGGACAGGAGGTGAGGTCCACAGATAGAGAAGCCCATTGTGGTTGAACGGGAAAAGCATTGTGGCTGGATTTGTCCAGTTTTATGT
Source organism: Brachirus orientalis (assembly GCA_016785285.1). Classification (NCBI taxonomy): domain Eukaryota; kingdom Metazoa; phylum Chordata; class Actinopteri; order Pleuronectiformes; family Soleidae; genus Brachirus; species Brachirus orientalis. Next base: position 8,951,180 of record JAFBJR010019380.1, on the reverse strand, counting down.
AAAAGCAATACTCTTTTCACCTGAACTAATACAAGCTGTGGCGTAAGCCCCTTACTGCCATGTGCTGCATTTTCCCCCTAATCTCTCTGGATTCAGCAGCGTCGCCACATACCTCAGGGCGCTCGCTCACTGATAAAGCCTCAACTCTATACTCTCTCTCCCTCTCTCTGCTCGCCCAGCCTGGCCAGCAGTCTCTCGCCCATCAGGCTTTCACCCCCTCGCCGCCCTTCCTCCTCCTCCTCCCCCTCCCCTTTTTCTCTTTCCCAGGACACCGATGAAGCAGCCTAGCAAAAAATTAAAGTGATCAAGCGATTTAGGAGAACGAGGGGAAAATCACTTTGTGAATTCCATCTGAGAGGGAAGATGAGAAATGTTGAAGAGAAATGAGTCGAGTGCAGAAGAGAAGAGAAGAGAAGAGAAGAGAAGAGAAGAGAAGAGAAGAGAAGAGAAGAGAAGAGAAGAGAAGAGAAGAGAAGAGAAGAGATTTTTCTGAACTCCAGCATTGGCTGCTGTTTCCAGGTTACACAACAACACATTCATCTACTGATGTGATGAAGCTCCAGGTCAAACAATGAACACAGAAATGTCACACATTGTTTTTACATTATTTGTTCTACTCTGATAAATCACTTAAAGTTTGTTAAGAAAAGTGCTTATTATTATTATTATTACAAAAAAAAAAAAAACTAAATAACACAATAGTCACAATCATCACACCTGCACAGATGTGTTCATAAACATTTAAGTAATAAAAACAAAAATCTAGGGGTTACATGTCTAAAAATAATAATTCAACTGAACTAAACTTTATAGGAGAAGATTTGATCTGAACCAAAACAGTGTTACTTTGAACACATAAGAGGGATAAAAACTGTAAATTACTAAGGAATTTCCTGGTTATAATTATGACTCAAAAACCCTCACTTAATTAATGTTTGGAAAAGTTTTTCTCATCATCATCATCTGTGTATAAACACAGCCACAGAATTAAAACACTTCAGAGCGTTAAGTCACTTTACCTTGATCCACTCGACTCCACAGTAGGTTTCAGGTACAGAGTTGAACCTGAAGGATACAACAGCTTGTTCCTGTTCCTGTGTTGATCGTCTAATCGAGCTTTTCCTCTCCACAGATCCAGCACGGTTCGACTTGGTTTGGTATCAGACGCGTCATTTCCCATGAGTTCCTCCTCGACGTGGGCGAGGTCGTCATAACACGGCCGCACGAAACTGCTGTGACGTCGTTTAATATACGCGACACAAACACACAAACTAGTGACAAAACAGTTACTTTCATTGTATTGAATCATTAGAATCAGTTGATTAAAAAGATGTGCTCACTGAATCGTTCAGTACTTCCTGCATGAGCGGAGGACAGACTCCGTCTGTCACTGAACTGAAATACGGCTGAACGGGTTGTGATTCAGCTCCCTATCACCAGCTTTCAGCAGTTCTGTCGCTAAATACACCAGACTCCTCTGTTAAATATTGATATTTTAGAAATGTCCTTGTTAAATGTTGTAGATTAACGCATGTTTTCAGGATTTTTAAGTCGGTTTGATTCCTGTGTTGGATGTCGCGTTCACGGCTCTTCCAGTGACGACACTCTCTGACCAATCAGTGGCCAGCATTCTCTTGATGTCACATTTTAGTATTGACTCGGCTCGCTTGGAACCTCGCCAGAGCATGCACTCAAAAAAGCACCAGGTACTGGCATTATCCCTAATGGAAAAGCAAAAAGGGAAGAGTTGAGCCATGCCGTGCCGGAACTATATAATGGAAAAGCACCATAAGGTCCTTGACATTGTGTCCTTATTTATACCCATGTGGTTTGTATTTTATAGAGACCAATGAGTACATTCTGTATGTATATAAGAATTTATATTTACAATATATCTGTCTATATATTTACATAAACAAAGCTAATTAAAGTTAACAAAAATCACAGTACTATTTACCTAATTCCTAATCTGCATGTTTTTGAACTGTGAAAGGAAGCTGTAGTACCTGGAGATAATCCACACACACAAGGAGAACATGCAAACTCCACAATGAAAGGCCCTCGCTTGAAATGCAAACCGAACTGGAAACCTTGCTAGCCACTGCACCACCATGTGGTCTGCAAAGTGTCCCTTTAATTAACTTCAGTCATGTCGAAAGCCCAATGAAGACATAGACGGGTTTCCATGCATTGATTTCCTGGAGATTTACTCTAACTTTAACCGTTATCACTAGTGAACTAATCCTAACCCTAACCCCACCCTAACTTTAAAACATGTCGTCACCTTAAAATGTAGTAATTTATGTTGTGGGGACTTGATTTTTGTCCCCATAAAGAAGACGAGTCCTCATAATGTGACTGTGTCCCCAACAACATAAGGAATACCAGGTACACACACACACAGTCTCCTGATATTATACTTTATAATTTAAAGAAATGAAACATTAATGTACACTTTTAGCGATGAAAAATGTACATATATGTACTTTAAGGTTAAATAATAATCTTCCAGGGATTATATAAGATTATTGCAGATTATTATCATGTCTGCTTTTGGTTTTTATTTATTATCATGTCTGCTTTTGGCGTTTTAAGTGTAATTTCGCACTGAAGCTGCTGCTGCAGATTCCTTCAGAGTCTCATGTGGAGGTGTTGGTGTCACTCGTCTTCAGCCGTGATGAAGGCGTGAAGGAGTCGGCTGTGCTGTCTCTCTGTGAAGTGACTGTAGGTCGTTCTTTAACCAAACGGCAGCACAGACACGGACAGGAGCTTTATTCAGATGAAGATTCTGTCACAGCAGATTAACCCACACACACCAGCATCTGTGCCAGAAACATCATTCTACATGTTCTCACAGCTCCTCCTCCTCCTCCTCTCTCTCCTGTTCTTCATCACCACACTTCATGTGACTTTCTTCATCATCATCGTCATCATCGTCATCAGCCTGATCTGGATCATTGTTGTCAGAAAAGGTTTGGACAGTTTCTCTCTGAAGTTAAGAACAAGTATCTTCTTCTTTCCTTCACCTTGTCCTTGCTCTGGTCCTTTCTCCTCCTCCTCCTTTTCCTCCTTTCCTCCTCCTCCTCCTCCTCTTCCTCACCCCTGCCCTCTTTTATCTCGTCCTTGTGTTCGTCCTCCTTCATCTACTCTCGTGTCCTTTGAAGCTATTTCTGTTCCCATTTCTGTTTCAGGTTGAATTGGTGGTTTAACTAAAACACGGGCAGAAATATTCATGTTCAGCATCTGTATGTGGTGAAAGACACTAAATGTGAAGACACAGTAACATTTTCGATTTGTTAAATATATATATATATATATATATATCAAAAACTCTGTTTTCTGTGGTCACTTTTTCATATCACATCCTTTCATTCCACACTGAGTGCAGATCTTATCACCAAAGATAATTTACTTTCTGAATTATTCTCAATTATGAGTTACTGAAGTGTTCTTGTACAACATACACTGAGCATAGTGACGGCACTCTGCACACAGAGGCCACTCCCAGTGAAAATATGGCTGAAAAAAACTGACTTTATTCACTCAATAAAAGACTCAGTTAATGAAAATCTACGTCAGTTTAAGTCCACGATATCTTAAGAATATGTTCACGTCTTCATCTCACTGTTCACTTCAACAGACAGTTTTTTTTCCAACAGGAAACTGAGTTTTATAAACCACTCACTCTCCCACACCAAAGTCCATAGAGAAAATCAGTGATTTTAGCTTGTGGGGACACAGGAGTTGTTGATCCACTGCTGCCGCCATCAGTAAATTCAAATGTCTTATTTTGTGAATTCGGCATCTGAAATCCTTCATTTAGATTTACCTCAGTGACACAAACGGACCACACGAGGCAGCAGTAGACCAGCAGCTCCTGTGTCCCCATGAGCTAAAGTCAATGATTTGTGACAAAAATGTTCTTTCTTTTAGTAGCGTAAACTTACTTATCTTATTTGTGTGAACTCCAGCTTCCTCTCACAGTCCAAAGACAGTCAGGTGTTAAGTGTGTACAGAAAATGTTTGTTTGAGTTTGTACTCTGGTCCTGTCATTGGCTGATGACTGGTCCAGTTTCCACTCCGCCTCTTTCCTATCGTCAGCTGGGATTGGCTCCGGTTCCTCCCATACGAGCCAAAGGGGGAAAAAAACGGTATAGTAGATGAATGGATGAAATGACAAACGGTGTCATGTAATCATTACATCTGTAAACAAACATGGATCCACTGCTTAGAAACATTGTTGATAGAGCCCTCTAGTGGTCTAAAAAAAAAAAAAGAAAAAATCCACACTGTACCTTTAATTTGACAGATTTATGAACTCCAATCATTATCAGATTATGTGAAATGTAACATAATCACACTTATGTGTCAGAATTAGCATACATGATTACTAATGACTGAACAGGTGACTGCGAGAGTGGAAGGTGGTTTCCCTTTTTTTTTTATCAGCTGATAAAACAAAGAGGAACAACATCGGGGACAAGATACGCCAGCAATCTTCAGCAGTCATCAACGCTTGGCTGCTAATATCTGCTGCTCTGAGTCCACACACAGGCCCTGACCACACACACACACACACACACAGGCCCTGACCACACACACACACACACACAGGCCCTGACCACACACACACACACACACAGGCCCTGACCACACACACACACACACGTCGGCTGACTCTATTGTGAACGTGGCCACCTTGGCAATGTGCTGCCATGTGATACTGAGCGAGGGCAATTCAAGTCGTCATAAAGAGCGAGCTATAATCTCCTCCCAACGACAGCTCCACCTACTCCACCCACCCACACACACAGCTCTACACCTACACACACACACACACAGAGGAGCAGGGCGAGGACTTAAAGCTGACACGCAGCATTATAAATAGTCTAATCTATATGGTAATAGTGTTGTATTCTACACGCAGAGAATGTGGATAAGATAACATTGTGACTCCAGGGTTTGTTCTGCCTCCTCTGGTAATTGTTATCAAAGGTTATTTGGGATGACATCGGCGCCTCCTTGTGATTGGCTGGCCCTGTTATTTACGATATGAATTATGATAACCGTGATGTCTCTGTGCTCCTCTCCTCGCCGTTTCCTCGCCCGGCCGCCACATACAATAAATTGCTATCGTTAATCATGTGTCTTTGTTCTGCTGTGATTACGACTCGAGCGCAATAAGAGTTTTATTTAACAGAGAATATGGATTTGTCATCCTTCTGCAGGCAAAATGAAACTGACCATATTTTATGTCCTGACATTTAATTTGTAAAAGCAAACGCAGACTGAATTTGCATTTTATTACACTCTCTCTCTCTCTCTCTCTCTCTCCTCCATGTCTTCCTCTCCTTTGATATGAACAAGTGCAGGAGACATTTGTGGATCAGGAGGGAAGAATCTTTACCTGTTTTATTCTGCTAGACCAGACCAAACCAGACCAGACCAGAACCAAACAGACCAGACCAGACCAGAACCAAACAGAGGAAAACTTTTCACTCATCAAACTGAAACAACTATCATTTTGCAATATGTGACTTGGATTATATTTTAAAAAACAGCTCATTTTTGCAACTGTAATTTTTTTATTATATATATATATATGTATATATATATATATACATATATATATATATATATATTTTTTTTTTACATTATTTTACATTATGTTAATACAGAAACATATACACCTGACGTTGCTGCTGTTTGTATAGTTTTGTCCATGAACCTCAGGTATACAAACATACCATACAAACATAACATACAGTATGATGTTAACCTTTTCATTTCAGCTTTCTGCTTTAAAAATATTGTTCATCAAAAGAAATGAGCGCAAATACTTCCAGCATAAGAAGATGATACCATGAGATCCATTTCATACAAATCTGCAGAAACAAATACACACACTTTTTCAGAAAGACTCTGAAGAAATATAGCAAATGAAGTAACATTGCTAAAGTAAAAAAACAAAAAAAAAACACTTATGTAACCTAAATATTTTATAAAATATTGTATTATTACATCCATTTTAATGTTTCCAACTTTGTAGAAACACAGTTTCCAGAGTTTTGAGGGTTGAACTTTGATTAGAGAGCAGAGGGATTCACTGTTTCTGTGCTTTAATGATGTTTTCGTTCACAGCCTGGTCAGTGTCGTCATCACTGACTGACAGAGAGTAAACAAAGACATAAAAGTTATTAATTATGTAATTTTAGACTAACTGACAAAACATAACTCTGTCGAAGACAACAAACCACAGCTGATCGTCAACATAATATACCATTATCAGATGACATTACATTAACTTACATTAATTTCCTGGACACTTACACTAACCTTAACCATAATTACTAGTGCCCTAACTTTTACATAACATTAAAACATGTCTTCACCTTAAAATGTAGTCATTTACTTTATGGAGACTCCATTTTTGTCCCCTCAAGGAAGACAAGTCCCCATGATGTGACTGTGTAAACAGATTTAGGTCTCCACAACATAAGGAATACCAGGTAAACACACACACACACACACACACAGTGAGGCTCTCCAGGAGATAACCACCACAGTGAAGTTGAACTATTTCCTTTTCCTTCCGTTTGTGGTGCCAGACGAGTCACTGAGCTGCTGCCGAGGAATGTTGATAAAACTGGTCCACACACACACGCGCGCACGCACACATCAGCTATTTCACTAACAGCAGAAAACCTAAAACATGTAAACATGGTGAAGGGAAAAAAGAACTCTTCAAAAACAAAAACGAGCCTCGAGAGAAAATGAGACTTTGAACGACTTTGACTCTGCAAGGCCTCGGCTGACTTTAACACACACACACACACACACATTTGCACTTCTATCAGAGTGAGGACCCTCATAGATATAATACATTCCATAGCCCCTTACCCTAACCTTAACCATCACAACTAGATGCCTAACCCTAACCCTAACCTAAACCCATTTCTAACCCTAACCCTAAAACCAAGTCTTAACCCTGAAAAAGCCATTTTAAGGGGTGGAAAAAAAAGTGAGGACCAGCCAAGAGGTCCTCAATTTGAAAGAATGTCCTCACTCTGCAGCAAGTACAAGAACACACACACACAGTCAGGTCCCCCCCCCCCGTTGGCTCTGCCCCTCCTCTCACTTGTCTGACCTTCAGTCCAGGGGGAGAAGCAGAAACTCAGTGAGCCACTGGAACCTCAGGCTCGGAGTTATGCAGCTCTGAGCTTTGAATAATTGTCCTGCAATATGAGTGTCTCTGATTAATTGCCTGAGATAAGGTCTGCTTTCCCCTCCCCTCCCCCCCCCCCCCCCCCCCCCCACCAGCTCCAGCTCCGCGGCCTTCCCGAATTTCCCAAGCTTCCATAATTAGCCTGGGAATTCTGACAGAGACAGTATGAAAGTGAACGCGTCGTGTGTGTGAGCAGGACGACGATGACTCGTCCTCATTACTCAACAATAACAAAGAGACTCATTTAGCTGAGACGTCGCCTGCAATCTGCACCTCTATGAATAACTTAACAAATATGGAAAAAAAACTTATTTACAGGAACATTAATTCAAGACCAGGAGACAATATGTGTCACCTCCAACTAACTCTGCACTCAGGTGACAATCACTCTGCGTGTGTGTGTGCAATTAATGAATATGTGCAGTGTAGTTTTATACTGAAGCTGCAGATTAATCATATTTAATATCCAGGTTGTGAAATATTGTGAACTTGTTTCTGTTGGTTTTTTGTGCTAATATATTTGTAAAAAATCAGTTGAGAACATTAGAATAGTCATAGGTCGCTGTGATTTGTGAGCAACAACAGATTGTTGAACAGATTTCAAACGTGAGACAAAATTAACATCGATAAATATTAAAGAATAAAAAAAAAATGTTTCGCAGTGTGTTGGAAGTTATTTATGATTTTATGTAAAGGATATCATAAATATTCTCTGAGTAAAAGTAAAATCATATATATAGAGAGGCTTTTAATTTGATAATATAACAAACGGTGTCTTTTATCTACAGTTTTTCTGCTGCTACCATTTGATTTTAGAGCCAAATATTGTAGGTTTTTACTTCATCACATTCAGTTGATAACTTCAGTGACTGTTGATTAACAACAAAATAAATACTATGTTTTATTAGAAGTTTTTTTTTTTGATTAGTTAAAGTGAGTTTTATCTTCATCAGCTGAAAACATTAAAGTGACACAAACTATTGATGTGGAAAAAAATGTCCTGGAGACTTATAATATAGTATATTATAATAATATAGTATATATAAAATCAATAATATAATAATAAATAATATTGTTCTCATTCTCATTGTGTGTGTATGTGGACTTTGCAGAGCAGAATATTTACATATCAAACATAGAAAGCGACATAGAGGTTTTTCCCCCAGGAAGAAAGATAAATCAACTAACACAAGGAAGTAAGAGAGGAAGAATGGAGGCAGGTGACCACTGTGTGTGTGTGTGTGGCTTCATTTACTGATAAACACCATAGGTCTTTGTTGTGTTACAATAAAATGATAAACCTGGACGCAGTCGCTGAAAACATACAACAAGACGAGATGTGAGAAGTTAGACTGACAATAGGAAAGGAAAGGAAAGATGAAGAAAGGAAAGGAAAGGAAAGACGAAGAAAGGAAAGGAAAGGAAATGAAAGGAAAGGAAAGACGAAGAAATTAAAGGAAAGGAAAGGAAAGGAAAGGAAAGGAAAGGAAAGGAAAGATGAAGAAAGGAAAGATGAGGAAAGGAAAGACGAGGAAAGGAAAGGAAATGAAGAAAGGAAAGGAAAGGAAAGGAAAGACGAAGAAAGGAAAGGAAAGGAAAGGAAAGGAAAGACGAAGAAATTAAAGGAAAGGAAAGGAAAGGAAAGAAAAGGAAAGGAAAGGAAAGGAAAGGACAGGACAGGACAGGAAAGGAAAGGAAAAGAAAGATGAATAAAGGAAAGGAAAGGAAAGGAAAGGAAAGGAAAGACGAAGAAATTAAAGGAAAGGAAAGGAAAGGAAAGACGAAGAAAGGAAAGGAAAGGAAAGGAAAGGAAAGGAAAGGAAAGGAAAGGAAAGGAAAGGAAAGGAAATGAAAGGAAAGGAAAGGAGTTAGAAGCTAATGCAGAGCTAACAGTAAACTCTGAGCTAATGTTGAATTCTGGTCTTTACAGTATAATTTATTGCTGAGGCTTCAGGCTAAACAGTCTTTGAAGTTCTGTCAAAAGTCAAATCAATTATAATTCAAATGGGAAAAAAAAAGAATTCAATTTACACGTTTTGTGATAATTGCTAACATTTCATGACAGAGAGGGGGAAAAAAATCAATTTTAACCACGCTGCGTTTTTTTTTTTTTTCTTTTTTCTTTTCGTTTCTTTTTATTCACGAACACAGAGAAGCGACGATCGGAATATGAAGTTGTTGACGATTACGTCTTTTCTTCGTCGTCTCCGTTTCTCGTGTCATCATGATCACAGAGTCGGGGAAATCAATTTGGCAGAATAATAGTGTTCATCAGTGAGAGCACGCCGATAATGATGTTCTACACCTGTGTGTGTGTGTGTGAGCAGCATGGAACAATGTGTCGTCTTCATGATTCATCACGTTCCTAATGTGAACAAAGATGGAGCAGCTCGATGAATCACACACACACACACACACACACACACTGGTTTCCATGACTTCAGAGGACATTGCGTTGACTTACATTCATTGCTGGAGACTTGCTCTAACTTTAACCAGAATTATTAGTGCCCTTTAAAACATGTCTTCACTTTAAAATGTAATAATTTACGTTACGGGGACTTCATTTTTGTCCCCATAAGGCAGGCAAGTCCCCATAATGTGACTGTGTAAACAGATTTAGGTCCCCACAGCATAAGGAATACCAGGTACGCACACACACACACACACACACACACATAGTCACAGACGACGACGCGTGCCTCTGTGACACAGCTGAACTTTCATCTTCAGTTTGAGTCTCCCAGAGAAAATGGTGGTTAAAGGGTCAGTTCACTGAAATTAGAGTTTATCTTTCAGGTCACATCAGAGGTTTTTCATCACACAGACGTGTCAGTGGAATATAGTGGTTGTGACATATGCCGTGCATTTCTGCTACAACACATTCATGGGACATAAACCCAACAGATTTATCGATCATTTGTGAGTTTGTTTGTTTCACATACAGTATGTGATTTAATTACAATAGACCAGATGATCCTCGGGCTGCACTTAACAGTTATCAGTAATCAGATTACAAGTTTCCATGGTAATGATATGTGTTCAGTGCTAACTATGACAGTTAAAAGTTAACAATAAAATGCTCCTATTTGAATACACACTGGTGTCAAATAATTTTTTTTTTCTTTGACGAGTCCGACTAAACTGATGAGTGTGTGGTGTGTGTTCTTGTATTAGTTTCTGAGTGAGGACCAAAAATCATATAAACCCTACAGAGTGAGGACATTTTGGCTGCTCCTCACTCTTTTAAATGGCTTTTTTAAACCCTGGTTTTAGGGTTAGGGTCAGAATTGGGTTTAGGGTAAGGGTTAGGTATATAGTTGTGATGGTTAATGTTAGGTCTATGAGGTCTATGAGGGTCCTCACTTTGATAGAAGCGCAAATGTGTGGTAATGAGTGTTAAAATTGTGTTGTCGGCTCATATTTGTGTAAAAATACAGCGACAACAACAACTGCTGCAGATCAGAGGACGTCAGCTGAGGAGTCTCTACTCCGTCATGGGGACAAACAGCTCTCATACCATGTATTTTTAAAAAAATAAAAAATAAAATAGGTGCAGTGTTGTGGTTTGCTCTATGATCAACCTAGAAGTAAGAATATAATAAACAGCCACCAGGGGGCGCCTCTGCTGGTTGCAAAACGAAACTCAATTTGACTGGAGGTCTGTGAAAATGAGCTTCTACTTCTTACATGTGAGGATGGAGACCATGATATTACTTATTTAAATGATCTTCACATTTAGTGGAAAACAGACGATAAAGTACAAGTGGACACCGGTGTGAGTGACAGCTGGGATCAGCCAATAGGAGCCTGGGTCCAAGCTGAACCTCTGTTTTCAGAACATCGACATTACACGGGCTAAACATCGATTCGTTAAATCAGAAGTTCAGTTTCGTATTGTTGATGTCACGACTGGTTACATGGGTTCACTGTCCTCAAAGCTCTGAATGTGGTTTCGGTGATCAGATCAGACTCATCCAGAGCTGAACCTCTGTTCACCGAGGAGCGATACGAACACCTGCGGGTCTGAACTGGAACCCAGACCAGAACTGAACTGGACAAAGCATCAGCGTGTAACATCAGAATGGCGTAGATCTTCAAAGTCTAGCAATAAAGTCAAAGATGAATCAAAGCCACTGAGTTCTAAAAGTGTTGAAACCCCGGAATGTGGTTATTTGCTGCGTCCACGTCGCATGGACCTCCCTGCAGTGTGACCATCAGACAGTGACTCAGCTGGAGACTGATGGAGGGAGGAACAAGGAAAGGGGGCAGACATGAACACTTCCAAACACCCACATCTCTCTCTGTCTGCCTTTGTACGCCGTGTGGAATAACATACCTTTTATTCCCCCCCTCCCTCCCTCTGAGTAAAGCGATCAGGCTCCTGATAACGATGGCGATTACAAAACCACCGCAGCAGCAGCAGCAGCAGCAGCAGCCGCAGGAAAACAACGTGTTTTTCAGCTCCTGTTTTTTCAGGACCTGGCGCCACCCGGAGTTCAGTAAACAATAAACACGCAAGGCCAGCATGAGGCCGAGCTGAACCTTTTTCCCCTCACTTGATTCACTTCAGTGCAGCGTGTACAAACACACACACTCACACCATCGTCATCATCACAGGTACAGTGTGCCATTGTGTGGAAACGTTGGTACTTTCAGGAGCAGAGCATGCAGCGCTGACTGACGTGTCCACGTCGGCGCATTTGCCGTCAGTTAGCTGTCAGCGGGACAAACACACATACACGAGTCAGCACACACGCAGTTAACACGCACTGGCCACATACAAAAACGACTTGTCCACAATATCTGAAGAATATGTTCACGTCTTTATCTCACAGACGTTTCCAACAGGAAAAGTTTGTAAACCACTCACTCTCCCACACCAAAGTCCATAGAGGAAAATCTGCGATTTTACATCACAGCACACAGGAGTTGTCCATCCACTGCTGCCTCCATCAGTAACTTCAAATGTCTTATTTTGTCATTTTGGTGCTTGAAATCCTTCGTTCAGATTTACCTCAGTGACACAAAGTGACCACACGAGGCAGCAGTGGACCAGCAGCTCCTGCGTCCCTGCGAGCTAAAATCATTGATTTTCTCTATGGACTTTGGTGTGGGAGAGTGAGTGGTTTACAAACGTCAGTTTTTTTGTTGGAAAGGTCTGCCTAACAGTGAGATAAAGGCGTGAACATATTCGTAAGATATTGTAGACTTAAACTGATGTCGAGTTTATTACGAGTCTTTCATTAAGCGGTTAAAAATCTTCATGTTTTCCACTGACAGTGAATGTTTGCACTGACCTTGTGTCAGTATCTCAACCAACCACCCTTTAAAAATGAGGAACTATCCCTTTATAACACGGACAGACCTATAAACAGACCTTTTCTTTGGCGCTACAAGAATCCTCCTCTCTTTATCGTTACATCTTGCGAGGCCAGCTCGCAGCCCCAGCTTGCGTTGAAGCAGTTCTGCTAAACGGTGAACTCACAGCAAATTGACTATTACTTCAAAGTGGCCTGTGATTATGTCCCTGAGTGATTAGAGTGGGGGGGGGGTTGGTGGGGGTGAGGTCATTAAGAGGGAGCCACTTGAGCATTGCCAGTGAACCCGTGAAGGAATGCCGGCTCTGTGCCGACTGGCAAGGGAACAACGCCGACAAATCCCAGAAAGGCAACAGCCGTGCAGTGCTGCACACGAGATGAAGAGTGGACGAGCGAGAAAGACCAGTCTGAGGAGAAAGAGACAGAAGCGGCGAGAAGGCGACGAGAAGTGGATGAAAATGAAGATTAACAAAGGTTATTGTAAAATTCATTTGTAGGTCACGAGCCACGTGTGGTGAAATGACTGTCGGCGGTAAAAACGTTAGCTGAGCCACGACGGGGTCGAGACCTGCAAACACGTGACCATTGTTGCAAGATTTTTACAAATTCTCTGCTCAAAAAAACTCTTTTCCCTTTTTCATCGTACACCAAACAGACAATAGAGACATACAGAGAGAGGAGGATGAGGAGGATGAAGGTGGATGTGTGTGTGTGTGTGTGGGGGGGGGTGGTACGGAGAGAGAGAGAGGCCTTGAACGCCCGTTGTAATGGAAATAACAAGCTTCCATCTCAGGCAATTAAGTCTGCATTTGATAGTTATCAGGGAGCAGAGGTTGACTGTGCCATCTAAAGAAAATGTTTGTGTTTGAAAAAAGTCTGTCATGTAAACAAGATAAGGAGGAAGACGGAGCGTTCGTGCCGTCCGCCGTGTCCGGAACTCACCTTTGCAATCTGGACGCAGACGATCCCGCTGTTCCCGCCGCGTTGCCGTGCACATGGAAACAGAACACAGATTTATTATTATTGTTATTATTACAGACTGAAGACGTGTGTTGACACCTTTACATTCCACTACTTTAAAAGCACACATGGGTCAAACATCTGCTTTTTAAACTGGCTGAACTTCTGCAGTTGGAACTTAAATCATTTAAAACAACTTCTTTATGTTTACTGCAGCACAGGTTTCAGTTTGAGCAGCTTCTTAAAACTCTCCTCATGTCATGAGTCATTTCATGCACATATTTTTCATTCTTTGGTTTTACTCTTGTCTTTTGCTCACTTCACTGCTCTCCTGCCGGAACATTCTTGCATGAGACAAATAAATCTTCTTCAATCTTGAATCTAAGGTGAATCTTTGCTTTTTTAATCATCATTAAAAGCTAAACATATTAGCATCAGAACAAAAAACAAAAACAAATGAGAAGCAGTTCCTCTTTCTAACGAGGATGATTCAGTTTCCGCTGAGTGGAGTCAGAGTCAGAGGGTCGACGTGTAAAGATTATGGTTTCGTTTATCTGCTCAGACACCGAGACAGGAACACGCGTGTGTTTTCATTCCTGTCATTTTCTTTCTTCTTTATTCGTCCATATCAGCAGGTCACATCTCGACGCTCCATCTCTGCCCGAGCCGTGAACGTCACCTGAACTTTTCTTGCTCGGTTTCAGTCGTTCACGTGTGTGATGGAGGAACATGAGGCTGACACGCTCTCACACCGCAGACTTTATATTCAATAAACATATGTGATCGCAGCAGAATCGTGATTTTATTTTCTAAATGAAACATGATTCTGATCCTTAAAGTAGTTTGTAGTATCCGGTTTAACCAATGACCAGAGATCATCTATTCCCAGAAATTAAAGAATATATTCAAAATGATGCTGATATTGATTTATTTTCACCTGAAAGTTACAAACCCACGTGTTTTCATGACCTGATTAAACCAGTTACCACGTTAGTTTGCCAAGGGTTTTCAGTTGGTTGCAATATGCAGCTTCACCTGTAGATGTCACTAAATCCCACACACACACAATGCTTAATATGTAAATACAGAAAAGCAAAAATGAGTAGTTTTTTGAAGTGATTATAAAGTTACAAAGAAAGTCACACTTCAAGCTGCAAAAGTTTAGTTAAATACGCCAAAATAGCAACATCATTAAATGAATAAGGAAATACTTTAAATAAAAAAAACCTGTATCTGCAAATGTTCCTGACAATATATTTATTTTTTTTATATTATTATAGTGTCACTAAAAAATAAATATGTTATTAATCATTCAATTAAATGGAATGATCATAAACGTTAGCTAAGTGTATAAATGTTTGTTTACATTTTATGAAAATACTAGCTTCGGCAGACACGCCCCTTTTCGGGTGCTTTCAGTGGTGAAGACGTTAGCTTAGCTTCGCTTAGCATAGCTTTGGTTTGTGTGTGCTCACTCTGGTGTCACGTATTAGACCTTTAAATCTGTCTTTACATGTTTTGGTTTTCTTTATCCAAACTTATTTAAAGAATTGTCGATAGGTCTCTCTCTCTCTCTCTCTCTCTCTCTCTCTCTCTCTCTCTCTCTCTCTCTCTCTCTCACTCTCTCTCTCTCTCTCTCTCTCTCGAGGAGGAGTCATGTGACCTCAGGTTGGTCCAGACTCCGTCTCCTCTGATTGTTTTCTTCAGGTTCAGCACTGAGGCTCCTCTGATGTCAGCGCGGGGTCACGACCCCGGCCACAGTGTCTCCCAGGTCACGGGGTCGGGTCTGTCGCAGGCTAACGTTAGGCTAACGTTATCCAAAGAATCAGAGTTTATTTGTTTAATTTTCCACCTCTGCCTCTGATCGAGAGAGAGAGAGGGAGAGACTACTGCTTCACATTAGCCTGGAAAAATAACCAGCGTTGCCTCGACTAAACACCAGATTATGAACTTATTGTCAAAAGTTAAATAAACTTAAGAAACTATAAAAACACTTCAGTGAATGGAAGCTGCTTTTCACTCCAGGGTCACCGCGAAGGTCACGAATATTTTCTCTTTCGTTCAGTCTGTTAAAGCCATCGCGCACATGCACACGCACGTGCACACACACATACACACTACTCTGATCTCAAAAATGACAAGTGAAGTAAAGTTAAAGATTTATTTTTCCTGATTCATTAAGTCATTTTATTTTAGGGAAGAAATTTATTTCTTCCGAGCATTAAATAATAATGAATATTTAATTGAATGTCATATTTAGCATATCTGTCAGAAAAATTGCTTATTTCTTCCAAACCGTTCGGTTTTCAAACATTCCAAATTAAAATGACCCCAATAAACTGCATCAAACACAGATAAAACAAAGAAAATGGTTTGAACAAACTGAAGATAAGATTTTATACAACAATGTGTTTATTTAACCTGTTTACTGTGATTAACTTCATTATATTAACTTTGTTATTTTTGTGTTACCACAGGAAGTTGCTTTTTTAAGTTCTTCAGTGTACAGATGTTATCATTTGTTACAGACTAGTTTACATTTCATCATTTCATTCTTCATGCTGCGGTTTATAGAATATTTAGGAAAATGGATGCCGGTTTTTACTTTAAATCTTTTTGTTTATCATGTTTTATTATAAAAAAAGGGAAAGAAAACAGTTCAAGTACCTGAAAGTTTTTTTTTTTAACCAACTTATTTCTCCACTTTTGTCCTTGTGTAATATTTGCAGAACAACAGTAAATACTGCACAAAACAAGATGAGATTATGTTAATGTGCTGCACTTGATATATTTAATGTTGACTTGTTTGAACGTACAAAACATTAAAATGACTGTTAAAAAAAAAAAAAAAAGAAAGAAAGAAAGAAAGAAAAGGAAACTGCTGACAACAAAAACCTTCGACTCTGACGACGTAACAATACGCTTAATTTACCGAGAACCTCAGGGGTGTGTATGTGTGTGTGTGTGTAATACAGCCCAAACAGCGCGGCGCCAGCAGTCTGCCCTTCCCTTGAGAACGTAACGGCTGAGTGCAATCGGAAAGAGATGGGGGGGGGGGGGGGGGGGGGGGGGGGGGGGGGGGGGGGGGGGGGGGGGGGGGGGGGGGGGCACGGGGAAAGGGGGGGGGGGGGGGGGGCAGGGTGAGGTGAGGTGAGGGTGAGGAGG
Organism: Brachirus orientalis; assembly: GCA_016785285.1. Taxonomy (NCBI): domain Eukaryota; kingdom Metazoa; phylum Chordata; class Actinopteri; order Pleuronectiformes; family Soleidae; genus Brachirus; species Brachirus orientalis. The sequence continues at coordinate 8,934,509 of JAFBJR010019380.1, read as the reverse complement.
GTGAGTCGGAGGTGAGGTGGGGGAACATGTATCGTGTGCAGCAGGTAAAAACTCAGGTGGACCTGCTGACACTGTCTCACTAAGCAGCTGTGTGTGTGTGTGTGTGTTAATGTCCACCTGAGAACGAGTCCAGGTGAACGGCCAGTGTTTGTCACCGTTTCACACTGAAACTGTTTGTTAGATAAACAACACACTGCTGTGGTTAAACGATGGCGCCACAGCGCCTCCTCTGTCTTGTTCTTACATTCGCTGTCTCTTTCCTTCGTCATCGTAGTCTTTCATTTTAATCTTTATGAAAAGTTTTCTTGCTTTCCTCCGACTTTCTTCATTCTGTCTGTTTCTGTGATTGGTTACAATGTAGTGTTTACTCCTTTAAATAAAGCTTTATTTAAAAAAAAGCAAATGTCTTCTCTGTTTTTAGTGTGACAGTGCTGCAGCACCATGTGCAGGCCTGGCTTTGTTGAAACAATGTCGTTTATGGGAACCACTTAGTTTAGTTTAGTTTAGTTTCATAGGAATTTAGGAATTTCTAAGTTTCGGAGTTTAGTCTAATTTAGTTCAGTATTTAGTTTTGATTTGTTTTGTAGTTTAGTAGGAGTTTAGTTAGTTCAGTTTAATTTAGTTTAGTTTGGTATTCGTTTTATTTAGTTCAGTTCAGTTTAGTTTAGTTTAGTTTAGTAGGAGTTTTATTTAGTTTAGTTTGTTTAGTTAATTTAGTTTGGTTTAGCTAGAGTCTTATTTAGTTTAGTTTATTTAGTTTGGTTTAGTTTGGTTTAGTTGGAGTCTTATTTAGTTTAGTTCAGCTTACTTTAGTTTGGTTTCATTTAGGATCACCAGGGGCGATTACATGTACGTGTTACTCATCATGGTTCGCACTGAACATATAAAAACAACACATTAAATCCACCACATGACTTGTGTTAGAATGTTAAGTAATGCTGACGTGTGACGTATGACTCCAGAGTGTAATGTTGGAAAAATTACACTCTAAACTCTAAACAGCTGAAACTCCACTTTGAAAACAAAGAACTGTCACTGTATTAAAAAAATTGTATTTCAAAATTGACAAATTATTGTTTGTTGAAGGACGTGAATCTGGAAACATTGATAAAAATAAAAGCCCAACTTTGCAAAAAGATTCAAGAAAAATAAAAAAAAAATTAAAAAAATCACACTGAAGTGAAAACAGAAACTCCACAACATAGGAGTTTTTTTTTTTTTTTTTAAATTGACACTATGACATTTAATGAAATCTGTCTGGACAAAGTGAGAGACTTTACCATGACTCAACATGAATAACATAACCTGAGCAGAGTTACTCATCAGGTTCACAAACTGTATGTGAAGAATGTTCTGGAAAATAAAAACAGGGACTTCCTGTCATTTCCTCTGAGACACAGAGACATTCTTCACATTTCTTCTTCGAAAAACTCAGCAGTTCTAAATGATCGTCTCACTGAGCAACGTGCGGGTTTTAAGTCCACACTTTTAAATCTGCATTGATGAAAAAAAAAAAAAGAACCATCAGAAACATGTTTCTGCTGAGCTCGGCACAAAATATTCTCCTCCAGTCCTGTCGGCCAAGTTCCACTTCATTCATTTTTTTTAAAATCTTTTTTTAATGTCTTAAAAACAAAAGAACCACAGGTGGTTTAGTGTGGAGGAGAAGCAGGAGGCGACGAAGCCAAAAATCACTGAAACTCTCTGTTTTCATTGACTCTTAAACACTTGCACTAGTTGGACAAACTAGAATAACTAACTAAAAATAAAAACCTCAGAGGAAAAATATTTTCGGTTGCTGGAATGGAAGGTTTCTAAGATGGACATTGTCTCCACAGACGGTTAAAGTTTCATTTTCTGTATAAAACCCGTCAAATGTCAGTGAAAAGAAGAATCTCAGAGAGACGTCGTTGGATTCAAACTCAAATAAAAACAACAGCAATGCTGTTCTCCTCAACTCCCACTTCAGCTTATTATGGGCTATAAATAAGTTGTTCGCCATGGCTACAACGTCAGCACAGTTTGCCCTCGTTAAAACACATAATTTACCTCATTTACATCTCGTTTCCTCCCTAAAATCGGAAGCCATTATGCGGCCCCACACCCATCCTCCTCCTCTGACGACAGCAATTAAGAGTCATCATCCAATCAGCTGCTGAGCTGCTGAGCTGGGAAGGCCGAGACTCCCAGGGGTCGGCTGGGATTCGGTGGCTCAACAAGAGCAAAGGCTCATGGGAGCTGGAATCCTCCAACAGGAAGAGGTAAATCATCAGCACAAAAAGGTCAGTATTCAGTTTAATGACACACAGTTTCACTGCAGAAGTTCTGCGCCGGAGCTCATTATCTGCTACGTGGCTATGCTAAACTGCAGCCGTTTGTAAAAAAAAAACCACTACAATAAAACCTGCTAAGATCAGTTTTTTTTTTTTTTTTGATGAGGTGCGAATGAAAACAATCATTGACCGATGAAGGAGTGAGCACTCTTATCAACTTTAACTTTAGCATTGAAGAAAACAGGGCTGTTTTGACATATGTTATGGTTTACCTCAGTGGATTTTACCTCAGTGGTGTAAGTCAGTGGTTTTTACCTCAGTGGTGTAAGTCAGTGGTTTTTACCTCAGTGGTGTAAGTCAGTGGTTTTTAACTCAGCGGTTTAAGTCAGTGGTTTTTAACTCAGCGGTTTAAGTCAGTGGTTTTTAACTCAGTGGTTTAAGTCTGGGGTTTTTAGCTCCCTGGTTTTTAGCTCCCTGGTTTTTAACTCCCTGGTTTTTAACTTAGTGGTTTAAGTCATTGGTTTGTAACTAACTGGTTTTTAACTTGGGTTAGTGGTTTACCTCAGTGGTGACCTCACTTTAGTTTACCTCAGTGGTTAAGTCAGTGGTTTGTAAGTCAATGGTTTAAGTCAATGGTTATTAACTGTGAAACCATTGTGGTTTGTTTTTGGATGCTCCTCCATGTTTTCTTTTCAGTTTGCACTCACTGCAGCAGGGGGCGACAATCTTCAGGATTTCAGAACAAAAGCAGGAAATAAGAGCGCCAGAGTCAATGTCACACCACATTTATCAGGATAAACATCAGAGGTGATGACCCTAAAGGTCACTGTCAGGGCCAACTGCTCATTATCACACACACAGACAAAACTAACCCTAACCCCTAACCTAACCCTAATTCTAATCATGACAGAATGTCCTCTCTCTCACACATACACACACCTTCATATGTAAAAACATTATAGACAAAACAATGCAGCACCAAGAAAAAATCTGTTTTATCAGAAGAAAAGATCAAGACAACCTCATTCTTTACATAACTGTCTGTCTGTCTGTCTGCCTGCCTGTCTGTCTGTCTGTGTTTCTGTCCGTCTGACTGTCATCAACAACAGAAACAATAAACAACAACATGAGAGAAGCCTCCTCCTTCCACCTTCTTATCCTCCTCTCACCTCCTTCACTCTCCACCTACAAACTATCTTTAGCGTGTGCGTATGTGTGTGTGTGTGCCTGTGTTATAACAGTGTTACAGCGGTTGTGTGTGAAAACGGCAGATAAGAGAACAGGATGATGAAATGTGAAGCAACAACACATGAAGCAGCTTAAAGATCTGATAAAAGACAAACATAATATGTGGTGTATCTACAGCACACACACACGCGCGCGCGCGTGCGTCTGAATACACATCACAAGGTTTACATACATCTAAACAGATAAATACAGGTTTATTTGGAGTTGACTCAGGCTTATTTGGAGATGACTCAGGTTAGTTTGGGGTGGAGGTGACTTGGGTTTATGTGGAGATGACTCAGGTTTATTTGGAGTTGACTCAGGTTAGTTTGGAGGTGGAGATGACTCAGGTTTAATTGGAGTTGACAGGTTCATTTTGAGATGATTTGGGAGGTTATGTTTTTGCCACTGTTGGTTTGTCTGTCTCTCTTTCCATCTGTTAGCAAAATAACTCCAAAACTTATGGACGGATTTTGATGAAACTTTCAGGAAAGGTGTGTAATGGGACAAAGATTTTGGCACAATTAGATTTTGGTGGTGATTCGGATGGCCGTCTGGATCCAGGCATTTTTTAAGGACTCTTTATGATGACGGAGGTCTCCGCTCCCGAGTGCTTCTAGTTTGGATATGACTCGGGTTGATTTGGAGATGACTCTGGTTAATTTGAAGGTGATAGGTTTACTATAACATCTTAATTGACATGCGAACATCAAGAAAAACGTCATTATTTAAATGAAAGTTTCTTCTTGTTGCCTGAAGCGTTCAACCTTACATACAAGTCAATTTTCCAGGTCTCCATAAGTTTCTACACTGCTTCTGCTTCTGCAACGGAAATGTCTTCACACACGCACATGCACACAGAGTCAGCGCTCTGGTCTGATATCAGCTCTTTGGAGGAAAAGGTGAAGTTGAGGGACAGATATGTGTTTCTTTCCGGATGGACAGGTTTGGTTTTGTCCACGCTCCGTTACTCTGGGACTGCGCTGTGATTGGCTCAGACGACACGTTGCCTCCTCCACTGACAGATTATTCATATCACCTCGTTTGGTTTCATGAAGCAATTATACGTCTTCACACTCCGCCAACTCTGGGAATGGCAGACTATAGAAAGACAGAGTGAGGAAATGTCTGTCACTGCAGCAGAAGAAGCTGCTTCATCACACTTTCTGATTTTCACTTTAAAGAAATGTCCATATTGATACTGGACATGAAACACGTTAGTGATCTAAAGACAAACACACTTAATATTTGCTTGCTTGAATAGTTTGTGGAATTCACACACAAAAAGTTTTACATCTTCAATTTCTCTGGAATAAATTGGAAAAGATCAGATCTAGTTACAATGACACAAAGGAGAGAGAAAGTGATGGACAATGGGAAATAAATCACTGTCCACATTCATTGGTTCAAAAATGTTTTCATTTTCAAATAAACAAATCTGCTTCTTCTGATCATTGTTGAAGTAACTAAAATGTTCTGTTCTAGTAAAAACTAAAGGTCATGAACCTGCTGACCTCTGACCTCATGTTGCTAATGTGCAATAAACTGTTCATATAATGTTGATGCTGAAAACTGCATCTTCCATCCTGCACGATCGTGGTAATATAGAGGAACATATTAACAATAATGACTTGTTTTTAGTTCTTATTTTCTATTAATTTGAGCTGCCAGTTACTCTTAAAGGTCCAATGTGTAAAAAGTAGGTGAATATATTACCACTCGACAGAAATCAATGTTTTTTTTGTTTGATTTTTGAGAGCACACTTGAACATACACAGCTTAATGCTAACATATGCACCTTAACACTAATATACACAGAACATGAACAGCTCAATGCTAATAAAGGCAACTTAATATTTACATATGCTAACAAATGCAGCTGAACACTAATATACGCAGCTAAAGTTAACATACGCAGCTTAACATTAACATGTGCAGCTTAAGGTTAACCTAAGCAGCTTAATGCTAATATACCTAACACAATACTAACATACACAACTTAACACAAAGATAGACAACTTAATGCTAACTGAACATGAACAGCTCAACGTTAAATGCTAAAGGCAACATTTACATACGTTAACAAACACAGCCGAACGTTAAAATACGCACCTAAAGTTAACATACGCAGCTAATAACAGGCACATCTTAAGGTTAACACAAGTAGCTTAATGCTAACATACCTAACACAATACTAACATACCCAGTTTAATGCTAACATACACACCTTAACACTAACATGCAAGACTTAACCCAAAGGTACACAACCTAATGCTAACAGAACATAGGCAGCTCAATGCTAATAAAGGCAATTTAACATTTACATATACTAACAAACGCATCTAAATGCTAACATATGCAGCAAAACGTTAACATGCGCAGCTTAAGGTTAACATACCCAGCTAACGCTAACATATGCAGCTTAATGCTAACAGACACAGCTTAAAGCTAACATACGCGGTTTACTGCAGGTGAAACTGACACTTTTGTCAGTGACATCATGGAAAAAGGGCAGAAGCAGGATTTACTTATTTTGACGACACACCTGTAGGAATACTAACAGGTTAAACACACACTGAAGTGTCCAGAACAGCCTCAGTTCTCACACCATCAGCTGTGACCTGGTTCACTTTAAGCTGCTGTTTGAGTCTGGAATTTAGTTGAGGTTGACTGCTCAGACAGAGCAACAGTTTACACACACACACACTCTCTCTGTGGTTAATTGATTGTGTGGGGCAGAAGGTCCAGGTCTTTATGTTCGTGGAGAAAAGCCATGAATATGTGTGTTTTATTTAGACTTCACTCGCTGAGACGCTGGGAAAAAAGTGAGTGAGTGTGAGAACCAGACCTCTGAATATTTACCTGTGTGTGTGTTTGTATGTGGGTCTGTGTAATTTGCGTTTTTACTGTGAAAATACAGCGTTGGTGGAAAAAAAAAATGTCATTCATTTAATTTTAAGCTGTCGTGATAGATTGTTGTTTATCAATAAAACAAGAAAAGAACTCCATAAAAAAGTGAGTGAGTGTGAGAACCAGACCTCTGAATATTTACCTGTGTGTGTGTTTGTATGTGGGTCTGTGTAATTTGCGTTTTTACTGTGAAAATACAGCGTTGGTGAAAAAAAAAAATGTCATTCATTTAATTTTAAGCTGTCGTGATAGATTGTTGTTTATCAATAAAACAAGAAAAGAACTCCATCATAAAAGGCAAAGTGAATGTACATATTTGTGAATAAATAAGTGAAAGTAGAAAACTGTAGATATTTAGAAGGACTTCAATATATACCAGACATTTTCAATTTGACAGTGCCCGGAGATGAAATATACTTTCTTTAAACATTTTAACTTAACCATAAACATTTCAACTTAATCTATTATTGGTAACTGCTGAGCACGTGTGACTGACAAAACTGTAGTTTAGGTTCAGTGACAGAAAACTACAGAGACCGTGGTGACCATGTTTACCCAGCATCCTTTGCTCTTGTCGTGCTGCCTGTGTAGATGTCGTACGGTGGAAATGGCAGATGTTGTTGTTGGTGGTGACAGAGATCAGATCATGGCACTGAGAGAGAGGGAGAGAGAAATGAAGCTTTAAATAATGTTTTTAAATCTGACTCTTTAAACATTATTATTATAATTATTATAATATTATTATATTGCTTTCTTTTATGTATTTATGTGATGTTCAGCACTTTGGTCAACTTAGTTGTTTTTTAAATGTGCTATGGAAATAAATTTGGATTGGAAACAGAAAATGAAAACAATATTCAGACACTGCCAGACTGAGGTGATGAAGGCAATGGAGGTGACCTACACATCAGAGAGAACAAGTATAATAAGAAGAGACTTCAATAAAATCATCACCTCTACAAGATTTAGGACAAAGTGAGAACAAAATCCAGTGGGTAACACACTCACACACACACACAGGCATGTTTCCAGGTTCATATGTTCATCTGCAGTGAACCAAACACATGAAAAGAGAGTTAACGCTGTGAAAAGGCAAGAACGAGACGTGGAGCCATCGTTTTCATTCTCAATATGTCAAGGTTAGTGTCACACGCACACACGTTTGGGCTTCTGTCAGAGTGAGGACCCTCATAGACATAATGCATCCCCTAACCTAAACCCAATTCTAACCCTAACCCTAAAACAAAAGGCCCTTTTAAGGGGTGAAAAAAGTGAGGACCAACCAAAATGTCCTCACTTTGTCAAAATGTCCTCACTTTTGTAGGTGTTTATACAATTGTTGGTCCTCACTCTGCAGCAAGTGCAAGAACACACACACACACACACACACAGGGCTAGAGGGGTAGCAGTGTGGTTCTCCAGAGAGTCCCGTCATCAAACACCAAAGCTCACAGCCTCACAAACTGAAACCATTTATCTAAACACAAGAGCATGACTGGGGCAACAGCGCCACCCAGCACACTGCTGCATGTACTACATCTACACCCTGAGCTGAGTGAGTGCCTGTTAAAAAAAAACTCTTACAGAGTAAAAATCCCAGTCAGATTTTGTCGGTGTGATTATAAGAAGACAGGTCACGAAGGAGTCACACAGAGGTCACACAGAGGTCTCAAAGGTCACGGGGACATTACTTGGCAGAAAGACGATTTTCTGTTTTTACGGGTTTTTTTTATGATTTTGATAGAATAATGATTTGATGAGATTTTTGACCGTTGCTGTTTATTTTACTTTATTTTTGATAATTCATCTGCGTTTGAATTTGCTCCCCGAGTCTAACGCGTTAGACCTCAATATTTTACTATTTATACAATTACACTATTATAACTTGATATTTAAGCCGTTTTTCTTAAAAAGGACAAACAGACAGCTATTCTTTGCTGTTTTACATTCACTGATCGAAATGAGCAACAGTGAAAGACACACGCCCATACATTAGAGAGAGAGAGGTAATCAAAGCCTCAGTTTTCTCTCTGTGTGGGAATCTAATGCTCAAACACACACAAACACATTAACAAATCAAACTAATTGGAATTTGTCCTTTCTCTCTTTTGTCCTTTTTCACAGAGCTTCCCTTTAATTCCCACTGAGAACACATTCAAAAAGAAGAGTGTGTCTGTGTCTGTGTGTGTGCGTGTGAAGTTAAAGAGGGGGATTTTCTAAAGTAGCGCAGTAAAATAACACACACTGTGTGTGTGTGTGTGTGTGTGTGCCTCATTTAAATAAGCGCCAACTCTGATTTTGTAACAAAAATATGTAACTCGTGTAATAACAATGAAACCAGGGCCTGTGAAAATCCACAGCCTGAAGCGAGTCTTTAAAATATCATTTAAAACGAGCTCATCTGTGATTCAGAGAGGATCTGCTATCAGACTACACTTGTCAATCCAGCACTGTAATCTCCACTACACACCCAGAGAAAACACACACACACACACGCACACACACACACGCACACACACACACACACACACACACACACACACACACACACACACACACACACACACAGTCTGCTGGCAGGACAGGGAGGAAGAGGAGGAGGAAGATGACAAGGAAGAGTAAGAAGAAGAGGGTGACTCCTCTCTGTTGTCAGTGAATAAATCCACAAACCAGTTTTAATAAAAATGACATGTAGAGAAGTGAGAGAGCAGGAAAAACAGGAGCTCTGATGGGAAAGTCCACCGATTCTTGATTATTAAACCCTTTCCTTGAAATGGATGTTCATGTTTGATCAGCTGATGTTCAGGTCAGTGTAATCAGAGAGTCTGGTCCACATCACAGGTCACTCACTGTGACGTTTAAACTGATTCTGTTTGAAACTCTGCAGAGAAAACAGTTTTTACACTCTGGTACTTTGACCTTTGACCTCTGACCTGCAGCTTCGTTACTAATAAACCCAACAGTTCTGCCTTCAACAGCTTTAATATCCCTGACAACTGGCTGATGAAAACCTATATTGTAATAAATTGATTAACTTTGTTTTGAATGTCAAATGTCAGATGTTAATGTTTGATGGATAAAATGAGAACAGAGAAGATAAATCAACACATAAACAACACAACTCTGACCTCTGACCTTAGAAACTATGGAGGGAATTTTTCATTACTGTTTGACATTTTTGGGATGAAACTGTTGATTAAATCAGCAAAATGAGTATAATCCAGGTTTTGGTTTTGGTTAGATAGGCTGCCACACTCAGCAGGACACACACATACACTGGTTTCCATGACTTCAGAGGACATTGCATTGACTTACATTCATTTCCCGGAGACTTACTCTAACCGTAACCGTATTTACTTGTGCCCTAACCCTGACCATAACCTAACCCTAACCTCAGCCTAACTTTAAAATGCATCTTCACCTTTAAATGACATAATTTATGTTATGGGGACTTGATTTTTGTCCCCATAAGGAAGACAAGTCCCCATAATGTGACTGTGGAAACAGATCTAGGTCCCCACAACATAAGGAAAACCAGGTACGCACACATTAGTAAGAATCCAGAGGTTATGATAGAACATAAACTGAATTTACTGAGACATTTTTTGAATAAATGTAACCATGGTTATATATTAGTATATATTAATAGTATCACCTAACACAGTAATGAAGTCCTGTGACATAGATCTAATTAACTGAGCCTTTTATTAAGTGGCTAAAATGTGTATTTTCCCTGTGAGAACATTTACACATTCACACATAGATGTATGTAGGACACTCACTAACATGTGTATCAATACAGGTCATGTGTGAAAACTGCTCCTGTGATTCTTCAGTCTGAATAAATGCCCGCCTTCATTTGTAAAACGCTGGTTTGTGAGAAACAAACTGTCTCTTCGTCTGACTGTCCGTCTCTCAACCGGCCTCAGATTGATGTTGAGCTTTGTCTCATTTGGACCAGGAGAAAAGTGGCCAGTTTAAAGGCCGATACTGTATTTTAAATGGTGAGGATATTAAAGAGACTGATGATCCCGGCTCTCTGGTCAGCTTCAGAGCGGGAGAGGGAGAGACGGGAGGGGAGGAAGAGGAAGAGGAGGAGGGGGATAAATCTGCGTGGCGGTGGGAATCGATCGTTTCTCCCTCTTTTTCCCGCGCTATCTCATCTGCAGAGGCTGCGAGAGGGAGAGCGGTCTAAATGATCCTGACCTTGTCCAACATAAATAGTCAGAAAAGTCCACAGAGCAGATAGCTTTGTGTAAGAGAGGGAGGAGCGGGGGAGAAAAGAGGGAGAACGCACTGAGATAAGGGGGGGGGGGGGGTGTTGAATGAGATAATGCTTCAGCGTAACTACATCAGAGTCCATGTCGCTCACGCTCACAAATGTCGCCGCAGGAAACGCCTTGATCACCAAAAGAAGGAAGTGAAAAAGAAGAAGGGAGGAAGAGGAGGAGGAGTGAGGAAGTTTCCCGCCATTAAAGCTCTCCTCTTATGATGACCTGGCGGTTGAGCAGAACAGGTTTCAGTGAACAACCACGACATGACTGTCGTTTTAAAGTAAGAATCAAGTCTCCACTGAGCTTCTTTTCACTGTAATACGCTGCTGCACATGATGGCGGCGCTGTCTCCTGTTAAGCTCACAGAGGACAAAGATACCAATAATGAAGTGAAGCTCACTCTCCCACACCAAAGTCCACAGAGAAAATCAGTGATTTAAGCCTGTGGGAACACAGTAGCTGCTGGTCTTCTGCTGCCTCGTGCGGTCAGTTTGTGTCACTGAGGTAAATCTGAACAAAGGATTTCAAACACTGAAGTCACAAAATAAGACATTTGAACTTAGTGATGGAGGCAGCAGTGGATCAACAACTCCTTCGTGCTGTGACGTAAAATCACAGATTTTCTCTATGGACTTTGGTGTGGGAGAGTGAGTGGTTCACAAACTTCAGTTTGTCCGGGGTGTGCTCCGCCTTTCGCCCTATGTCAGCTGTGATTAGGAGAATTATTAGAAGATGAGTGAGTGAGTGAGTGAGTGAGTTTCCTGTTGGAAAAACCTGTCTCACAGTACAACAATCTGAAGATATTGTAGACTGATGTAAATTATATTTCACAACTCATTTTTGTAAGGGCATAAAAATCAGTTTTTTCTGTTTTCAAATGGCTGCCATGTTTTCACTGAGGGTGAGAGGGAATGCGCAGTGACCAGTCACCTGTATATCCCACTTAAGAAACATGAACTATCCCTTTTAACTGTGCTTTCTTCTTCTTGTTCCTTATTTCCACAATAAAGAAAAAAGAAAAAGAAAAGAAACACAGCTTTTATAATCAAACACTTAAACCGATTTTCCAAACAGACTTTCCTCACCTACATCCAATGTGATGTTGGATCACTGGGCCTCATCAATGAGGGGGAGGCAGAGGAGGTGAGGATGAGGAGGATGAGGAGGAGGACTCACTCAGGAGTAAACAATTACAAGACAAATGCAATAAACAAACAAACCCTGCAGGACACACACACACAGAGAGAGAGGAAGCACATTTCTTCAATTTTACAACTTCAAACTCCCTGTTTACGTTCTCTGATGACGTCATCGTCAGATCAGCTGTTAATGTAAGCAATCACGTGACCAGAAATAAAGCACCTCATTATGCATAAGGTGATCTGTGTCGTTCGGTACCTTTGACGTTCACTGACTGAACGCGTTGTTGTCGCTGCTGAAGAGACGCCTCATGTCTTATCACACAGCACAGCCTGGTGGACACTGTGTGAACTGCAGGAAGAGGAAAATTAAAAATAAAATATCACATTAAAATACTGAGAAACAATTAAAAGAAAAGATTAAAAGATTTGTGTTTTTCAAACCTCTACCTTATCTTTTCTTTTGTAGATCAAAACCTAAGGTCAAGGGTCAACTGCTCCAGCCCGTGTGACCACAAATAATAACTACTAAATAATAATTAATAATAAAATTACTAAATAAAAATGTTGTAATTATCCCAAAATTCAGTCAAATTGAGAAGAAAATGTTTCATCAGCTTCTAAAACAGTTTCTGAGAATTATTTACTCTGTTGATAAAATAAAATATATTACCTGCTTTTTATTTTATTCCATATTTACCTGCTTTTTAAAGTGTATCATCACTGGTGTTATTAATTTGTACAACCTAAAAAACTGACAAATCTAAACCAAATTTACATTGATGTAAATATTCTGATATTATTCAGATTAATAGTCTAAAATAAAACTCAGATTAAGAAAAACCACATGAAGACACGTGGATTATTCGATTTATAGTCTCATTACAATTTTAGCAGTGGATGTGAGGTTGAATTGGTTAATAATGAGATTATGCTATATTTCTTTTTAAATCTTCTTTTTTTCTTTTTTAATTCCTTTTTAAATGTAATTAAACAAAAGCATTAAAACACTCAATCACAAATAAAAGCCCTGCAGTGATAAAATTACATAAAATCCATAAAACATGCAGTCATTATGGAAAATCAAAATAGTGCTGATGAATAGACTCTACATTTGATTTTATTTTCTCTTTCTCTTGTGTGTATGTGTGTATATATATATATATATATATATATATGTATATATACACACACACAAATATAAAATATAAATGTAAGATTTAAAAATAATGATCTGGTGTGACCAAAACACTGTTTCATAAATAACTGCACACGTTTCTGAGGAATGAAGCCAATTCTAGAGCTTTCCCTAAAAATCACTTTTAAAACACTGCACAACTTCAGACGTGAAACTTAAAGGACTCAGTTTGTTGGTTTGAATAAGGTTTTCGGTCATTCAATTTCCTCTGTAAATGATCAACTGGAGAAAATTACTACAATGTCACTACTGACAAAAAGAAGTGAGATTGTAGTATGAGGTGTATGCTCTGTTTATACTGGTCTGTCTTTTAATGTGAAAATACAAAAACATGTTCATTTTCTCAGTCATTGACTTTTATTGGGGAGGAAGCAGATACAGGGACTGGTGACAGGATGAAGTTTCTGTTTATCAGGTTTATTTTCTCCATATATTTTACAAATAGAAGCACAAACGTTCATTAGACTCTCGACCACACGTGTCTGAAGTGCGTTGAAGAGCTTCAGTTGATGAATCGGTTGATTTCGACCGTTTATCTGCCAAAGAAAAAGCAAAAATAACACCAATGTTAAAAACAAAAACAAAGAAATCTCCATGTGACTGAAAACAAACTGGAATCTAAAGGGAATCTAGTTTGTTTTATAGGCACATACTGTACTTCTGTCACTTCTACTCTTAACATCGACTCTACAGCTACTGTACAACCGAATTACCTCCTCTGTTATAACAAGCCTCAGTTCCTGAGTTCAGCACAAGGTCAAAGAGGAGAATTAGTTAAAAGAAAGTGACGGCTCGCAGAAATTTAACAAGACGTGCATGTTTAAGGAGGAATATCTGAGTTGACACAGAAAAGAAGAGGTGGAGGAGGTTCGGGGTGATGGAGGAACATAATGAAGAGTCTGTGAATGAATGAAGATAGAGAAGACGACGGAGAACACCGCAGACTTACAGAGCAGCAGCTCCAGAAATGATCTCAATGAGCTCCTTGGTGATGACGGCCTGTCTGGTACGGTTGAAGGTGAGGGTCAGCTTGTCAATCATCTCCGCTGAAAGGAAGGAGAAGGAGAAGGAGGAGGAGGAGGAGAAATCCATCACTCAAATGTCAACATTTAAAAGTTTATAATGGAATTGGAAGAGGAAAGGTAAAAGGACTGAGATTAGAGTTTAAAATGAATCAGAAAAATGACAGTCAACAGATTATTTTACATTGAAGTCAAACTTGAATGATGCAATTTATTTCATATTACTACTGAACTTGGTCACTTTTACACCAAATACTAAAAAACTAAGAGTTGATTATTAAACATTTAAGATATTTCAGCTTCTTAAATGTTTCATTGCTCCATATAACAATCATTAAAACTGAATCAATTTGGTTTGTGGACAAAACAAGACATTTGAGAAGATCATCATTTTCAGGTTTGACAAACACCAATAAACATTTTATGGAGCAAACTACTAATTGATTCATCAGAAAAATAAACAGATTTCAATTAATTAATAAAATAATCCTTAGATGAAGCCCTAATTGAAGAATTTTAAAATATTTTACTCATTTGACAAAATGAAGGAATCTGACGACATGATGTTGAACTCCCAACATTGTGATTTTGGCAACTCAACTGTCTTTTAGAGGAAAATGCTGACTGTGTTTAATCACCAAAAAAAATACCTGAACTATTCCTTTAAATTGATGAAATTAGGCTTTCCATGACTGCTTAAGTCAAAATAAAGTTAGCTAAAGTGGTCACGTGACAAACTAAAATGCTGCCACAGAAATAAAACATTTGTTTAAGACAGAAATTGAAAAGTCTTACAGGCGTTCTTGCTGGCGCTGTCCATGGCCGTCATCCTGGCGCTCTGCTCACTGGCAGACGACTCCCTCAGAGCCAGGAAGATGATGTTGACCAGAGCAAACTCCTGGTAGTTTCTAAGCACATCAGCATCAATGTCATCATAGACGCCCATTGTCTCTGCAGAGGAACAGCACAAACGCACGGTACATTTATTTCCTCTCACACCGATGGAGAAACGAAGCTGCACGTGTTTAAAACAACCTTCACTACCTGAGTTAGCAACAATGTCTGTGGAGAACACAGGCTTCTGGTCAGTCTTGTATGAAATAACAGACCTGCAGCAGAGAAAACAAACATTCAATTTTATTTCAACACAAACATACATAATAAATAGACAATAATAATAATAATAATAATGATGATGATGATGATGAGCAACCTCACACCTGAATCTATTGAAGATGATGGAGCCTTGGTCAAACTCGTACCCAGAGTTGAGCAGCTCGGTGGCGATGATGGAGGCGTCAGTGAAGGTGGGAGGTTTACGACCCACTTCCTTACAGTTCATCATGATGTGCTTTCCATGAGTTCTGGCGAAACAGAGCAAACATCAGTGTGAACACGTTTAAGCCTCTACAACAGGCTCAGAGCTCTACTGGACCGAAAGCAACTGTGATGGTCAGAAAATATACCATAAAGTAAACACTGTGTCACACGCAAACAATAACATATTATATGTCACATATTACTTTTGCTATAAATCAATTAATGAAACACAAACGGCATCCTAATAAATCTAACATTCACCGTCACTGATGCAGCCGAACAATAAAACTACACTTTATTATTCTGAAAATGTTCGACGAACACATAAATATCACCTCTAACTCCAGGCCCAGGCTGTTCAGATTAGATTTTTAATAATCACTTGATCAAGTATAGAAAAAACAGGTTTAAATTTGAACAGATTCCAAAATCAATTTAGATCATTGATCTAATATTGGTTTTTATCGATTTGAATATTCAGTGCATGTTCTTCAAAAACTATTGGTGGTGGTGTGATCAATTCAAATCAGATTATTATGATGTCAGCACATTTTGTAAAATTTGTAAAATTAAACAAGAGTCTATGAAAACTGTGGTTAAATATGCACCACATCAACACTGGCTACTCTTCAATACTGGTAACATTCAATGAGATTAAACTGCATGTAGTCCCAGTTTGAGCACTGCTAATCTGGATTTGATCACCCTGCAAATGCTTACATCCGGAATAGGGCGATCAAGTCCAGTGCTGCTTTGTAAATTAAAAAAACAACCAGGACAAAATTAAAATGGACAACATGATCCTCAGTGACTAAACATGGAATTCCCTAATCCAGATTACATTAAAAAAATGGGCCCTGCAGCTTCTAACCTGAGACATTTCTTCTCATTATTATATTAATTTAACCTGAAAAGCCAGATTAAGATTATAAAGATCCCTTATGAGAGTAACTCATGTTCTTTGATGTTCATACCGGTGCAGCAGGCCTCTCAGCTTATCGCCCACATTGACCACCATCACCTCCTTGCCAGCATTGGTCAGGTTGGCGATCTCATTCTTGATGGTCTTGGCCACACCTGAGTGGATGGCCCCACAGAGCCCACGGTCAGAGGTCACACCAACGATCAGATGCTTGGCTGCCTTTTCCTCCGGAGCTTTAATATCAGCCTTCTCATACAGAGCTGAAGAACCAAAACAGGAACAAGGATTAATTCATACACCAATACTCTATTAACAGAAACCGATAAACTTTTTAAATCCATGCAAGAGGGAGGGATTACATACCCAGAGCACCGTTGCCATAGACACGGGCCGGCTTCAGCTGCCTCTCAGCACGAGCATACTTGGCAGCAGCCACCATTTTCATGGACTTCGTGATTTTCTGAATGTTCTTGATGGACTTCAACCGAATGGTGACTTAAGAAAAAGAGACAGTGTGTCAGCTGTTCATAGCAGGTGAGATGACATTACTAATCAATAATCAATGCCGTCTTCTGATCAGATTTACTTAAGAGGGTCATATAATTAACCTAATTATAGAGACAACAGATAAAATGTTGTTCCAGTTGGAGCTGATTTTGTGTTTGATAAAGAATAATAGATTCTATCTCAAGTCATCTCAGCATCAAAAAGAATAAAACAGGCAAAACAATTGTTAAAGTGAGAAAAACAAATTTGGATGCTGTGATTCTTCTATATCATTTTGAGACTGAACAATTTGCTGTGGCATCCACCTAAACAGATTACACATGTGAATGTTTTTCTATGAATAACTTCCTTCAGCATAAGATTACGGCACTAAACAATACACAAATTACATAATATTACAATGCCAACCTATGTTAAACACAGTTTATCAATCAACCACAAATATTATCACACTATGTACATGTTAAATTATCTTATAACATGAAGATTTTAACATACAAAAGATTTATCCATAGATGCGATAAATTATTCCTTGCATGTGAACTGACATTTGGGACTGTTGTGTATATTTACATTAACATTTTGAACACATCTGAACACATATATGATGTTAAGTGTGTTGTACTCACTGTCCTTCAGGGTAGCCATGTTCCTGACCTGCCCACTGTGAACACAAACACACACAGAGGACTGTCAGTCCAAATATTCACAACATGCACCTCTATTTTTTAATTTTAATAAGAGTACAGGTATATAAACAGACACATAATCAGTTAAAGGGACTTGTTCTCATTCATACGTGGAGAATGCTAATGTAAAGCAATTAGCATCAGTTAGCAAAGCGCTGTCATTTAGTGCTAAATTAAAACAGCTGCAACAAATCACGCATGGTGTAAACTGACTCAATGATAAACTGTGAAACTTAATCTACTTTATTCAGTTTCAAACTCTGCTCCGTCAGGATTAGTCTCCAGGAAAACACTGTTAGCATAAGCTGCTCTCGTCCATTCATTTAGCCACGGCCTCGTTAGCACGTTCTTACTTTAAACAAACAACAAGACTGTACGTTTATTAAAGTCACACGTTAGTCGAATTAAAAAAACACAAAGGACGCGACGTTTAAACAATGTTTACATGTTTGAACTTTACCATTGTGGAGAGAAAACCAGCGCGCTGCTCCGGGCGAACATGTTGGTGCAGTGAAGGTCAGACACGCAGGACTGCGCAGGCGCACGAGCTGAAAGTCAAAATGGACGCCTGATGCCTTCACGCACGAGCGGCAATGTCGTCAAAATGGCAAAAAGTAGAACTACTGAGTGCAATTAATTTACAAATTATATAAAAATATTTTCATGAATGTGTTGTTTACTGAATATGACCTGAATCTATACCAAACATTAAATATAATATTTGTAACTTTTAGGCATATGTGTAAAATAACACACTTCCTACACATAAGCACGTCTATTCTGCTTTTCTGAATATACACGAAGCTTTTGGGTGGACATTGAAAGCAGCGGCTGCTATCGCGAGATTTGTGGCTTGCTGGCGGAAGTCCGTTTGTGTCGGTGAACGTCGTCGCTTCGCCAAAACTTCTACCGTTATCGTCCAATTTTCACGTCATATCTGTTATTTTTGCGTGGTTTTATCGCTGGGTCGTGATGGGGAAAGCGGACTTTCTCAGCCCTAAAGCGATCAGTAACCGTATTAAAGCCAAAGGTCTGCAGAAGTTGAGATGGTATTGTCAGATGTGTCAGAAACAATGCAGGGATGAGGTGAGGCGCTGTATTTGAATCTGGGTAATTTGTTTGTTTGTTTGTTTGTTTGTTTGTTGACCTGGGTGTGTGTGTATGTTTGTTTACAGAATGGATTTAAATGTCACTGCATGTCAGAGTCTCATCAGCGGCAGTTGCTGTTGGCCTCAGAGAATCCAACAAAGTTCATGGACTACTTCTCTGAGTGAGTTTCATTGGTTTCACCTCTAAAACAATAAAACAATGATGGATCTGATTGTTTTTACTTCATTTCTATGTTTTGTCCCTGTGAACCAGTGAGTTTAAGGGCGATTTCCTGGAGCTGCTCAGGAGACGTTTTGGTGAGTCTGCAATGATTCTAGACCCAGATGCTTGAGACAAACAAAAACAAAAGTATTGATAACCTTCCTTGGTTTTTAGCTCATGGGGACACAGCAGCTGCTGGTCTACTGCTGCCTCCATCACTATCTTCAAATGTGTGTTTTTAAATCGCCATTTCTTATGTTTGAAATTGTTTTTTGTTGTATGAACTAAAATCAAAGGTGAATCCACAGCAGACAAACATATGAGTGAAGCAGAAACTGTGTTTTTACTCACAGGCACAAAGCGAGTTCACAACAACATTGTGTACAACGAGTACATCAGTCACCGTGAACACGTCCACATGAACTCCACACAGTGGGAGACGCTCACTGACTTCACCAAGTGGCTCGGCAGAGAAGGTGAGCTGATGTCACTCTTCACAAACCAAAGAAAATGAAAGAACAGTCTGTTTAAGATGTGACAACCTTTTCTCCATGACATCACAGTTTTATGATAAACATGAAGAAAGGGGCATCTGTAGTTCTAATTCTAGTTCTAATATAAATTTGGATAATAGCTAGTCATTCATAGAAATGTCTCCATAGCAACAACCACAGTAGCAGTAGATGTTTAATCATCTGGTGAATATTTTTCTCAGGTTTGTGTAAAGTGGATGAGACACCTAAAGGCTGGTACATCCAGTACATCGATCGTGACCCGGAGACAATTCGCCGCCAGGAGGAGGAGGCTAAGAAGAAGAAGCAGGAACTGGATGATGAAGAGCGGTGCGCCAGGTTCATCGAGGAGCAGGTCCGCAGAGGCCGCGACGGAAAAGAGACGGAGGTGATGAGTCCCGACTCAACAGAGCTCCAGTAAATATCAACACACAGTTGACTTCTTAAAATTTAAAATCAGAGTCTGTTCTATGTTTAATTCTGTAGGAAACTCCAGTTTTTACTGAGCTGAAACGTGAGAGTGAAGAAGAAAAAGGTTTGGATTTTTTGTCACCGATCTAAAATATGATACATAGTAACGTGTCTCAAAATGAAATGAATTTTGTCTCCCTCCACTCATCTTCACTCATGTTTTTCTTTTGCAGTTGCGTTCAGTCTCGGTGCTTCTTCATCTATAGCTGGCCCTTCTAAATCCAGGTAAAGAAGCTTTACCTTTATTCTCCTGCCTTTATTCTCAAACTTATTTAAGATAATTATGTTGTGTTTTCTTGATAGCTCCGCCCCCAGTGTGAGCGTGCTCAGAGCGGCAGCATCATCCTCAACTAAGAGGAAAGACACGTCGTTCAGTTCATCATCTCGACAGGAGAAGAAGAAGAAATCTGCTCTGGAAGAGATCATAGAGGTGAAGGAGACGATTGAGTTTGACGTTGTGCAGTTTTTGAGCCTAATCTTTGTTCTTTCAAAGTTCTTTGTGAACTTAAGATGAGTTAGTGTCTCTGTTTCTTCAGATGGAGGAGAGGAAGCAGCAACAGCAGCAGCAGTCAGTCAGAACAGATTACTGGCTGCAGCCCAACATTGTGGTCAAAGTCATCACCAAGAGACTGGGAGAGAAGTATCACAAGAAGAAGGCCGTCGTCGTGGTAACTGTGCTTTCTATTTAGTCTGTAAAGATGTTTGTATATTAGATCCTGAAGTTTGTCAGAATCCAAACCTCTTATTTTAGTGTAAATTAAATTATGACTGTGTACATGCATGTAGTAACCAGGGAAAATAAGCAGTCGCTGTGGTAAACACAAAGTCAACACAGCTCATGTTATCAAAGTCAGGTTTGAGCAGAAAATGTGATGTCTCCAGGATTTTTATTGAACATGTGTGAAGCTTGAGGGCGGATTCATGTTTTCACTACAGGAGGTGAGAGACAGATATGCAGCAGTGGTGAAGATGATCGACTCTGGAGACAAATTGAAACTGGACCAGAATCACTTGGAGACAGTTATCCCTGCACCAGGTAAACCACTTTAAAGCTGCTGTCAGTAAATCTGCAGTGAAACTGCTTGATAATCTAATCCAGAGTTTGTCTCAGGCTCAGGATCTGACTGTAAATTTAAGAAACTTAAGGAGAAACACATTATCCAATCAGGAGCCAGAATTAGGACGTTTGTTGGGGACTAAGTGCCCCAGCCCCACGAGGTGACGTAGGAACAAGAGAAGAAAGCTCAAACAGCAGCAGCATACATGAAGTTATGAAAAAGACACAGTTGACGACAGCAGCGGTAAATCCTGTAAATCAACCCCATCATCAGTGACGTGAATGCGTTCCTTTGCTGCGTTTTCTCCTGCAGGTAAAAAGGTTTTGATCCTGAATGGTCCGTATAGAGACACCGAGGCTCTGCTGGAGGGAATCGATGAGAAGAACTTCTCTGCCACACTCACACTGGACTCTGTAAGTTTTGTCTCACGTCAGCTGAAAAGTAAACAGCCAGGGATTAAGTTTAAATAGCTTTGAAATCTGAGAGTGAAGAAGTTGTTTTACAAATGAACATTATTTCAGTTTCTTGGCGATAAGGGTTTCTTCTCATCCTCAGGGTAAACAGAAAGGGAAGCGAGTGGACATCGCTTATGAGGATTTTTCCAAACTGTCCTGAAACAGCAAAACTCAGACAAGACTCTACTGTGTCAGAGTCACAACCCCCCCCCCCCCCATCACATGTACATATCCCGCAATGCATTTCCACTGAGAGGCATCACAGAAACAAACATGAGAGCAGTGATTTCAATTATTATTTTTTTTTAATTGTTATTTTATTTTTGTTAATATTCAAATTGAATTTATCATTGCAAATGTAAATTTTGTCCAAATAAACTCAACTATAGTGCTTTCTGCTGTTCATTTGTTTACATCTGCAGATTTAATGACTCTTGGGGAGGGGGAAATACAAATGATTTAGAAATGTGATATTCGGTGGGAAGAAAAAAAAACAAAAGCTACACAGTGTACTTGAACGCATCTCTGTGTTCAGTGCATCTGAAGGAAGCTGTGAAGACTCGGGACAATGTAGTCGCTGAAATGGCCGTCGATGAAGCCCCGCCCACTATTGTGAATGAACCAGCAGTAAACGTTGGAGCCGCGCCGCGTGTCCTGCCTGTAGTCCTTCTGCCAGCCTCTGACACACAAACACACACACACAGATGTGAGGAAAGGCCACTGTGTCCAGGTCTCAGTTTTTCCCTGTGTTTTAATGTGAAACGTACCTGGTGACCAGCAGCTTGTTGCCCTTCACCTCCATGGTGGCCTCCTTCTTCAGAGGGTCCACTCCTTCATGGATGTCGTACACGCTCACGTCAGGTTCTCGGGAAAACTGACCTGTAACATCACACTCGTTTTTAAACTCGCTACTAAACAGAGACTCTTCAGAGAAAAGTTTTCTCAAAAACTTTGTTTCGAACGCGTCGTCGTCACTGTTTTGAAATGGCAGCATCAACAGACGTGGGTAAAAATTAAACAAGGAATAAAAACAGAAAAATGAGAACGGTCATTAAACTTCCTTCATCTCAGCCGTCGTTTCAAATGGTGAATCCTTGAAATGTAATGTGTTTTGAAGTGTTTGAAACTGTATAACTGTTTGTATCTATCCCTTATTACAAAATGTATCATTGCTTATATCAGAACACCATGCCTTTCAATGTGATTTTAATTCAGAATTTATATCTGAATTACCACAAAATCTATAATCTCTTTTTTGGGCCTTAAACTTCATCCACATCAGTCATTTACTGTCTGCAGGATGACGGGGATTCAGATGGAATAATTGTCCTCAGACAAGTTAAACAATGTTTAACTCTTAAAAAATAAAAGAGGATAGACTCAGTGGAGTCGCAACCCGATGGCCTTCATGAGAAAACATATCAGTGAATAGTTTCTGGTTGTGACAAAGACTGCGAGGTTGTCATGGTAACAGTGACATTGTACCTAAGAGCCCGTGCACCAGAGGAGAATACTGGTTCTCATTAGGGATGTAGATCCCGAGGAAATCAACGTTGACTGGATGTTTCTTCCACACACGGTGCAGCAGCGCCATCACCTGGATATTATTGTTTATCGTGACAGTGACATGAGAGTTCTTCAAGATGAAAATTCTCACACTGAAACACAGGAACAAGACAAGAGTGAGACAGTGAAGGCATCATGACAGAAGCTGAAAGACATGAACGACAGATGTATGAGAGAGTGAAGGCACCGTTCAGATATATGAATGGTAGTGAAGGCATCAGGACAGACATGAACAACACAGGGGCGAGACAGTGAAGGCATCAGGACAGACATGAACAACACAAGAGTGAGACAGTGAAGGCATCAGGACAGACATGAATAACACAGGAGTGAGACAGTGAAGGCATCAGGACAGACATGAATAACACAGGAGTGAGACAGTGAAGGCATCAGGACAGACATGAACAACACAAGAGTGAGACAGTGAAGGCATCTGGACAGACATGAACAACACAAGAGTGAGACAGTGAAGGCATCTGGACAGATGCCGCATCCAAATACATGATGACGTTACCCGTCCTGTGAGATTTCAGCCGTTGCTCCCCAGGTGAATGAGTGTCTGCTCCTGCCGTCGGTCACAGTGATGTTGTCGGTGCTGACGGTCACACTGACTCCGTCAGGCTGATAGTAAACAGAGATGATGCCAAAGTAGGTGCTGAGGTTGTTTGTCGTCTTCACCTGTTTGGAGCCGATCAGCTGACCATTCACCACCACACCTGCATCAGCACGGACACGACCCAAGAAAAACAACACACTCTCAGTTAGAAGGTCAGTGAAAACAAAGTGAGCTCACAGTGACGATTCCATCAAACTAATTAAAGTGGAGACAAATAAATAGTTTTTCAGTAAGAAAAACAAAACAGAATCATAATGATTGATTGTCATAAAAACCCGTGTACCTGCTCCAAGGTCGGACACCAGGTTGAGAATATGACCAGGTTTGGAGTCGATGTTGAAGCAGACGTCTATGTTACTTTGGGGCAAGTGGACGATGAAGTGAGGGTCGTTGTCCACTGCAGGAGAAACACCGAGCTCATTCCATATTCAACACAATATCTTACAACCAGATTAAAGCAGATTAAATCAGCAGCAGCTCCTGATAATAATCTATAAGATAAATATCACAGATTTTTTTCTCTGGAATTTGTTGTGGGAGAATCTGGGGAATCCGGTGGAGTCGAGTCATCCAGTTTTAAACACAACTACACTTAAAAAAACAAAACAAAACAAAAGTACCTAAGTTGACCTTTGGGGGCAGAGCCCAGTCCCGTGGACCCTTCACAGCCTGACTCGGGGGAGCAGGTGTGGTGAGCTGGACCCAGGGTGGAATACCATAGACATGTGACACCGGAGACAAACCGGTCCTTGGACCTGCAACTCCTTCAAACGTGACAGAGTGAAGAAGAGAGGAAAAAGAGTTTCCATCAGTCCAAATCTTTGTTCTCCTCCTCCTCCTCTTCATCGTCATCATCACCTATACCTGCTCCGGAGCAGCAGCCATGTTTGGGGTCTCTGGGAGAGTCGGCCAGCAGCCTCTCTGTGGCGTCTTCACTCTCCACCAGCAGAGCAGTGAGCGGAGTAACAAACTGATGGTCCACAGCCAGAGTCATGATCTGCTGTGTGATCTTCCTCTTCTTCACAGCTGTCGGAGCCAAAGATCTGTAGGAGAGACGCAGTGAAGCTTCTATACATTCATACAGTTCCCTATAGCTTTACCTTCATTTACTTTAAATCCAAATAAAATTAAACTTTATCATTCGTGCAGAATTGTACTGAACAGGTCGTCACATACAATACAATGCAAAATACAGCAACAAAATGTACAATAACACAAATAAAATAAGATAAAAACAAGTACCTTAAAATAATAAAATGTGATGTATACATATGTGATGTATTCTCGCAAAATTAAAGATTTAATTTTGTCACTGTATTCTGTATGTAAGAGCTTCTCATATACACAGCTGCACTCATAAAACAAATGAGTGCAGCTGTGCAGCTTTGAGGCCCCAAAGCTAAAAGGCCCCTGAGGGCCCCTACATGGAACTGAAATAAAACTAGTTATTTGTCTGGTTAGTAGTCGTCTGGTTAGGGTCACTTCATAGTTTGTGGGTTAGAATCATGTTCACATCATCCACTAATGTCTGCTACGACACAGGGATGAAAATATTACAATAAAACGCTACATTTGACACTGTGTCAAAACAGTTTTATGATGAATTTCTGCAGAGCTGGAATTAAATGGTGCAAAAATTATTGTCATTTTTTTATTTTTTCCAAACAACTCCAAACAATGTCAATCTTTGTGTCTAGTCACTTCCTCCAGGTTTGACTGTAGCAGTAGGACAGAACCGTGGACCACAGACATACATGTGTGACTCAAACATACATGTGTCTGAGTCATCAGCTCTCACCGTTCAGAGATCAGCTGTTTGATTTTGATGTAGGCCCACAGTTGCCGGGCGAAACCTGTGAACGAGTGCTGCTGTTTGGCCAGCTCCATGTCCAACACTGCCATGTCGGCCTCTGTTTGCAGAACGATGTCCATACCAGCCTGCAGGACATGCACGCACACACACAGTCTTATACCCGCAGAATGACTCTCCAAACACCCAGACCTGAATCCACCTCAGTGAAGTGGAGTCACAGTTTTTATTTCACAGTGAAATAAACAAGATATAACTGTTTTTTCTGGTTATGAATGTAGATTAGAATGTGGATTGAATGTAGTGAAACTTGAAGCCTCCATTAAAACACACAGTAAATATCCCCACACTGTAAAACCCAATGGAATACACACTAAATATCCTCATAATACTGTAAAATGTCCCAATAACACTGTAAAACATCAAAACACACAGTAAATGTCCTCATATCACTGTAAAACCTATTGATTAGGGCCAGATTGCATTTTTGATTTACAGCAGATGCAGTGGTGATAGTGGTCAGATTATTTTTTTGATTTACAGCAGATGCAGTGGTTATGGTGCTCAGATTTTTTTTTTAATCACAGTAGATGCAGTGGTGATGATGCTCAGATTATTGTGGACTCACAGCAGATGCAGTGGTGATGGTGCTCAGATTATTTTTGGACTCACAGCAGATGCAGTGGTGATGATGCTCAGATTAGTTTTGGACTCAAAGCAGATGCAGTGGTGATAGTGGTCAGATTATTTTTTTGACTCACAGCAGATGCAGTGGTGATGATGCTTAGATTATTTTGGACTCACAGCAGGTGCTCAGATTATTTTTGGATTCACAGCAGATGCAGTGGTGACAGTGGTCAGATTATTTTTTGAGTCACAGCAAATGCAGTGGTGATAGTGGTCAGATTATTTTTTTGAATCACAGCAGATGCAGTGGTGATAGTGGTCAGATTATTTTTTTGACTCACAGCAGATGCAGTGGTGATGCTTGTCAGCATGTTTTCCTCAGATGGCAGAACCTTCCCGGCCACCACCAGCTCAGAACCACTGAAATATTTATCAAAGTAGTTCTGAGTGACGTCTGAAACCAACTCTTCTGGGAACTGGGTGGTGATTTTCCTCAGCAGAGGAGAAGAAACCTGACTGTAAAACGTCTGTGGACAGAGAGCGACAGGTCAAAGGCGACAGCACTGAAGAATAAAACTCAAATTGTAAATAAAACGTAAAAGAATTTTGATTTTTTTCTACTTTGATAAGCTTTTCTTAAGAAATAAAAATGATATTTCCTCTCAGGATAGACAGAGAGATGTAAACAAAGACATGTTGTCGTACCCGCAGCTGCTCGGCAGCATCGTGGTTGGCGTAGATCCTCTGAGCCATTCCTCTGTTCTCCATGGCGATTCGCTCCAGGAAGTCATAATCCACGTCGAAGCCGATGCCAAGGGAGAAAAGAGAGAAGTCATCTCTCATCACTCGCTTCACGTTCTTCTGGATGGTGCTGAGCTTGATTTCTCCTGCAGACAGAGAAATCCACCTTCATGAAATTCTCCTCAACAGCATCTTAAAGGCTGAAAAACGAAACTATACTGAGGACGTTGATGTAAATGATGAGTTTGAGAGTGAGAGTGATTCTTACCCACGGTGGGATCTCCATCAGAAACCAGAATGATCATGGAGACTGACCGAGGATCAAGCATCTTTTGATGAGTCGCTTTCAACAGCATCTGAACGGCTCGAAGCAGAGCCTCGTTGATGTTGGTGCCTGGGGTCAAAGGTCAGGGAAATAAAGCTGCTGTCAGTGCTTTCATCATTTCCTGCCTGTTAGCATCAAGGTCGAAAGCCACTGTTAGCAGCTGTTTTAGCACTGTCACTGCTGTTAGCGTTCCATGGATGGATGAATTAATGAACAGATAATGATGGATGGATGGATGGATGGATGGATGGATGGATGGATGGATGGATGGATGGATGGATGGATGGATGGATCAGGATGGATGGATGAATCAGGATGGATGAATTAATGAACAGATCATGATGGATGGATGGATGAATGAATGGATGGATGAACCAGGGTGGATGAATTAATGAATAAATCATGATGGATGGATGGATGGATGGATGGATGGATGGATGGATGGATGGATGGATGGATGATGAATGAATGGATGGATGAATCAGGATGGATGAATTAATGAATAGATCATGATGATGGATGATGGACAGATTAATGGATGGATGGATGGATGGATGGATGGATGGATGGATGGATGGATGGATGGATGGATGGATGGATGAATCAGGGTGGATGAAATAATGAACAGATCATGACGGATGGATGGATGGATGGATGGATGGATGGATGGATGGATGGATGGATGAATCAGGATGGATGAATTAATGAACAGATCATGATGATGGATGATGGACAGATTAATGGTTGAACAGACAGACAAATGAATAGATTGATGGATGGACAGACAGACAGACAAATGGACAGATAGATGGATGGACAGATGGATGGTTGGTTCTGGCACTGCTGCCTCACCTCCGTTGGGCTTGATGGTCTGGATGTACTTCTTGGCATCTTCGGTCTGGATTGAAGTTCCTGGTACCAGACTTTCACTCCAGCAGCGAACGTTGTGGTTAAAGTCGATGATGCTGAAGTAGTCGTCCATGGTCAGATCATCTAAAATGGCCTGCATGGCCTCCACCGTCTGCCACAGGAGACACAGACTTAAACGCATTCTGCAGAACCAACACAGGGTGGCAGCGCTGCACAGGTGAAGGGGCAAAGGCTCTCACCTGTTTCATCTTGACTCCCCACATGGAGCCGCTGACGTCGATGACAAACACAATGTTTTTAGGCAGAGGAGAGAGATTAGAGGGGGCGAAGAAGTGGACAAAGTGGCCGTCAGAGACCTGGAGGAGACAAAAGTAAAGAAATACCATAAAATAAGAAGTGATTTATAGCAAAACTGCCAGTAAAATGTTTTAATCAAAGGTCAGAATGAAGAGGTGATATTTTCTAATGTGTTTGGAGTTTGTGGGTGGAGTTTCCCAGCCTGCTTTGCATGACTGGTAATGCTGGTAATGTTTAAACTCCTCTTTCTGTCTGTGTTTATGTTGTTTTCTTAATTGTTGGTTTTTTTACAGTCACAGTTATTAAAGAAACATGTTGGTTCTTGTTTTCTGTATTTAATCGATAATAATAATAATACATCAGATTTCTGTAGCGCTTTTCAGGTCACTCAAAGACTTTAGCTTTAACAAAAAATATCAAAAGAAAAGAGGTCAGTAAGAAATAAATAAATGAATGAATATTAAAACTATGGAAATGGCAGTTTGTAAAGGTGGGTCTTGATTTGTGTTTTGAAAGTCTGTAGTGAGTCGGAGTTCCTGTTGTGTGTTAGAACAACAGGAAACTTTGACCAAAATCAGATCTTTGTTATAAACACACCCACGGCGTTGATGTTGCTCAGGTGTGTGTGTGTGTGTGTGTGTGACCTGCAGTTCTCCAGTGTTTGTGTCTCTGAGCACGTCATATCTGATGGTGAAGGCGCCGTCGATGGCGCTCTGATTGCAGCTCTCACACTTTCTCTGCTGCTGCAGGTTCGGCTTAAAGACGACATGAGCCTGAGGATGAAATAAGAAATGTGTATTGGGAATGACAAATTAAGTATAAACTAAACATTAATTTCTCAGTAGAACATGTTTCAGTTCACTTAATATTTGAAATGTATTATTAGGACTCTTGAAGGACTCTTTAGAGGTCTGCGCTCTCCGAGTGCTTCTGGTAGAATATGAAGTTGGATTAATTAATTTTTTGTTGTTCAGATCTTTAAACGTCTTATGACGGATGACGTTTTCTTCTCAATGACGTTTTCACCTTGTCGTTGGTTGAAGTGACTTTGATGAGTTCACTGAACTGCTGCCCAAGAGTGTTTGGTGTTTCTACTGTCGAGATTCCCTTTGGTTCATAGATGTACACGTCCACCTGAAGACAGAGGAGACTGTGGTCAGAGAAGAAACAAATTCAGATAAATATCCACACACACATAATGATGATGATGTTTCCGACCTGGAACTGAGGAACCAGTCTTCCTGGCTGCAGATACAGCGAGTGCTCGTAGTAACCCAGCCTCCTCTGCATCATCTCCTGGTAGTGCAGCTCAAACTCGATGTGACTGCCTGAGGGAACGTGGACCTCCGTCTTAAAGGTCTCCATGTCCTGGGAGTTTGCTCTGTTAGAAGCAGACATGACTCAGTCTGTGGTTTCTGATGTTCAAGAGAAGGTTTTGTTGGGTCCAGTACCTGATGATGCCTGCAGCTTTTCCTCTGGCTCTGGCCTGAGCGTACAGGTTCCTGGCCACGGTCTTCTCCTTCACTGAGCCCACAAACGTTATCCCGTTCACGTTCCTGCAGCAGAAGGAGCGAGAATTTTCAATGGTGAGGATGAATTTTTTTTGACGCTTGTGAAGATGTGGACCTGCCTGGACTCACATGGTGAAGTTGGTGATGAAAGCTCGTTTGGGAATCTGGACGTTGAAGCCGATGCTCTGAGCTGAAGGACCAGAGTTGACCACTGAGCTTCTGACGGTGGTGTGGGCGAAGCGGGACGTGATGCGGCTCTCCACCCTGTAGCTCTTGACGGTGATGTCATCTCCACGTATGGCCTTGATAGATAGATAGATAGATAGATAGATAGATAGATAGATAGATAGATAGATAGATAGATAGATAGATAGATAGATAGATAGATAGAACTTTATTAATCCCTTGGGATTAATAAATAATTATTAATCCCTTGGGATTAATAAAGTTAAACCAGAGCCTGAAAACCTGCTTTTGTTTACTTTTTTTGGTAATAAAAGTTTATTTTTTTGGTAATGAGTTAAAATGTTGTCCATTTAAAGACCAAACATTTTCTTCCTAATTATTCACACAGAAACAGAGTAACCTCAAGATCAGAGAGGACGCGCTTCTTTTTGGAGTTGTGGCTCCTGATTGGATTAAGTGGCAGAAAGACTCAAGTCACTGTAGGTCAGAATATAGAGCTGTTACCAAAGTAAATCCCTGACAACAGCTTTAATTGACCAACTTTTACTTCAACATTCAATTTGATTGATTAGTCGGTTTGCATGTTTCTGTAAAATTAAATCAAGATATTTAAGTGATTTTAGTGTTAGATTTAAAAGAAAATCACGATTTTCTGGACCGAACTAATGGATTAATTGAGAAAATAATAATCTTATTCATGTAACCATAATTACACCGAAATCAGTACAGATCAGGAAACTGTAATGATTTAATTTCTTCCAGGTTTAAAAAAAAATGAAAAGAGAAATGGAACAGGATTAAAGTCAATAACCTTTCAGTCACAGGGGATTACTTCAAACAGCAGATTATTGATTATCTGATAAGATTCAACTCTGTCACAGTCTGAGAGAGAGACACACGTACTTCAAAGTCTTCCTGCTCCTCACTGGTCAAAATGGCTCTCTGAAACACACACACACACAGACACGTCGTCATCATCATCTTCCTCATCATCATGTGTGGCACACACATACACACACACATCAGGTTTTATGTCTGTGCAGCCGATTCATGGATGAAGTTCTCACCTTCTGTCTCTGCCGATGATCCCGATCATGTAACTGAAGGAGGAAACAAACTTTTGTTAACTTTGGTCAGGAGAAGGACAGAGGACGCAGTTTTAGGGATGAGATTTAACACGTGAAGGATGTTGTTTTTTTCCTATACTTATGATAAATAATCTGAAACTGTGTTACATCAGGAAACTGAACTTGGGGTCACAAAGTTGCTTTGGTTTGGTTCGATGTTGGTGCCTTCGGGTCTTTTACAGTTCAGTCGACAGGTACTGGCTTATTCTTCACATTAGGATAAAATGTTAATGTTAAAAATGATAAAACAACATGTCTCTGCTGTAAAAGAATAAAAAAAAGAACTGATGAATCTTAAAAGTATGAGCAGTTTGTGCAAAAATTTAGATTTTCATATCAGAGCAAATAAATATTTAAATGTTTTCAAATTTAGTGACAGAAATCATCCGATGAAACCAGGTTTGTATTTGTGGCAGATGGTGCTTTATATTTCATGTAAATCACGTCTTTATCAACTTTATTTGTGTCTCAGTTTTTTTTTTTTTAAACATATAAAGGCATTTGAAAGTTTAACATATTGAGACAGCTGAAACCTTGATGTTTGTCAGTTCCTGTTATTTCTTTCTGCTCAGAAAAGAGCAAACTTTAGTCGTCAAACAATATTGACTTAATGGTGAAACGTCAGGCTTCAGAAATACAAAGGTGAAAAAGTAAGTGGGGGTCAAAGGTCAAACGTCAAGGGAAGCGTTTTCTCTGCTGGTGATAAAAAAATCAGAAGAACAGATAAAACCCGAAACAATAAGAACTCAATGATTTTGATTTTCTTTTGCATTACTTTATTTAAGTATAATATAAATATATCTTTAAGCGGAATACCTGTTGACCATGTTCTTGTACAAAGTTCAGCACTCATGCTGTGAAATTAGAAACTAAAACAACTCATTTCTCTTTTCTTCTCATCACTAATTTAAACAGAATTGACTGATATAAAATGAATATTTGCCCATGTGGTTGTTTTTGCAGTGTGAATAAAAACTCACCGCCTCTTCCTCCCATTCCCCATCAATGACAAACTCAAAGCAGCAACTTTGATGGAGCAGCAGCAGAGAGAAGAGCAGCAGCAGCAGACGCTTCATTGTTTCCAGGCCTGTGGCTTCAAACGCACATATACATTAATACACAGCACACACACGCACACACGCACAGCTATATGTCCCTGTGCAGGAGTTTAGATGAAACGCAGCCGAGCTGAACAGCAGAAGGTTAAAATCCAGAGACGTGATGGACTCTTGGCTCC
Source organism: Brachirus orientalis (assembly GCA_016785285.1). NCBI lineage: Eukaryota > Metazoa > Chordata > Actinopteri > Pleuronectiformes > Soleidae > Brachirus > Brachirus orientalis. The sequence goes on along the minus strand of JAFBJR010019380.1, from coordinate 8,902,308 downwards.
AGTCAATATTTGTTGTGTTTCATGGAACTGGGAGAAGAGAGGGACACTTTGAAACTTTGAAACTTGACCTGCAGAGTGGGCAGGGTAAACACCACGCGTTTGACTCAAACACACACTTTAACCACTGCTGATTCACAAATCTGATGATTCCAAAGAATCTGCTCAGAAACATATTTCTCCTGCGTTTCCGAATAAAGTTTTTTTATTTTTTTTCGAAAAGCATTTCATGACATGCATAGGTTTTGAATGCGAAACGTGTAATGCTGTCTTACAGCCACAAGATGGCGGTAAAGAAATTATTATTATTCACTGGTGCATCAGTCTTCATATGGAAAGACTGTGTGAGCCTTTCAGAGTGAACGTGCACATTAATAAAAGAAAACTAACTTCCTCACAAAGTGAATAAAGATTTAAACTGATTTCAGTTTAAATCAGTTACCTGTTCATACATTTCCCCTGGTTTCTAATAGTTCAGGTGTCAGAGTCACAAAAATCTGACTGTTCAAAGAAAAAAACATTCAGTTGAAGTCTACGACACCTCAAGTTATGTTTTATGTCTTTATCTCACTGTTGGACACACTTTTCCAACAGGAAACGGATGTTTGTAAACCACTCACTCTCCCACACCAAAGTCCATAGAGAAAATCAGTGATTTTAGCTTTTTGGGGACACAGGAGCTGCAGGTCCACTGCTGCCTCGTGTGGTCAGTTTGTGTCACTGAGGTAAATCTGAGCAAAGGATTTCAAACACTGAAGTGACAAAATAAGACATTTGAACTTAGTGATGGAGGCAGCAGTGGATCAACAACTCCTGTGTGCTGTGATGTAAAATCGCTGATTTTCTCCATGGACTTTGGCGTGGGAGCGTGTGCGGTTTACAAACGTCAGTTTCCTGTTGGAAAAGTCAGCCTATTCTTTTACAGCCATGTTTTCACTGAGAGTGAACCTCTGTGTCTCAGGCTGGTTCTCGGCAGCAGGGGGCGCTCACGGCGCAGTCAGCTCTGACTCTCTGTCTGTCATCACCTCATACAACCACACAGAGGAACTACTTTGTTCCTTCATGCACATCAATTTGTAGTTTATATTTTCTGAGGTTTAAATTTCCTTTTCTCCTAGAAGGAAACGCCATCTTCATCATCATCTTCAGCTTCATTCTTCGCCCTCCTCCTCCTCCTCTCGTGTTGGTGGTGGGTGTGTTTTCCTCCTCACCCTGTCACTCTTCTGCCCAGTCACTCACCCATTCACACGCCCACAGACCCGGAGGATCTTCTGTAAATAATGTCTCATTCTTTATCTTTGTAAACTTTATCTGATCAGGACTGGAACATGTCGCCGCCGCTGATGATGATGATGATGATGGTGATGATGATGATCGGCTCCGCTGCTCTGGAACAGCTGCAGGAATACCAGGTCGATGAGGACATGGACCCAGATTTGTCTGACTTTGACCTGAACATTGTAAGTTGTTAAATCGTGAAGAAGATCCTCGAGTTTGGATTTCATTCACAGCATTTGACCTGTGTGTGCGTGTTTTTGTCCCTCGCTCCCACAGGCTCCACGCAGACTTCCACGACAGGTGAAAACCATATTAAACAAGGTAAAAGTAAAGTCTTCTGATGTTTTTCTGTGTGCTGTGTTTCTTTCGTGGTCAAATAAAAGTTAAAAAGTCAGATTAACAGCAGAGACATTTAGCAGTTTTGAGAAAGGTTACAGGTTGAACCCGTTTCTAAATCTAAATGACATTTTTAGGAGGTTTTACAGGATAATTTGTGTTCATTTTGAAGTTCATTTCAAATATTGATCATAAGAGTTGATCTGAGTTTAGATAAAAACGGTCTGATTAAACTGATCACTTCATTACCAGTGACCTAGTTGAAGTTATTTGAGAGAATTCCGTCATCCTTCACTGGTGCGTCTCTTTGGGTGGGACGCACAAACGCGCAGATGTTCCAGACACGCTGTAATCTTCTGGATCTCACTTCATGGGAAAAAACACGCTCCATGGCTTCAGTTTGTTGAAGAAGAACATTAAAATATCTGTGAAAATGAAATGCACAACAGATGTGCGTCAGCGCGTGGCGCTGCTTCACCTGCAGTGCAGTGATTTATCTGTTTGTTTGTTTGTTTGTTTGTTTGTTTTGCAGGAGACCAAACCTCACATCCAGGAACTGTCCATCACAACCACCATCATCTCCCGTTACGCCTTCACCGCGGTTTACTGCGCCATGTTGAACCGACACACCGCCGCCGCACAGGGAGTTTTTCACGTCCAGATTCCTGCTGATGCTTTTGTCTCCAACTTCACCATGTGAGAGTCAAACTGGGACAATAGCAGTAACAACAGCAGTAACCATAACAGAGAGAACTCACTGATGAGCCACCTGAAATTATAACTTCAGATTATTAGGGAAATATAACAGCCACAGTGATTTTTATACAATTCTCTAGATTTTATAAAGATGTGACTCAATGACTTTCAGAGGATTTATTATTCTCATTCTCACAAAGAAATGGCTGCATGGTTTTATAATGTTTTGGTTGCCAAGGGGGGTGTCGATAAAAAGACAAGAAAGGAAAATTAATCTCTCTCTCTCTCACACACACACACACTAAATTCACTCTTGTTTAAACTGAAATAATGTTTTTTTTTTCTTCCTGAATATGAGTGCCACTCTAATCCTCAACCTTTGACCCCTGTGTACCAGGATCATTGGTGGGCGTGTCTACCAGAGCGAGGTCAGGCCAAGGGAGAAGAAGGACAGGCAGGACAAAAGCAAAAACAAAGAGTCAGGGGACGCAAGGTAAGAGAAACCTGTGTGTGTGTGTGTGTGTGGCCACTCGTCTGACCGTATACGTCTCCCCCTAATTACACAGCAGCACTCACTCCCTCTAATTTTACTGCTTTATAAACACACACACACACAATTTATCACATCTAAAACCTTTTTCTACTGTGAGTGAGGAACACCCACCAACTCACACACACACAGACACTAAAATCATTCATTTTCTCTATGGACTTTGGTGTGGGAGAGTCAGCTCAGTAGCCGCTGTACTAAAGCCACTGACTGCCTGAACTACTGTATATCTTTCAAGTGTGAATCTTTGTCTCTGGTGTCCAGTCCCCAGCCGGACGTGGAGGTCTTCAGAGTGGCCATTGATATTCCTGGGAGAAACCGTGCAATTTTCCTGCTCACCTACGAGCAGCTCCTGCATCGCCGCCTGGGTCGGTATGAACATGTGACCAGCCTGCGGCCGCTGCAGCTGGTCAGTCGCTTCAGTCTGGACATCACCATCGTGGACCACTCCATGATCCGCGACCTGGAGGTTCTGCCGCTCCGTAACGGCAGGAGTAACGGAGCGGCCAACGGAGCAAACGCACAAAAAGTCCCAGGTTTACACTTATTTTTATAGATTTTTAAAAAAAAAAAATAATTCCTTCATCTCCATCTATTGTGAACTGTTCTTTATACATGTCATAAAAACCATGCTGTCTTTATGCTCATGTCACGCACTTTGTTCTTGAGCCAGTTTTTAAAAACAAGCACAACTTCCTCTCTTTGTTCTCCAGCCAAACCCGAGCCTCCCGTCACCACGGTGATCACCAACGAGAAGAACGTCTGCAGAATCACCTTCAGCCCCAACATTGTCCAACAGGCCAAGATCAGCACAAGCGGCATCCTGGGAGATTTCGTGGTCCGCTACGATGTCCAGAGAGACATGGGGATCGGAGACATTCAGGTCAGAGAGACAGATGAAGTCAACTGAACCAGACTGAAGAAAGAGAAAATTAAATAAGAAATTTTATTCCCAACATGCACACAAGAATTCACATCCACACACACACACATTCCTGTTCTTATGCCCTTGTGAGGACACTCATGATTGGAGATGTGCATTTGTCCAGGGGACAATATTTACTGTCATTTTGTTGTAATAACACTATACATGTGAGTGAATTTGTAGAAATGGTATATAGTGTTTGACAGAAGATTTTATACTTTTTATAGTATACATTGTTTTACTGGCATTACACACCTGTTAGTCATTCATTCTTCTGGCCTCCTGCCACCGCTCTGCTGCCAAACTGTCATGTCCATCTCCAAAATAGTTTTAAACCAACAATATGACACACACATAATGGTTTCCTTGACTTCAGAGGACACTGCATTGACTTACACGTAGTTCCCGCAGACTTACTCTAACCTTAACCATAACCTTACTGATGCCCTAATCCTAACCCTGACCCTGACCCTAACATTAACCTAACTTCAGCCTTACTTTAAAACATGTCTTCATCTAAAAATGTAGTAATTTATGTTATGGGAACTTGATTTCTGTCCCCATAAGGAAGACAAGTCCTCATAATGTGACTGTTTAAACAGGTTTAGGTCTCCACAACATAAGGAATACAGGTACACACACACACACACAGTGTAATCACTGCAATCTCTGCTTCACGACTCTCTCTCTCTCTCTCTCTCTCTCTCTCTCTCTCTTTTCCAGGTTTTGAATGGACATTTTGTTCATTACTTTGCTCCCAAAGATCTTCCTGTTGTTCCGAAGAATGTGGTGTTTGTTATCGACACCAGCGCCTCCATGTTGGGGAAGAAGATCAGACAGGTGACGCAGCAGCATATTCACTGCAAATCTAACATCGAACCTTCGTGTACTAGATATAAAGACAAACACAAACAAAACACCGTAGCTCAAAGAGTCTAAAAGAGTCAGCGAATAAATGCTATAAAACACGTGTAAATGTGGGTGAAGCTTCTCAAAAAATGGACAGATCGTGTGTATGTCCATGTTGACCTGGTGGGCGGAGCTTAGGACAGAGAGTCTCCAGATAGAATTTAACAAACCAAGTTTGAGACTCATCAATCAGATCCTGCATACTGCAGCTTTAAATGTGATTGGTCCTTTTCGGGGTAAACTGAATACACACTCACATTTATAAAACACTTCAAATCAAGTGGGAGTAGACGCGAAGTCATTTTTATTTTCCCAAGATGCTTCAGGGGAAATCTGATGAGTTTTCAGACTTTCAGTGTCATTCAGATCAGAAACCTGACTCCCTCCTCCTCCTCACCCACACTGGAACATCACCCTCAGACTTATTTCCTCCATCTGTAAGAGCATGTTAATCCCCCAGAGCTGGATCTGATCCCTGCAGCTGCCGACAGAGAAGAGCGCGCACACTTGCAGAAAAACAAGGAGCACAAACATGCACACACTCAGAAACAGACGAAAGAGAGGAACTGAAAAGCAGATTTTCAGAAAGAAAAAGTGGAAACATGAAACACAAGGCCGCGCTGTGAGGGAGGAAGGTCAGCATGAGTGTGCAGTCATGGAAGACAACGACACCCTCGACCCGCTGATCCATGTCCATGAACTACAGGAACAGAGACACGTGTGTTCTGATGTGACTTCACAATAGACGTTTTCAGATCAGGTCAGAATGTAATGCTGACCTCTGCTGACCTTTACTGACCTCTGCTGTATACAACTCACGCATACATTATAATCTATAAACCCTGCAGCGCCAAACTATATATGACACCCGCGCTTTTCTCTGAGCAGCTCATGTGACGACTGAAGTTCTGTCCAACAGCAGAACTTTACAACCTGCAGCAGATTCTTCTGTTCGTCTGTCATGTTTCTGAGCTCGACGAGTGAAAATCAGACTAATGCTCGGGGAAACAGCTGTTGTGTCCAGAACCCGATCAACGTTGAGTGAACATTTTTAAAATAAAAAGACATGTGGAAATCATTCTTGACTCACTGACAGATGCAAAGACAAGGTGTTCCCTTAAGCTGACGGGTCAATAATGAACCAAAAACATTTGAAAAAAAAATGTTGAGATTAACTATTAATACAGTTTAATCCTTGTTAAAACTAGCAGCGTTTGATTGAAGGTGTGATTGTATGACAGAAATTGTGTGTCGAGAATCAACGTATATGTCAACACTGGACATAAAGCAGATGTAAATCAGGTGTAAGAGGGAGGAGCAGATGTTTACATCCTCTGAAACCTGGATGTTCAGGTTTTTCTCCTGCTGTTGTGAACGTCTGACCAGGGCAATCTATACATGAACAGCACACTCTCAGAAATGTTCAGATCCATTTCTCTGAACTCTTTCCGGAGCTCATCCATGTTTGTGTCTCTCTCTGTCTCTGTCTCAGACTAAAGACGCTCTGTTCACCATCCTGAAGGACCTGCGTCCAGATGATCACTTCAACTTCATCAGCTTCTCCAGTAAAGTGAAGGTGTGGCAGCCCAACCGCCTGGTTCCCGTCACGCCGCTCACCGTCCGAGACGCAAAGAAGTTTATATTTACGCTGGTTCCTACAGGAGGTGAGACTTTTAAAACTAAAGTGAGTCCCAACTCAGTGACTTACACTAACTCTTCTGTAGCAGGTGCTACTTTAATTAAACAGTCACCCCCTGGACATTTTCCTGGACTAAATATAGAGAAATATGAAGGTCAGTAATGTACTGTACCTGCAGGTACGAACATCGATGGAGCGATCCAGACTGGCTCCTCCCTGCTTCGAGATTATCTCTCAAGCTCTGACTCGGGTCCAAACAGTGTCTCCCTCATTATCTTCTTGACGGACGGGCGACCGACTGTCGGGGAGACCCAGTCCACTGCCATTTTAGGCAGCACCCGCTCTGCTGTGCAGGAGAAGTTCTGCATCTTCACCATCGGGATTGGAAACGACGTGGATTATCGGCTGCTGGAACGAATGGCTCTGGAAAACTGTGGGATGATGAGACGCATCAGTGAAGAGGCCGACGCCAGCGTGATGCTCAAAGGGTGAGAAGACGTTTACGGGGTTCTATCCCATCACAGTCAGTCACCATGTTTACATTTCAGTTCTCATCCTGAATTGGCAAACATAAGGAATGTTTTAATGATTCTAGAAAATAAGGAATTGCATTTTACAAAAAAATATCCATATGAATATGATGTTTATATTGAAAATATTAAAAAATATAAACAACTCATGTAAGATAAAGAACAAGAGGAATTAAAATATCTTCTTTTTATTTCTTATTTCTAAAACTGATTTAACCCTGGTCTAAACCAGACTACCATGTGAACCTTAAGTGGCCTTAAGCTGGTATAAATGGATGTTATGTTCCCTGAATTTGGAGCTTAAATTAGACATTAATACTGAAAAACAGGTGAAGAGCTCAGTTTTAGACTTGGCTTAGTGTAGTCTTATATTATGAACATTTCTCCAGGAACAGGCTTCACAATTGTGAGAAATTGTTCTAAAATTAAAACAAAAAGGTACAAATTTTTCATTTTTTGATTATTATTGTCAAAAGTCAGAAATTGCTTGAAATCAGACTGACCACGTCTGACTGTGGCCTGTTGAGAACCTTCACTATTCAGAAGTCCACATTCATCTTTATTAACAAACAAGAACTGTCTTCAGTTATATTGCATATTCATACTGCATGTGTTTTCAGACTTTCCAAATACCTAATTTTCAAGGAAATACTTAACTTACTTACTTAAGATAATAAATGAATGTCCAATATCTTTTTCTGTGGAGAAATTGCACCGTTTATTATCTTTCTTAATCCGTCTTTTCTCCAAATCTGACATGAACCTCCATCTCTCATCAAGCTCGCAAGGAGCGAGGGGAGCAAATGTGATGGTGCTGAAAACTGACCTTTTCAACATGTGAAGCCACGGAATGAAACAACCTACACACGCACACACTACCCTCTGTGTGCGTGTGTGTGTGTTTGTTCAGTGGGGCAGGAATGTGTGTGTGTTGTGAAACCTAAGTGTGTGTACTTGGAGTTAACAGACAGACTCACAGATAATAGCTTTGGTCGCACTTGAACAAACACACTGGTTAACAGGTGAGGAAGTTTAACAAGAACGGAACACACACACACAGCTTAAAGAAGCAAGATGAGAAGGTATATGGCCGGAAGATCGAGGTTCACTTTTATAAACAAGACATTTGATGAAATCTGGAATAACAACCTTGTTTATCCTCTTCAAACTGCCACTGATGAAACTATGAGTGTTGTTCTCAATGGCTATAAAGACTATTGAAGGCCCAGAACAAGAAGTGCATCACAGGAAGAAACAGAGAAAGTGTAGTGATGATAAGCATCAAGAATCAACTCACCTGCAGGACAGAGTTTAGGACAGTTCAGAGATTTAAAAAATAGGCCCTGTAGATGTTTACTGCCACTTCATCAAAAACAAACATTCTGAGTGTGAACCTGCCTGACATAAACATAAACACAATAATTTTTTCACTCATGTAACAGCGATAATACTGAGTTTGAAAAGATGAACTTTAACCTGGAGACACTGTTTCTATCCTGTTTCCAGATGCAACATTGTTTTGAGTTGAAAATGCTCCAACATTTGCAGTTCAACCATGTCCTGAATGATCTCCTGCCTGGTTCTAGGTTCTATGATGAGATCGGAACACCTCTGCTCTCTGACATCAGGATCAACTACACAGAAGACTCGGTTCAGTACGTCACCCAGCATCTGTTCAACAACTACTTCAATGGTTCCGAGATCGTCATCGCCGGAAAACTCACCAACCAAAGCGTTGAATCTCTCCATGTCCAGGTCACAGCAAGCAACAATGACAAGAGCATCGTCCTTGAGACTGACGTTCCTCTGAAACCCCGTCAGATCGAGACTGAGAAACACGTGAAAGCTGCAACTGCGGCGATGGCAGGTAGCGTGAAGAGACCGGGGTCAGAGGTCGCGCAGAGGTTAGGAGTCGCTCTGGGTTTGATAGCAGAAGACTTTGTGGAACGCGTGTGGGGTTTCCTGAGTGTCAAAGAGGGGCTGCGCTCACGGCTGAGAAGCCAAACCAGCAGAGAGAGAGAAGAGCACATCCATCAGGCCACCAACCTCTCCATGACCTACAACTTCCTCACTCCACTCACCAACCTGGTGGTGGAGAAGCCCGAGGTTCTGGCTGACGGTTCTATGGCTCCAGCTCCCACCGTCAGCCCAGCATCTGCTGAGGCGGAGTCAACGGCCAATGAGCTGCCAGTTACAGAAGAGACACATCCACAGACGTCCAACACAAAGCCGAGCAGCCAGACGTCGTCTCTGCGCAACACAGTGGGTGAGATGAAGATTTATTATAGTTTCTGAAAAGTCAACCACACAAAAACAAACAGGGCTCAACCTCTCTGAAGAAACATTTCCATTAGTATCAAATACTGTATTAAATAAACACAGACGTAGGAAAATGTTTACTAGTATATTTAAAAAAATAATCCTTACACTGTAACTGGAGGCTAAACATTCACTAATTCCACTACAGCACGAAAAAGGGTGTTTATTGAGCTACAGGTGATTAATATTCACTAATTTTATGACTATTAATAAATGAATATTTGCCTTAATGTGGCTGTAAAGGATAATATGAACAAACACACCATTGTTCTGTTGCCAACATATTTAACTGTTGACAGAAAAGTTACTATGATACTTTTTAACCTATAAACAAATAACTGTTTTGCTTGTTACTAGTTTGTGTTTGTGCGTGTCGTGTATTAAACAACGTCATGGTAGTTTCGTACAGCCGTGCTATGACGACCCCACCCATGTTGGGGGGGGTACTATAGTAATGGAAAACGAGGTCCCTGATATCAAACTCAGTAGAGTCAAGCCGTGCTGTGCCAAGCCTTGCTGGAACTGTGTACTGTGAAAGCGCCAATAGTCATTTAAGAAAACACACAGATGTTATGATCATATAACTCTAGTCTCTCCTCAGAAACTGACTGATACTAACGTGTTACTCATACTGATGTTTTTTGAGAGGAGGCGCCAAACAATTAACTCGTGACTCAGGATAATTATTCTCTTCCTCGTAGGTAAATTGGAAAGAAGACCAGCCAAGAAATCGCTCACAGTCTCCAGAACATCAGGTGACTCCACGTTCTCCTGTTTCCGTCTGATCAACTCTGAACTGAACATGTTTTCAAGTGGCTCCACAGTAAAACATGAAAGAGTGAAGACTGAGGGAATGTACAGTCGACTGTGTGTGTGTGTGAGCCTGTAATTTAAATGTTCGTCAGACACTTGGCGATGATCACACAGGTTCAGAGAATCTTCTGAACATGACCTGGAAAGAGCAAAGAGCAGACAGGGTCTAATTGAAATACCAGCTCAGACTCTACGTGGCACTTTAAACACACACACACACACATGGTGCAGGTGAAGAGGACAGAGTAAAGTGTGTGTGTGCAGAGGGAGCAGTTTAAGTGAGGCCTGAAGACCCATCATTACTGATGCTCTATCATCTCTTCCCTGCTCATCTGCGGGTGGCTCTCACAACATAAACTCGGCTATCATTGACATAAAGTCAAATCATTAATATACACACACAAAACAGCTTTAGAAAAGAAGAGTCCTTAGAGAAAACCGTTTGTGTCACTAAGGTAAGCATAAATAAAGGATCTCAAACACAGAATTTTACAAAATGAGACATTTGAACTTACTGGTGGAAGCAGCAGTGGATCAACAACTTGGTGTGGGAGAGTGACTGGTTTACAAACGTCATTTTCCTGTTGTAAAAGTCTGTCTAACATTGAGATAAGAGACTTAAACCAACATAGATTAATAAAATCTGTTTGTCCTTGTATCCGGAATGGCAGCCATGTTTCTGTGTGTCCCTGGTTGTGGACAACACCAGTTTACTGGGCATGGGCACGATTAAGTCAGCACTCTTCAGAAAACCTGAATTTACACAGTTTCTTTCCTCTTCTCCTTCCTGTCACAAATCCAGCGGACGGTGACCCTCACTTTGTGGTGGAGTTTCCACTTAGTAAACTGACCGTTTGCTTCAACATCAACGGTGAACCGGGACATGTTCTTCGTCTGGTTTCTGACCACAAACACTCTGGTGAGACTCATTACACTGTTTCATTTCTTTAAAAAAAGGTTTATTTCACTGCAGGGTCTGAACCTTTGTCTGGTGTTTAACAGGTGTGACGGTGAATGGCAAACTAATCGGCGCTCCAGCACCACCAGGCAGCCACAAGCAGCAGCGCACCTACTTCAGCACCATCACCATCATCGTGGATCGTCCCAAACGCGCCTACATCGAGGTGAATCCGAAAAGGGTGATCCTGGATGGTCGAGATCGCCTGGTTCTGCCCTGTCACTCCACCGCTGAGGTGGACAGTGGAGTGCTCTCTGTGTCTGTCATTGGAAAATCTAATGTGACTGTGACAGTGGGAGGAAACATCAGCTTTGTGATTCTGCTGCATCACTACAAGAACCCGGCCCCCTATCAGAAGGACCACCTGGGTTTTTACCTTGGAAACAGCAAAGGACTGTCGCACAACTGCCATGGTCTGCTGGGTGAGTGACCACAACCAGGGTCAGATCTGTGAGTGACCACAGCCAGGGTCAGATCTGTGAGTGACCATAACCAGGGTCAGATCTGTGAGTGACCACAGCCAGGGTCAGATCTGTGAGTGACCATAACCAGGGTCAGATTTGTGAGTGACCACAAAACCAGGGTCAACTCTGTGAGTGACCATAACCAGGGTCAGATCTGTGAGTGACCATAAACAGGGTCACCTCACTGTCAGACATTAACAGGAAACAGTTCTTTACCGACACTTATCACACACAAGTATAAATATATGAACCACTATGGAAGAAGTCCTTTAAATAAATCTAAAGTTTTAATACAAAATCATGTTATTAAAATACATATAACATGATATTCGTTTAATATTTAAAAAGAGACATCAGCAGGTGACGCTTAAATTACCCGAGATTGCCTCATTTGATGCGAGGACGTTAAACCAGACTGAGTTTTAAATTAATTTGAGTTAAAATGATTTGAAATTTTAAACCTGAAGCTGACATGCAAGTCAAACGGTTTGTTCTCAGCACACCTGATCACCTGATCAACAGACACTGAAAGTAGGTTTGGACAAAAGAAGAGAAAAATTTGAAACTAAAAATGATATTTAACCACTTTTATCCTCACATGAGGTCTCAGCAAAACTGTTGATTGTAATTTCAGGTCAGTTCCTGTATGAGGAAGTGGGCGTGGCCACGCTTTCTGCACAGGAAGACACAAAACCTTCTCAAGTGCTGAAGGTCAAAGGTCGCTCAGTGCCGGTGGTTCAGAAGAGCAGACGTATTTTCAGTGGGACGCAGAGCGTGGACTGTTGGTTCGCCAGGAACAACGCAGCCAAACTGATCGACGGACAGTACGAGGACTATGTGGTGTCGCACATGTATGACACCGAGAACTGGACACATGCAACAAACCAAGTGTGAAAGTCATGAGGAGTCAAAAGCGGACAGTACTTAACTCTTTTTTACCATAATCCTCTCAAAGCAGCTACAAACTCACAAAACATCACATCTCAGCTTTGCTTGAATATATTTTTTTTTAACATGTCTAATAGAAATGTTTTTGTTATATGATGTGTATTTTTTTAAAAGAATTTTATAAATAAAACATTTAAATCAAGTTTTTTGGGTTTCTTTTTTTTGAGACATAAAAAGTCACACCTCTCACACCTAATATGAACGTCAGCATGTCTTTACCGTGGCGACCGACTGTCCAAGGGTCACACCTGGTTACCACGGAGACCAACCCCAGAAATGAACCCTCTCATCCCCGAAACACACACTGAGGAGGCACCAGCGTCGTCCCTGTCATCAGCTGGAGGTCACCGGGCTGCTGGCTCCGCCCACACAGGTGTGCTCTAGCCACGCCCCCACAGGTCGTCTGTTATTGCATTTCCACGCCACAGGAAATTAACATCACACACACAGGTTCATGTGCCAATCACCTTTACTACAGTTTCTAACAGCTGGTTAATGACTCGTCATCAACCACTTTATAAAAAAATATAAAAAAAAAAATTAAAAAAAAAACAAAACATTACAGATGGAAAAAATGTTTTGTTGCTTTTTGACCAAAAACATAAACAAATAAATGTGTGGATGATTAAATGTTGATCAAAACATTTACTAATCACTGACTTTAATTAAACCTTATTTTGTCATTTACATTTTTACATTAAAAACCTTATTCACTGTTTTTTTCCACAAATAAAACCATAATAAAGTCAAGTTCATGCAAAACAGAGAATTTAAATGCATAAGAAGAAATAAGCCTGAACTGCATTGTCTCACAGAGAAAAATCACGAAGGGAGTTTTTAGAATATTGATTGAAATGTTATAATAAAATAATGTTATGTTTCAGTACTGAAAAATTTAAGAAAACCTTTACTTTTTTTTCCTGAACTTGGTCCAGTCTGTAAAATATATGTGAAATTATTGTCATTTGGCATAAAATGAAGGATAATAATTCTTATTTCTTTATATACATTTATTTTCCATTAGCCCAGGATGAGGTTTTAATATTTATATCAGGAGCAGTGTCAGCTGTGTTTTTACGGTAGCCCATAATGGACAAACTAAAAATGTTTTGAGTTTTGAACTGTGACTTTGAACTCTAATGTTTGCTGTAAACTCTTCTCCTCCTTCATCCTGGATCGTCTCTGTTAAAGCAGCCTGTTTTTTTAAAAGACGTAACACTGATTGACAAAAACAACACGTTTGGTCCCTCATGACTGAAAACATCAACATAGCAGTGGTTTTTTTTTTTTTTTTTTTTTTTTAAAAAAAAAAAAGGAAAAGAAAAGAAACATTAATGATGATCCTCGTAACTGACACAGCAATGGCTGTAACTACACTTTTAGTTAACAAGGTGGATTAAATGGAGTGATTATATGTGACAGTAAATGTTGCGATATAAATACTTGACTGCTTTGACTTTTCTTTGGAATGTGATAAAGGAAACGTCTGTGACTTTCCCCTGCTGTAAGAAGAGTCTTCACACGTTCTGCTGCTGCGGTTACACTGAGGTTTCCCCACAGTGAAGTGAGTGTCTGATGATCTGCTGCTCACACCTTCAGTTTAGAACAAGAACAAGCAGCTGAAGTTTCACACTCACAGGTTTTATGACCTTTAATTTGAAAATCTCTCAGTGTGTGTGTGTGTGTGTAGATGGAGTAGAAGAACCATCACCTGGTTTTAAACCACCACCCAGCTGGGTCTCACTGGTCCTCCTGAATAATGCACGTTAGGAACTGGTTCCACATCACCAGGCTCCTCCCCTTCCTCCTCCTCTTCCTCTGCGTCCGTCTCGACGGTCAGCAGGACCTGAGGGACAGAGAGGAGGTTCTGGTTCTGATCCATATTCAGACTAAACACAGTTTTAATGTCATTTGTGCAGAGTGAAGGAAAACAGCAAGTGTATGAAGTGTAGCATGCGATCTCATTATCAAACTGATGTGACTACAAATGTAATGGAGGCTTGATGTTTTACAGTTGAACCAACAATTACTGTGTGCATGTGTGTGTGCGTGTGTGTGTGTGTGTGTGTGTGCACGGACATTTAAATCTCAGCTGTTTATTTGTTTCTCATCTTTGACACTAAAGCAGGGCTTTAAATCCCCGAGGAGGAGCAAAATGCCACAACAAAATGAACTTTATGGGATTATTAAAGTCCATGTGCTGCTTAATTTTGGAGGCAGGCGAGTGGAAAAGCTGATGTAAAGAGCAGAGAAGACACTCCACAGAGTCGCACACATCCAGATAAGGACAGAGTGGCAGAGGAGAACTTTACTGTGAGATCATCTCATAACCTTAACCTCTGATTTACATTCACAACTGCAGTGTTGTTGCTCTGACCCCCCCCCACACACACACACGCTAAGACCTCATCCCAGTCAATGGTCCTCTGTCTTCGGTCGTCCTCCTCATCTCTGCACTTTTCCATAACATCAGTGTGTAAATGTCACCGTTCTTTCCCAGATGAACGCTTGATTTATGCGAGCACAGGGATAAACTCAACGTGAGGGTCGCACGCCCACATGACCACATGACTCACACACTTTTTTTTTTTATTATGTGATATTTATTTCTTCATCACACTTCAAAACAATGAACTATCCCTTTAAGGTGTAAAATGAAAACCCTAAATGTTTTGGGTGTCTTTCTCACAATAAAGTCTTTTCTTTGTAACAACATATATTTTTCGACTGTTTTTCTCTGTAGTTGATCAGTAGAAACACTTTCATATCTAAAATATTCATTAGAGATTAGAGATAAGATTTTTATGACTTGAAAGGTTTAAAAGATTTTAATGTTGATTTTAAAAAAAAATGAAAACACTGACATTAATAAAAGCTGTGTTAAATGTTGTAGTCTTCAAACTGTAGATGATGAATGATCTCATATTAAACTCTTAAATATTCTTTACAATAGTCTTTATGTCCGGCTGCACAAAGATCACCTCATATAAATAAAATCAAACCTTCTCTGCAGATTTATGTGTCATATGGAAAAATTAAAGCACATTTAAAGTGAATTAACATAACCAAAAGTAAAAAAAAAAATAGTAATGATAGCTTGTAAAACTAATTAAAACAGTTTAAATTCTATTCATTTTAAGCTTTAAAAACATTATATTTATTATTATAACCTAATGTCATGTTGTCATTATGTTACCTCATATGACATTAGGTTACTTTACCTTGTTACGCTGTTCTGTGTAACGTTACAGTAAAGTACATGACACGTTACATAATTTTAAATAGTTATTAAACGCAGCGAGCCACAGCGTCTCACCTGCGATTCACTGTCACTGTTCTCTCCAGACACAGAGTCGCTCTTCTTCACCGAACCGTCGCACGAGTCGTCCACACTCTTCGTTGTCTTGTACTTCCTCATCATCAGACTGTCCACCACCCAGAACATGATGGACTGCAGACGGCGCCAGAGAGACGGGACTGGGGTCAGTTGCACAACAATATCCTTGTATTTTAGAGAAAACAAAACCATCTGGAGCCCGACGGTGAAACTCACGTTGACTATGAAGGGAACGATGAGCATGACCAGCGCCAGCTCCAGCTGAGGGTTCGAGATGTAGCTCAGCAAAACCTCCTGCAGCTGAACAAGAGGAAACAATGCTAACGTCAACATTAACGACTAAAACAAAAACTAGACATGCTCATCTGCATGGATTCTTCTAAATGTATCATGATTCTTTTAAGTGTTAATGAAAAGCCTTTGATTTCAGAAAAAAAGTTGTGAATTTGTTTTTAAAATCATTTCAAATCAGACTATTTCTTAACTGAGAATATTTATACATGCTGACAATTTACATTATACTCTATGTCAATATGTTCAATGATACATTTTGATGACAATTTTAGTTGAACAGTGAAAAAACAGTGGCACATGAAAACTCAGACTGAGAAACATTAAAATAAAAGAAAGTATAATCCAGTTATTGATTATTTATAATCAGAGTTTACTGAACTTTTCAATCAAAGACTAAATCCCCCCACACCCCCCCCCCCCCCCCCCCCCCAAAAAAAAAGTAAATAAATTAAATAATCATAAAACAGAGTTCAAATAAACAAATATGAGCCTGGATGTCATGTAAACAAACAGATTCTCTTGTTATTGCTTCAGTGTTTTCACTGGAAATCTTTTCTGTTTGTTGATTTTCTTCTCTTGGTGTTGTCAGCAAATGTTTAACATACCAAATATACATAGAAGATGTAAAAATTGTTACACGTACTTTGTTTGAAGTTCAATAATACAGCAATATCATCTAAGATTATATAAATATATTGTACGAGATAACATATTTTTTCAGCTTCTTCCTCTTTGACCTGCTAATTTTCCTCACATTCTTATATAAACCTACACTGATGACACATGACACACATGACATTTTTCCCTGCACAAACACCAGGACACTTCTCTTACTTTGGACCATCCGGGGACGAGCAGCACCAGACTGATCGCACCTTTCTCCAGAACCATGATGAGCAGGTAGACGCCGCACTGACCGAGCCACGCTGCTGCCTGAGGAGGGTCACCTGGAGCAAAAAAGAAAAAGAAAAAACATAAACAAACAAAAAAAAAAAACAATAAGAGCAAGTCACCAAAACAACAATAAAAATATAAAAATGCCAACTCATCAACTGAACATATGAAGCATTTCATTTTCACAGCTATTTCCACAAACTGAATCATAAAATCAATCATAGAAAAGAAAACAAAACTTTTACTAACAAAAGAAAAGAATAGAAAAGATGTATTAAATCTTCTAATAATATGATTTTCCATGGTGGAGAAGCTTCCTACCAGCCTGCACTGCCCTCTGGTGGCAGAAGCCCAGCTGCTTCTGAACGCCCACATCATAAACACAACAGCTCAGGTGTTTTATTTTGATATAACGGACAAAGGTGTTTCATTTTGATATACCGGAGAGGAAACCGCTCACTCACCGTACTCTCCAAACACCAGCAGCGTCCACTGCTTGCGCTCCACCAGCTTCGACGCCAACTTGACGGCCAACCAGATGAGCAACATTCCCAGTGTGGCGTCCAGGAGGAAGTTCATCAGGTAGCTGTGATTTAAAACCAGGACAAATGAAATGATCCGGGACACGAATGACTCACACGGTCATGTGTGAAATGATGACAGACTCACAGGGAGCAGGGGTCTTCTTTGGTCAGCGTGGACAGGAAGACATTGGCAAAGTGGATGAAAAGAGAACCGATGGCCTGTTTTGATGTGTCGAAAAACCTGTGAGAGAGTCACTTGACTTTTTTAGATTCTTTACATTTCAAACGTCCCTTTATAATACAGATTATATTATTTCAGTCTTTCATGCTCATTTGTATATTTAAAAATAATATCTGAGGTAATTTTGTGTCTTTGTTTTGTGCCATTTGAGCTTCAATGTGGTTGTTTTTATGTCGTTTCTGTCTCTTATTTGTCTTATTTGGGTTAATGATGCTTTTGTGTAGTTGTTACATTGTCTTTTTTAGGTTGTTTTTTTTTTTTTTTTAAGCACTTGCTAAAGAGAAGAAGGACATTTTCTGACCAGATCCTCCACGGCCGTCTGATTCCAGCAGGTTCACGGAATCTTTTCACTGTAGGATGAAAAAAAAAAAAAACAAAAAAACAAAAACATAAGAGTTCACACTGTTTCTGTTTCAGACCTCGTGTCTCTGCTGCAGCACGCAGAGAGAGAGCGAGGGCAGATCAAAAATAAACACCATCACGAACCATATTTGTCTTTCAAGTCGCTGCTGCAGCAGAACTTACGCAAAAAATTTTGCAGAACTCCAGAGCAGACGATCACTGTTCAACGCGAGAAGAGAAAACATGAGCTTTTTCCTGCATTTTACTAACTATATATCAATGCTTTAACTGTAAATAATTCTTATTTATAGTCATTGATCAAGTAACAAGTCCGAAAACATTTGCTTGTTTCAGCTTCTCCAAAAGAAATTGTGTTGCTTTTTTTAGTCATTACAATTAATTAACACATTAATTCAAAGTCAAGTTAAAATTATTTAATTTATTGCATTAAAACAATCATTAGCTACAGTTGAATTTACCCAAAGGTCTCAATTATTTTCCAAATCTAGAATTGGTGAGGATGTCAGTAAAGTATATTTATGTGAATTGGTGTAAGTGTTAAAATTATTTCACAGTTACTCATGAAGAAACTTTTCTGTCTCTGAACATTCAGCCTTTTTCATGGATTATGTGAGTGAGGGAATAATGAGGGAAGGGAAATCCCTGGAACTGTTTAAATGACGAGCAGTTGAAAACAATTTAAAACAGATTAACGTTGCAGACTTGACGTACAGCACGTCTAAGATTACACTGAGATCATCTAAATGCTCCGCTGCTCTCCAACATTAAAATAATGTATATTATTATAACAGATCCATATATATGTTGACCTAAAATGACACATGAGTGAATTTAGGACGTTAAAGGGGGATATTGAGTTCTCTACTAATGAGTAACTCAGGTAACTGAGGTTAAAGGTCATTGATCTTATTATTCTGCAACATTTGACAGCACTGAGGTTCAGCTGCCTCATCGTTGACCTTAAAAAGTGGACACTCTTTATTTCATCATTATCTTAACATGCGTTAGTGGTTATGCAGCATCCACATCGACTTTTAGTTCAGTATGTTCAGACTCATTTGGAGAAAATAAAGCCTTAAGTCCTGGTTGAGTAAAAGTCTCAATTTAATTCTTACAACAGTTTAATTTAATCGATTACACACATTTGAGTTCACTAATGTTTCCTGTGTGTGTTCTAACAAAATAGTTGTTACTGCAATTGGGGATTAATTTCTCAGAGACTGGGTCTTGGTCCCCTGCTGGGCACTTAAGGTACTGCAGGTGATGGCTGAGAGACGTCATTTACAATCTGACTAAAAAGCGTATTTAAATTTCAGTTAAGTTTCAAAATAATCATGAAATATTTGTGAATCACTTTGAAAGCGTATCCACATTAATGGATAAATGTGAACCATTCCTTTAAATAATTCCCTGCGGTGAACAGTCAGCTGCCATAGTCACATAACTTGTGACTGTTATTGTTCAGGCAGCTGAGTTAAAGTCACACCAAGCTTTAAAAGAAACTAGAGATTTTTGCTGCTAAAACACAAACAACTGCAACATGGTGCAAATAATCTGATATTATATTTATTGTTATGTAATTATACAGTATATTCTATATCTGTACCATGAAATTGAAACCCACTGAGGTCAGATCTGGAGCTCACCTCTCTTACTTGAGCAAAAGTCAAATATTGTGTGTATGAATATTAATAAATATATAAAGAAGATTATAATTCAGCTGTTAACTGTCCACTGAGTAAATGAAATTTACTCTGCTCTGGAGACACTGCCATCTTGTCTCAATTTCAGGTACAGGCCGGATTCCTCATAAGAAACATCACATTTTGTCATTCTTCCTTGATCACTTGCTAATACATTAGTGTGGTATGGCGAACTTCTATTATCTGTTTGATTAGACCCTTGCGGTGAAATTCGGCGTATTAATATGTGCCACAAACAGCACGTAATTTCATTAAAATGCGTACTTAAAGGACGCGATTTCACATACAGCAACAGGCAGCTGCCTGGTCCAATATGTAGACGTGGAAGAGGTTGGTTGCGACCGCAGTTTAAAGAAAACAGTGATTTTATTTTAATGTGTTATGATGATAACACCTAATACATGCCGAAATTAACAAAACGTGCACCGTAGTCCGATAGTGTTCTGAGATTTGTTTTAATTGACATAAATTGTCGGCAATAAGCAAGTGAATATTAAATTATTAGAAATGTCAAAGCAGTTTCGTGCCCAGGAACGAAAACAAACGTCAACACAACGCAACGTGAATGAACGTTAGTGTGTAAAGTCTAAGGTGCGTTTTCAGGTTTCTAGGGTTACACAGGCGCGTTTGTGTGTGTTTATGGTGGGATTAGACCTACACATGAGCGTACTGAAGGCGACCACAGCCAGCAGACCCTGGATCAGAACACCGAACCTGTCAGTCAAAGCTCCGTCATCACAGCCGCGAGGCTTCGCTCTGTTCATGTCCGACATGTTCGTCACTTCAGCGGGAACAACCACGTCAAGAAGCCGCTTCCCGAGGAGAACCTGGTTGTATCCGTACATGTCCATGATGGGGAGAAAAACAGGCTCGATCTCTTTTTCTGTCACGATTCAAACAACAACAAACATCGACGGCGGTTTAAGTTCCTGCTTTTAATCAAAACGAACATTTACACTTCACAGTTTCCACAACATCGAGCTTAATTTGATACAAAAACAAACAAAGCCATCGATTTTCTGACCAAGATCCATGTTTACAATAAACACACTGACTGTCAAGTCGACACACAGTCGACAACAGCTTCCGGCCTTGCAACTTAAAAATAAAAGCCTAAGACCGTTTCCGGTTTAACGTCAGACTCTCCAAAACGAAAATGTAATTTATGTAAGTGTCATCATATGAAATAATATATGAACACATGATATAAAACACGTGTGTTCATACATCTTGTGATTAAAACGGTAGAAACCATGTTCGTGAAACCTCTCTGTCTTTCAGGTCATAACAGTTACATCTGAAGTTTTAAACATACACTTAAAGTCTCTTTTTACACTGAAACAATAATAAATCAAGATACAATTAAGCTGCATGAAATTATAAAAAGTTGATTCACCCTGAACCTCGTGGCTGATGCGTTTTTCTCTTTGATACTAATTTTCGGATGCTGTTATTGTTTTCTCTGTGACGTCACCGAATTATAAATATATAATTACTGTCGATCAAATAATCATTTAATTTATTTTCTTTCTTTTTTTAACACAAGTTGGCTCTTTGTCAGGCTGGATTTGCTGTCTATCTATCTATCTATCTATCTATCTATCTATCTATCTATCTATCTATCTATCTATCTATCTATCTATCTATCTATCTATCTATCTATCTAGCTGTCTGTCTGAATCTCAGATTATTCATATTCATGTAGAAAACCAGAAGAATCATGAGCAGCGCTCTTCACACTCTCTGTTTGTTACATATGTTACTCATATTAATTTATTATGACAATGTCAGGCAAACTAGAGGAAGCCAAGCTCCTATGATGTGTTTATCCTGATAGTTTAACAGCTGTTTGTTAGATACAAACATGTTGGTTTTGTATTTATTTGGGGTTTATTCAGACTCTCCATCTATCCATGCATCCATCCATTAACCGTCAACTGCATATCCAGAGTCAGATCATGGGGGTAGCAGTATTAGCAAAGAGCCCCAGACTTCCCTTTCCCCGGCCTCCTCCACTAACTCTGACTGGAGAATCCCAAGGCACTCCCAGGCCAGTGAGGAGATATAATCTGGTCCTGGGTCTGCCCCAAGGTCTTCTACAAGTTGGACGGGCCAGGAACAGCTGTATCAGATGACCGAACCACCTCAACTGGCTCCTTTCCACACAAAGGAGCAGCAGCTCTACTCCAAGTCTCTCCCGGATGACTGAGCTTCTCACCCTGTAATCTTGTTCTTTCGTTCATGACCCATTGCTCATGGCCATAGGTGAGGGTAGAAACAAAGATTGACTGGTACATCGAGAGCTTTGCTCTCTGGCTCACCTCACTTTTTGTCACACATGATGCAGTGCAGTGAATGCAGCACTGCACCCGCCGCTCTGATTCTCCAGTCAGTCTCATGCTTCATTGTTCCCTCACTTGTGAGCAAGACCCGGAGATCACTAGGGGCAAGGACTCGTTCCCCACCTGGAGTAGGAAATCCATCGGTTTCCTACTGAGAACCATGGCCTCAGATTTAGAGGAGCTGATCATCGTCCCTGCCGCTTCACACTCAGCTGTGAACTGATTCAGTGAGCACTGAAGAGCTAAGGCGGATGGTGCCATCAGGACCACATCATCTGCAAAAAGCAGCGATGCGGCCCTCCGGTCACTGACCTGTAACCACTCCTCATCACGGCTGAGCCTGAAAATTCTGTGCATGAATATCACAAACAGGATCAGGGACGACACAACCCTGGTGGAGGCCAACACCCACGTATGCCCATGTAATTGGCACACACCCTCTGGTCCCCTTTCAGTTTGCCACTCCTTTTTTTTTTTAATTTTCTAAATATGCACAAATGTAATTTTAAAAACCTCACAACCTCAAAGCAGACAAAGCTCTGTGTCCCCTCATGTGATCTCTGGTCATTTTAAGGCGGGCTTAGACCCCACGTTGGGAAGCATGGGCAAAGAGATTTTGAAGAGAGCTTGAAGCTCTGGTAACCGCTGAACCTTTTTTCCCCAATTCTTTACAAATGAAAGACATGTTACATAAAGAAACAAAACAAAACAAACTTACATTAGTGTTACGACTTTATTCTCGTAATATTATTTTCATAATTAAAAAAAAAAAATTCTCTTAGTCTGGCCCTAGTACTCCGTCATAGTTTTTATCCTCATCAACTTCTTTTTATATTTTGTGCTTTAAACACTGTTTTCCTTTTATATACTGATTTAGGGTAGTGTGATAATAATTTCGGGCCCATGGTTGGTGTAGTGGTTAGCCTTTGCAGCAAGAGGTCCCCGGTTCACAACCCGGTTGGAACAAGGGGCCCTCTGCAAGGAGTTGGCATGTTCTCCCCGTGGTGCGTGGGTTCTCACCGGGTACTCCGGCTTCCTCCCACAGTCCAAAAACATGCAGATTTGGGGACTAGGTTAATTGGACACTCTAAATTGCCCGTGGGTGTGAATGTGAGAGTGAATGTTTGTCTGTCTCTATGTGGCCCTGTGATGGATTGGCGACCTGTCCAGGGTGTACCCTGCCTATGTTAGCTGGAGATAGGCACCAGCGTGTGAAAGAGTGATAATAATTTCCTGAATTTGTGATTTTAAAGAGCTGAGACCAGAAAGCAGTTGCAGTCTTTACCATTTCTCTACTCATCTAATATCTCAATTCAATCCTGTAAATGCAGCATTTATAAAGAAAAATGTCCTTTGTGTGTTGCGGAGTATGAATGTCCAATAGAGTACAAGGAAGTGTCCGCTGGTCTGCTGCAAAAAATATTCACAGACAGGAGGGAAGAATAATGTATGTGGATAAAATTATCTATGTGTTTCTCAAAGAACAGGTTGGTCCAAACGATTCCGTTTGCAAGCAGGTTTGACAAGTTTTATACAAAGAGAATCAGTGACAGTGGTTTCCAAATAACTCCTGACCTCAAAATCTCTGTCGTGCAAACAATAACAAAAGGACACACATCTCTAAAAACGTAATACAAAGATTTGCAAACTAGTTTTTAATTAAAGGAACACTTTTACAATTTACAGTGCAATAATAAAAACAGGTATGGTTCTATAGTTGGTGTAAGTGTATATTTTCAATATCTGACTTCTTTGCCATTTATATGTTTTTTGTATTTTTGTGAGCAACACTTTGATCAACTGGCTGTTTTCAAAAGGTGCAATAGAAATAAAAAATTGACATGACTTGAAAATATATTGACAAACTTTTAAAATATTTAATTGGAGAGGTTTAACGTATAATGTATAACATGTAATTTTCCCATAAAACATTTTCTCAAAATACAACAATTTAAAGTGGCATAAATTGTCCATTCATGCTTCTTTTCTTCACCAACCGACACCATCAGTTGTCAAATGCAGCAGATCTTTAATTTAGATAGCTCAAACAATTAAAAGAAATATAACCAATCAATTGCCATGATTAATCACATCTAATTGCACTTTTCATCATCCATCACTTCTGGTCAGAGCAGTTGAGTTGCAGAGTAAATTTTGGCAGCGCCTTCAAATTTAGACTTTGTCTTTAGATGAAAAAGCTTTTTAGTTTTGACAAAAAAAGTTAGATTTTAGTTCAACTTGAGTAATTTTAGTAGTAATTGTATCCCTACTAGTTTTAATCAAATTGTAGTAGATATAAATAGTTCCATTTGAGTCAACTTCTCTTTTTTTGTAAAAAAAAAGTAAAAAAGTATCCATGATATCAAGAAAGAGGTTTTATTTACCCAAAATGATTCCCCATTACTTGAGAAAGTAAGAGATGTAGAAAGCAAAATTATAGGTAACACCACTTAAAGGGAACAAAAGTGAACGGATATTTTACTAAATTTACCAAACGTCACGTTTTGAAAAGCCTCTATTTAAATAGTTGACTAGAAACGTTTCCCTCTTAACCACACCCCTAACAAAAACGAAGATTAAAGTAAATCACTCACACGAGTTTGATGCATATCTATGATATGGCAGGTGACCATTCCACTGCAATAAAAAGCACAGCATCAATACATTTCAATATTTGTTAGGATTAATCATTTTATCAATATCTGTCCATTACTTTTTGAGTTGTGCTTCTCACAAACAGGCCAAGGACAAAACCTTAGCATTAGTAGCAAACATGGAGCTTCACAATGTTGGATCTGCTCTTTTCTGAGCAGCATTAACCCCAGTACCACTTTTTAAGACTTCGAAAAGCTTGGTACCCTCTGTGTTGCTGTAAGTAACTACATGTTTTGCAGGCATGTGTTCTACCAAACTGTGCTCTTTCAACTTTATACCTTTTTTTCCATTCAAAGTATTTCATATATTCAGCATCATTTTGGTCCAGGTAAAGTAGCCTGTCTGCCAGCTCCTTTGCAGTGGGAAAGTCTTCAACATGAATGAAAGATTCAGCTGGGACATGGTCCTCATAATTTTGTCTTGGAGGGCCCAGAGTAACAGGTACAGTCCCTAACAGCAGAGGGCGGTATAACTTCTCTGAAATATAGTCTTTGTGCACAGAGTTTTCAAAGGACAGGTAAAATTTACAACTAGATACTGTCTGATTATATTCTATTTTACTGATGCGTTTTCTAAAAGCTTTCCCATAAACAGTTATATTAACATGTTTTTTCAATTTATTGTAGAACTTGACTCTTGTATGATGCTCATTCCAGTTGCTCACAATCCAACAGACCAGTTTGTCCTTTGTTGGCAGTTTGAAAGCCTCCTCTCCAGGTTCTACTGGCTCCAAATGTCCATAAGGCACAGGGATGTTTGACTCAAGGCGATAATTGCAGGTCAAGTTAAATAACTGATCCATATTAGGGAATGGCTGTGAGTTTGTAGGTGACTCCATATTAAACCACACCCATTTCTGGAACCAGGGACGTGGCTCTGTTGGCAAGTTGTTCCTTCTTATGTCCCTGTGGTGGATGAGAACCCCATGGGCTTTATGATAAAGAGACCTGTCAACAGTCAAGTGGCATCTTTTGATATTGAATATTTCGCAGCTGAGATCAAACTTAAAGCCAAACGGCCAGAACCAGATCAACACAACAGTGTCAGGCTCAGCATCTTCCTGGATCTTCTGGATGTCAGTTGGGTTGATCTTCTGCTCAGAGGAACAGTTGAGGTTTGATCTGTGCTTCACTGCGTCCACCGGACACTGACAAGTGTGATTACCTCTCTTCATGTAAATGTCAAAAGTGGGGATGTTGAAATCAGGCTTGTAATATAAAAAGAAAATTCCAGCAAAACACAACATCATGATGAAGATGAAGGTAAACTTGCGCAGGAAAGTCATCTGGCAGCCTGTGAGGAACATGACTCACCTGTGCAGAGAAAAAAAAGTCATAGACAGAACATTTAATCATTAATTTGTGTTGTCTTCTGTCCAATGGACAAGCATTTTTAAAAGTCAGATTGTACAGATCGTAGGAACACAACATCAGGAATAGGTGTTAACTGACCTGATGAAACAAACCAAAACAAAACAAACTTACATTAACAGAAATAAAAAAGAAACACACACACACTAACCCTGGATAGTCTCCATTTTAGGTAAGATTCTGTGGGATGTGTGGGGGGTCCCTGCCCTTTCAGATGTCCGTGCACATCACTATACTCTTTTGCGCTTTAAATGTGGACTATTACATATTTACAGTAATCTTCCCTCAAATCTGTTTCATGAATGATCTAATGACAGATTTTCAAATTGACTTGTTCTGTGTCACTGAAACATGGTTTCAAGAAAAAGAATATGTTAGTTTCAGTGAATCAACACCAAGCACTTTAATGCTCCAAAGCTCAGGCCAAGGACTTTCCACCATTTTTAATCAACATACCTCAATTCAATCCTGTAAATGCAGCTTTTACAAAAAAATGTCCTCTTCCCTTTGTGTGTTGCGGAGTATGAATGTCCAGTAGAGTACAAGGAAGTGTCCGCTGGTCTGCTGCAAAACATATTCACAGACAGGAGGGCAGAATATTGTATGTGGATAAAATTACCTACGTGTTCTTCCAAGAAAAGGTTGGTCCAAGTGATTCTGTTTCCAAGCAAGTTTGACAAGTTTTTACACAAAGAGAATCGATGACAATGGTTGACAATTGCAACAAATGCAAACAATAACAAAAGGACACACATCTCTAAAAATGTAATACAATGATATGAAAACTAGTTTTTAATTAAAGGAAGTAAGTAACTACATGTTTTGCAGGCATGGGTTCTACCAAACAATGCAATGCTAATTTTATACCTTTTTTTACATTCAAAGTATTTCATATATTCAGCATCATTTTGGTCCAGGTAAAGTAGCCTGTCTGCCAGCTCCTTTGCAGTGGGAAAGTCATCAACATGAATGAAAGATTCAGCTGGGACATGGTCCTCATAATTTTGTCTTGGAGGGCCCAGAGTAACAGGTACAGTCCCTAACAGCAGAGGGAAGAATAACTTCTCTGTAATATAGTCTTTGTGCACAGAGTTTTCAAAGGACAGGTAAAATTTACAACTAGATACTGTCTGATTATATTCTATTTTACTGATGCGTTTTCTAAAAGCTTTCCCATAAACAGTTATATTAACATGTTTTTTCAATTTATTGTAGAACTTGACTCTTGTATGATGCTCATTCCAGTTGCTCACAATCCAACAGACCAGTTTGTCCTTTGTTGGCAGTTTGAAAGCCTCCTCTCCAGGTTCTACTGGCTCCAAATGTCCATAAGTCACGGAGATGTTTGACTCAAGGTGATAATTGCAGGTCAAGTTGAATAACTGATCCATATTAGGGAATGGCCGTGAGTATGAAGGTGACTCCATATTAAACCACACCCATTTCTGGAACCAGGGACGTGGCTCTGTTGGCAAGTTGTTCCTTCTTATGTCCCTGTGGTGGATGAGAACCCCATGGGCTTTATGAAAAAGAGACCTGTCAACAGTCAAGTGGCATCTTTTGATATTGAATATTTTGCAGCTGAGATCAAACTTAAAGCCAAACGGCCAGAACCAGATCAACAACAGTTTCAGGCTCAGCATCTTCCTGAATTTATCCTGTTTATCTTTTATATACTGATTTATACTGATAATTGCAAACAGGTCAAGTCGTTCAAAGCAAGGATGGGGTGAGGTTCACCACATTGTGAACAACTGTGTGAGCAAATAGTCCAACAGTTTAAGAATAATGTTTCTCAACATCTATCCACAGTATCGTTAAAATATTTAGAGAATCTGGAGCAATCTCTGCATGAATGCAGCAAGGCTAAAACCGACATTGAATGCCCATGACCTTTGGTCACAGTCATAAGTCCTCCCTTCTTCTTTGTACCCTTTTTTCTTTTCAAAGTATCTCATATGTTCAGTATTGTTTAAGTCAAGGTAAAGTAGCCAGTCTGCCAGCTGTTTTGTGGTGGGAAAGTCATCATTTCTCATAATTTTGCCTTGGAGGGCCCACAGTAACAGGTGATAATGACAAGGTGATGTAAATAAAACACGTTGACTCCCAACATTTAAAACTTTTAGGGAGGTAGAATCTGACATCAACAGTCATATTATAAACCTGTAACTTGGGGTTCTTCATAATTTTGCTGTGATTTATCACAATTCATTGTATTTTTTCATCACCCACCAGCCACCTCAGGTCAGATCAGCTGAAATGCAGTGTTCACTTTGGCAATTACTTTAGTTGTAGACATGATTATTAATGCTGACGCTCGTAAATCACCATAGAATTAATCAAGATTGAATTACCACAAATAAAGCGATTTTAAATTAAGATACTATTTGTAGCTCCCTCCAGTAATAAGCACGAGACCTGAGATCATAGTTTATTCCACAAATGACCAACCAGTACAACCTACCAACCTGCACACACACACACCCGTACAACCCCCCCCCCCCCCCCCCCCCCCCCCCCCCCCCCCCCCCCCCCCCCCCCCCCCCCCCCCCCCCCCCCCAAGCAGGCCCGGCGGCGCAAAACTTCTGCAAAGCCACACACCCACTATGCCTTGGATGATGGACTGTTTAAAGATTAGGCTACATATACAATCAAATGTTTATGTGCTGCTTGTATAATTCTGACGTGTGCCAATATTACATTCAACCAGTAATTGTGGACTAATTGAAGTTTCTATGTGGTTCATGGGTGTGGAAGTAATTTCATTGTACTTGTACAATGACAATAAAGGCATTCAATTCAGTTCAATTGTGAGAACTGGGATCAAAGAGAAAACAAATCAAAACAAATAAGCAAGAATACAAAATTCAACATAGGTATGTATGTCCTCAATTACAAAAGAAATTGCCTTAAAGAATATAAAGTAATAGAATGGAATACAGCTCAAACATAAAATTTGGTTACTTCATAAAGTATGTCTATTTATGTTCCACATAGATTTCACGTAAAATAAGATTAAATGTTTGACAGCAAAATACTTAAAAGTAGTCCTTTGCACATTAAACAATATCACTGAAAAAAATGATGCTTAAACATACCTCGTAGGCTGCTAAATCTTGAGGCTGAGTTTGAGGGTCCCCCCCGTAGATCCACCACAAGGCACTATATGACAATTGATGGTGTTATGGACAGGTTATGAAATGTTTATGGGATGGCCACTAATAAACCAACCTTACCATTTAATTTTTAATGTACTTTAATTAAAAGGAGTTGTGTGTAATTTAAAAAAAATAGGTACAACTTAAAATGTTTTGAGAGACAGGTCATGTGGTTAGGAATTAATTGTAAACCTGTTGATCTGGTCAAATACTTAAAAAAAAGTTATTTTGTGTAGAACATATCAAATATGTATTTTATAGAGGACAGTATAACATGTGGGGTGCCTCAAGGATCAATCCTTGGGCCCCTGTTATTTTTATTATATATTAATGACATGCCAGCTGCAGTAAGGTGTAAAGTGTTATTATATGCTGATGACTCTGCTTTTCTTGTGCCAGGGAGCAGTGTCAAGGAGATTGAGAAATCCCTAGGTTCCGAACTTGAATCAGTCAGCCAGTGGCTTGTTGATAACAAGCTTTCTGTGCATCTTGGCAAGACTGAATCAATTCTGTTTGGTACCAAGAGGAAGTTGTCAAAATTAAGCACTTTCAAGGTAATCTGTAATGGGACAGAAATTGTGTCTAACGCAAGTGTGACATACTTAGGTTTAACTTTGGATCAATCACTTACCGGTGATTTTATTGCTGCAAAAGTTTTAGCCAGATGTTCGGGCAAATTAAAGTTTTTATATCGCAAGACAAAAGTTCCGGATTTCTCTGTGAAGAAATTATTAGTACTGACTCTGATACAGTGTCATGTGGATTTTGTTGGTTCTGCATGGTTTTCTGGTTTGACTTTGAAACTTAGAAACAAATTTCAAGTGTTACAGAATAATGTTATTCGGTTCCTGTTAAAAATCCCCTCCTCATTTTCATATAGGTAGGGAGGAGTTCAAAACTGCAGGGTTACTACCTGTTCATCTGAGAGTTGAACAATTGAAATTGAAGCATATTTTTGTGAATGGTCATGCTCCAAAGTACTTATCTTCTAGTGTAACCATGATTTACACTCAGCACCATCATAACACTAGGGCCAGCATTTGTTCATGCGTAGTTCCTAGAGCAAATAATGCAGTTAAAAAATCTTTCTTTTATACTGGTATGTTGGCATGGAATAGTCTACCTACTGTAACTAAACTGCTAACGTCTAGAGCAATTTTTAAAAGACAGGTTATGCAGTTTTTATGGAACAAAGTTGACTTAATTTGAATAGCTCATAAATAACTGCATGTGCTGTCCCTTCACCCCCATTGTTGTCCCCCTCTGTATTTTTGTTTGTATTTTTATAGTCTTAGTGTGCGTGTCTTTGTGTATATGTTTTTATGTGCTACACCAAGGACCATGCTGGAAATAAGTATGTTACTTTTGCATGTTATCCTTTGGATTCTGTATTTTATATGTTTAACCAGAAATAAATCAAATCAAATCAAAAAATCATCAGGATTTTGGAAAACTCATTTAGAAACACAATGACTCATTTGCTGTATATTCTTCCATCCAACCTGTGAATATTAAGTGCAGGCCATTGCATCCTGGTACAATGTTTGTCAGTCACACCCAACCTCACAGACAAAGGAACAAAGACACTTTTTGTGATTGATGCATGTTTGACTTTTGTCAAAATTCTGTCTTTAAATTTAGTGAATTAAGGCTGTTAAACAATTAATGCAGAATCAGAGAAAGTATCCATGATATTAAGATATTAAGTTTTTATTTACCCAAAATGATCCCCTGTTACATGAGAAACGTAAAAGATGTAGAAAGCAAAATTACAGGTAACTCCACTTAAACTGAACTGATATTTTAGTAAATTTACCAAACATCAAGTTTTTAACAGGCAAAAGTGTCGGAAGTATTTAAATAGTTGACTAGATACTTTTTTCACCCCTAACAAAAAAGAAGATTAAAGTAAGTAACTCACAGTTTGATGCATATCTATGATAAAAGAGCTTTCATTTATCATAACACTAATTCATCTGATTTATCTCCCCTCCTTTTTGGGTTACCCAAGCCACCACTGTCATTAGGTTTTTTTGTCCCTAATAAAGTGGCAGGTGAGCATTGAGTTGTGCATCTCACAAACAGGCCAAGGACAAAACCTTAGCATTAGTAGCAAACATGGAGCTTCACAATGTTGGATCTGCTCTTTTCTGAGCAGCATTAACCCCAGTACCACTTTTTAAGATTTCGAAAAGCTTGATACTCTCTGTATTTTCTTAAGTAACTACATGTTTTGCAGGCGTGTTCTCTGCCAAAGATTGACAGGTTCATTTCATATCCTTTTCTCCATTCAAAGTATTTCATATATTCAGCATCATTTTGGTCCAGGTAAAGTAGCCTGTCTGCCAGCTCCTTTGCAGTGGGAAAGTCTTCAACATGAATGAAAGATTCAGCTGGGACATGGTCCTCATAATTTTGTCTTGGAGGGCCCAGAGTAACAGGTACAGTCCCTAACAGCAGAGGGCGGTATAACTTCTCTGTAATATAGTCTTTGTGCACAGAGTTTTCAAAGGACAGGTAAAATTTACAACTTGATACTGTCTGATTATATTCTATTTTACTGATGCGTTTTCTAAAAGCTCCCCCATAAACAGTTATTTTAACATGTTTTTTCAATTCATTGTAGAACTTGACTCTTCTATGATGTTCATTCCAGTGACTCACAATCCAACAGACCAGTTTGTCCTTTGTTGGCAGTTTGAAAGCCTCCTCTCCAGGTTCTACTGGCTCCAAATGTCCATAAGGCACAGGGATGTTTGAATCAAGGTGATAATTGCAGGTCAAGTTAAATAACTGATCCATATTAGGGAATGGCCGTGAGAATGTAGGTGACTCCATATTAAACCACACCCATTTCTGGAACCAGGGACGTGGCTCTGTTGGCAAGTTGTTCCCTCTTATGTCCCTGTGGTGGATGAGAACCCCATGGGCTTTATGATAAAGAGACCTGTCAACAGTCAAGTGGCATCTTTTGATATTGAATATTTCGCAGCTGAGATCAAACTTTTTGCCAAACGGCCAGAACCAGATCAACACAACAGTGTCAGGCTCAGCATCTTCCTGGATCTTCTGGATGTCAGTTGGGTTGATCTTCTGCTCAGAGGAACAGTTGAGGTTTGATCTGTGCTTCACTGCGTCCACCGGACACTGACAAGAGTAATTACCTCTCTTCATGTAAATGTCAAAAGTGGGGACGTTGAAATCAGGCTTGTAATATAAAAAGAAAATTCCAGCAAAACACAACATCATGATGAAGATGAAGGTAAACTTGTGCAGGAAAGTCATCTGGCAGCCTGTGAGGAACATGACTCACCTGTGCAGAGAAAAAAAAGTCATAGACAGAACATTTAATCATGAATTTGTGTTGTCTTCTGTCCAATGGACAAGCTTCAAAGTGGGACTTTGTCTTGAATTAGTTTTTGTTGATCATCATCCGTTAATTTAATTGTTATTGCTTTAACCTGTTTATCTTTTTATATACTGATTTAGTGTGTTTTATAGCTTCACATATTTTTTTTTTTATGAGTTTGTGCTTTTAAAAGGTTGTCATTTTTTAACAGTGGTATTTTCTGTTATAAAAAGAACCACACACTTCGAGAGACAAAAACAGAGGTTGTGAGTGTAGTGATAGTTTGTGATGTTACACCAATTCCAGTGAAGTTGGGCCATTGTGTAAATGTTCAGTAAAAGCACAATACAATCCAAAAGTGTAGTAAAGAAAAAGGCAACTGGACTTAGTTGAATTTCTTGAAGACGTTTGGCCTCTCATCCAAGAGGCTTCTTCAGTTCTGTTTGACTGGTGGAGAGTCTGGAACTTATAAACTCTTGAGTTTATAAGTCTGGTGTCTGGTGTTCAGTCAAACAGTCAAACAGAACTGAAGAAGCCTCTTGGATGCGAGGCCAAACGTCTTCAAGAAATTCAACTAAGTCCAGTTGCCTTTTTCTTTACTACACTTTTGGATACCATGACCTGGATGACTGAGAATCTTCACAGACAAGCACAATACAATGATTTGCAAATTCTTGAATACAATTTAAAACACTACAAAGATATTTAATGTTCAAACTGATAAACTTATTATTATTTTTTATGTAAATATTCACTCTTTTTTAATTTGATGCTTGCAACATCTTCCACAAAAGTTCGGACAGAGTCAACAAGACTGCTAAAGTTGAGGAATGCTCAAAGAAAACCTGTTTGGAACGTTCCACAGGTGAACATGTGAACTGCAAACAGGTCAAGTCGTTCAAAGCAAGGATGGGGTGACGTTCGCCACATTGTGAACAACTGTGTGAGCAAATAGTCCAACAGTTTAAGAACAATGTTTCTCGACATACAATTGCAAGGAATTTAGGGATTCTATCCACAGTATCGTTAAAATATTTAGAGAATCTGGAGCAATCTCTGCATGAATGCAGCAAGGCTAACATTGGATGCCCATGACCTTTGGTCACAGTCATAAGTCCTCCCTTCTTCTTTGTACCCTTTTTTCTTTTCAAAGTATCTCATATGTTCAGTATTGTTTAAGTCAAGGTAAAGTAGCCAGTCTGCCAGCTGTTTTGTGGTGGGAAAGTCATCATTTCTCATAATTTTGCCTTGGAGGGCCCACAGTAACAGGTGATAATGACAAGGTGATGTAAATAAAACACGTTGACTCCCAACATTTAAAACTTTTAGGGAGGTAGAATCTGACATCATCAGTCATATTATAAACCTGTAACTTGGGGTTTTTAATCATTTTGCTGTGATTTATCACATTTCATTGTATCTTTTCGTCACCCACCACCTCAGGTCAGATCAGCTGAAATGCAGTGTTCATTTTGGCAACTACTTTAGATTTAGACATGATTAATAATGCTGAAGCATGCAAATCACCATAGAATTAATCAAGATTGAATTAACACAAACAAAGCATTTTTAAATTTAGATACTATTGTTCATTGACACATTTGGGTTGCACGAAACTAGGAAAGGGGATTAAGTTGGGATATATCAGTAATCCTGGCTAAATCCAGCCACAAGTCAGTTACATGTCAACGTTTAATGAGGAAGCTGTTTTTGAATCATTTGAGTTGTTTTAATGGCAGCACATAATCACACCTGTTGCCTTCCTGGGTCAAAACCCACTGTTTTTCACCTTTTTAGTCAACTTTGTTCCAACTCATTACCTGCCATTAAACATGTCACCATTCATTTCCTCAATATTTAATCCTCCTCAAATTTACTAACACCTTTAATCCTTGGGGTCAGTTTGACCCCAGCAATTTAAACCTCAAGACAATTTTTCCAATTATAATTATTTCCCAAAAAAATCGTTTTTTTTTTTTCATCTTTCCACCTGACTTAAATGCAGGCAAACCACTTCTATTACTGTGCACCCACTGCAGCACATCCACATGTCTTCTACTGGCCATAAGATGCTATCACTGACAAATGTCACTCTATAACAATATGTTTTAATCAAATTTAACAATGAACAAATAGTTTGATAAAATAATGTACAAACAGACAGTACCACTTCAAAAGAAATAGGATCAAATGAAATGAAAATGAAATAAAAATACAATTAATTAAAACAAATATATAAAACATAAAAAGACTGGGACAAACACTGTAATGAAACTGTTCTGTGTAGAATTTTTTTTTTGTTATTCGAGATACACTTTAAGGATTTGAAGTAATAGTTTAGTATTTTGCGCCCTCTTTCAGATTTATACAATTATTGAGTACACTTCCTGGCTAAGCCTGCTTTCATACCTGTATTTCTTTCTTATTCAGAGAGTAATATGGCAGCCTGTGAGGAACATGACTCACCTGTGCAGAGAAAAAAAAGTCATAGACAGAACATTTAATCATTAATTTGTGTTGTCTTCTGTCCAATGGACAAGAATTTTTTCTTTACGTCCTATTCATCTTTTTAAAAACTGATAGGGTGTTTAATACAGTATATTTACATGGTTTTATGTATATGTATATTTACATGGTTTTATGAGTTTGTGACTTTAAAATAATACCACATTTTTAAAAAGTGGTATTTTATGCTAATAAAAAGAGCCACACAGCTCGAGTGACAAAACAGAGGTTGTGACTATAGTGAAGGAAATTCTGCTCATGTTTGCATATTGTACTTTGGCAGAATCTGTAAGATGTACCATTCTTTAGTGAAAGGATGAGTATCCTTGCAAAACACTGACCAGTTTTGTGACTGGTCAGAATTTGGTGGTAAATTTGCCGTTTGCCGTTCTCTGGACGGTGATATTACTAGTGTTCGGTATATGAACATTTCCAGTTTGAGCGAGTAACTATAGGCTACACAGAGAAATCAATGGCACATATCTGATGATGATAAGAAGATGCACTGCTGCTGCATCCAGACTCCTCCAAAGGAGAAGACGTGTTCTGGAGGCATATAATGACTTTTTTTACTGAACAGCTTGTTTTCTCAAGACGCATCAGATAAGCTGCTTGCTTATATAGCCCATTTATAAGCTTAGACTCTTTTCAACATCTCACTTGAACTTAACAATGTTGTTTCTGGCAGTGGCACTGTTGTATCAGCGCTGATGGTCGTACTGGTTGATGGGTAAATGTCACTGTATATGATAAACACACATTGTGTGCACATCAATTGTGCAGCTTATTCAAAGTTCAGTCAGGATAACTGACATATTCCAGCTAAATATTTAGTTCTAATTTTGGGGATAAGAGGATAAGAAGCAACAGAAGCACAGACAGTGGCTGAACCACCCACGATACAGGCAAAGTCAGTAAGTCCAGGACCCCGAGCACTCAAGACCCACAGAATCCCAGGCATGGAATGACACAATTAGATAAATAACTATACTATACGGTACGTCTACTGAAACATTCACAACATTGCAATGAGAAATAGGAACCAAAATTCTCACCTTGAAGAAAAACAATGATTAAAAAAAAACTCTTCCTCTGATCCTGATCCTGTAAAGGCAGCGATCACATGTGTCCTTGTCCTCTTCTGTGAGGTTGGGTGTAACTGGCAAACAATGTACCAGGGTTGCTATTAAAATTCACACATTGAACAACAGAATATATATCCAGGAAGAGCAAGTGAGTCATTCACTGTAACCATTAATTTACTGTTAAAATAGCATTATTTTAGTCTCACAAAAATGTTTTTTTATGAAAAATACCAAACTGAAATAAGTTGTACAGTGAGTAGTCACAAGACATATGATTAAAGGGACTTTTAAGGAAAAAAAAAAAAGAAACATCTTACTGGTGGACAGTCTTCACAAAACCAACACAGAATGCAAAGTATAACAATTTGTTTTATTTTAATCAAGAACAAAGCCAAACCACTGGAGAGAGAGAGAGAGAGAGAGAGAGAGAGAGAGAGAGAGAGAGAGAGAGATTCAAGTTTCAACATATCTTTCAGACTCCTTTTAATTAAATTAAAGTACATTAAAAATTAAATGGTATGGTTTGTTTAGTTATGGCCATCCCATTAAACATTTCACAACACGTCCATTGAAGGTGCCATAAATTGTGAATTCTTGCTTCTCTTCTTTACCAACTGACACCATCAATTGTCATTTAGTGACTGTGAAATGATTACAGATCGAATTTGCCATGATTAACTGCTGCCCCTCTCCTTTCAGCATAATGGGCACTATTACATGCCAGGGTGCTGTGTGGGACATCCCCATCCTGTGTTTGCTGTGTGTTTTTGTGGGCCCTGACCGCTCTGCTTTTTCCACAGGTGTCATCAACTGTTCTGTGGAGAAGAAAAAGATTGGAAAATGCTGGAACAGGTCTCTTGGAGCCACAGAGCAGTGCTCTTTCCCTGTGCAGCTTTGGAAGCTGTGTGATTCCCCATTCCACCCTTT
Source organism: Brachirus orientalis (assembly GCA_016785285.1). Lineage (NCBI taxonomy): Eukaryota > Metazoa > Chordata > Actinopteri > Pleuronectiformes > Soleidae > Brachirus > Brachirus orientalis. Next base: position 8,865,199 of record JAFBJR010019380.1, on the reverse strand, counting down.
TCCACAACAGTAAGTGTGATACTTTAAGTGGAGAAAGCCTGCATTTCACTGTGAGCCTGGTTTGATCTGGCTGTTTAAGTAAGCAATGTCTTTTCCTCTCTTGTAGGCCAATCGGCGACTTTAAGAGCAGCTCACTTTCAGTTTACATTTTGTCAATCTATGTGAATAACCTTGTCGTCTCCGCCTCTCTCTTAAAATATACTGGGGTTTTACATTGTCAATCCCCCTTAATCCCCTGGATTTTACGAGGACCTAAAAAGACATGAATTATTTGAGAGAAATACTGTGCAGTTTCAGAAGGCAGATTCAACCAGTGTCTATGTTTAAAAAATAGTTATAAATTAAAACATTACAGGTGACTCCACTTAAATTACCAAAACTGCCTTTTCCTTGAACTGATACTATTTCTCTTCTAAAATAGGATAAAAAAAAAAAAAAGGTCACTTACGTAAAAAGTCAAAAACATAGCGTACCCCATGTTATTGCCACTCTCGATTCTTAGAGGAAACTGGTCAGTCTGGTTTGAAATGATGAAGTGTCTCACCATGTTTTCCTCACACTGTTGAAAAATAGAAATACAGCTGGTGAGACAACCTTGGTTGTGATGATTAGACATTTGAATCTTTGTTGCAACTTACTGATATTATTTCCAGTCACGTTGTTCTGCATCAGCTGCCAGTTACCTGAGCCTCTTGCGCTTATAGGCCTCGTCTGCAGCATCCTCTCAGGTCACTGTGAGCTCTATGATGCACACGCTTCATAGTGAAGGGGACCAGAGCACAAGGTCAGGTCTGAGGTTGGTGTTGGCAATTTCTGTTAGGAAGCATCTGTCAGGTTTTAATCCTCCAAAAAACCATATTACATGGAAAAAGGACCGATCATGGAGACGGATTGAATGTACGGATAAACAAAGGTTTATTTACAAAAATAACAAAAAGGTAAACCAGTCCAGAATTAACTAAAAGCGCTGAGACCGGCCGGCTGGCGAGGCGGGCTCAGGAACCGGAATCTAAAAGAGGACAAAAAACAAATTACAAAAAAATCCAAGGAAACGAAGAAGCAAACTACAGAGCCAATTAATCCAAAACACAGTTTAGCTTGACGTGGTTACCGCTCATACTGAGACAATGCACTGACACAGGAAGACAGGAAATCCGGGTTTAAGTAGGCAGAAGGTAGATGAGGAGATGAGAAGCAGCTGTGCAGATCGAGTGCCCGCCCCACCTGTCAACCGGTCACCTGTGGAATCAGGCACACACCTCCGGTAAGAGGATGCAACCAAAATAAAACTGTCCCGAGGAACGTTGGATGGGAGGACCGCGAAGGGAGGGCATCTACTCTCTCCAGTGTAGCTGCCACTCACTTCAGCACCTGAGGTGTATCGGCCTTGTGTCAGACTCGTCTTGCAGCCATCCAACATGTGCTTTAGGTTAGCTGGAGATGGACAGAGGGGTCATGTAGGGTCTTCTCCATACCACTGGCTGAGATTTTGAGGGGATGGTAGGACGTCATAAGTGGCACGTATGAGTTGGCTCAAAGTGCTTCCACGCCCCATAACTCCTTCCCTCTTTTGCTTCTCAATGTCTTCCCAGCACATCCACTGTCCTTGCCTTCGCGGTGAGACAGAATGTATTGCTCTCCCCGAGACCAAGGCCTCCACTTCCTTTTGCCCATGGCCAACAATGTCTCGGTGCTTGAGGGCTGATTTGGCCATATGTGTAGCTGCAGCTGGAGTCCACTTCCTCCCGGTCAGCCTCACTTTGGTGGTCTTATACTCCTCTGTGAGGCTGGACACAGGAAGCTCCAGGATCCCTTTACCATAGAGCCTGATGTTGCTGAAGCACCTAAAAAGGCCTAACCATTTCCTGACAAATGAGCTGACCAACCTCTAGAGCTTGTCAGCCTTTGAGATTGGCACCTAGTAGATTCTCAGGGTCCACATCAGTCGAAGTAGGAGATTAAACTGATGGCACCATAGCTTCCTCTGGTGTCCTGTCTGAGCTGCGCCACTTGGTCTTTATTGCTCACACTATTACTTTTATTTATCTCACTCATTTTTCTAATGATATATCCTTATGTACACATGGTATTCTTTCTGTCATTCTCTCTGTGTTATTTGATATATATCTGTCAATCTATACAGCTGTTTGAATGTCACAGGCTGTGATGCTTTTATCATGATTTCAGAGAAATCAGTAAACACAAGAAAAAAGGACTAATGCAAAAACGAGGTGGAAAAAAAAAGGAATAACAAGGTTTTATTTACAAAAAAATCCAAACACAAAACACCAGTCCAGTAGGGAGAACTAAAAGGGCTGAGGCTGGCCGGTTGGCAAGGCGGAGCTCAGGAGGTTACTAAGGGAAAAAGAACAAAAGGCGAGCATTAGATAATACTGATAAAAAACTGTTCAAGGACTAACGTGAGCTAAGAGAGCAACGACGAGACACTGGTTACCAGTGATACTGGAAAGATGCTCTGACACCAGGAGGCAGGAAACCACGGTATAAGTAGAAAGTTGCCTGATGATGGATAGGAAACAGCCGTGTTGATTGAAGGCTCCGCCTCATCTGTCAGCCTCCCCCCAGAAACAAAAAACAGAAACATTCTCCCAGGAAGCGGGGCAAACATACAAAATAAAAGCAGGGAGTAATTAGAGGCAGGAAGGCAACTCGGACCAGAACATGACAGCTTTGGCTTTGACACTTTTTTGTATGTGATCATATGCTCCTGGATATATATTCTGTTGTTCAACGTGTGAATTTTAATAGCAACCCTGGTACATTGTTTGCCAGTTACACCCAACCTCACAGAAGAGGACAAGGACACATGTATGTGATCGCTGCATTTACAGGATCAGGATCAGAGGAAGAGTTTTTTTTAATCATTGTTTTTCTTCAAGGTGAGAATTTTGGTTCCTATTTCTCATTGCAATGTTGTGAATGTTTCAGTAGACGTACAGTATAGTATAGTTATTTATCTAATTGTGTCATTCCATGCCTGGGATTCTGTGGGTCTTGAGTGCTCGGGGTCCTGGACTTACTGACTTTGCCTGTATCGTGGGTGGTTCAGCCACTGTCTGTGCTTCTGTTGCTTCTTATCCTCTTATCCCCAAAATTAGAACTAAATATTTAGCTGGAATATGTCAGTTATCCTGACTGAACTTTGAATAAGCTGCACAATTGATGTGCACACAATGTGTGTTTATCATATACAGTGACATTTACCCATCAACCAGTACGACCATCAGCGCTGATACAACAGTGCCACTGCCAGAAACAACATTGTTAAGTTCAAGTGAGATGTTGAAAAGAGTCTAAGCTTATAAATGGGCTATATAAGCAAGCAGCTTATCTGATGCGTCTTGAGAAAACAAGCTGTTCAGTAAAAAAAGTCATTATATGCCTCCAGAACACGTCTTCTCCTTTGGAGGAGTCTGGATGCAGCAGCAGTGCATCTTCTTATCATCATCAGATATGTGCCATTGATTTCTCTGTGTAGCCTATAGTTACTCGCTCAAACTGGAAATGTTCATATACCGAACACTAGTAATATCACCGTCCAGAGAACGGCAAACGGCAAATTTACCACCAAATTCTGACCAGTCACAAAACTGTTTATAAGCACATAGTG